>JACSYO010000093.1:220000-767500 GCA_016806645.1 Ophiodon elongatus
TATCTGCTTCTGCACCAATGTCAGAAGTCTCTCTACAACTAATCAGAGGATTGCCAGGAAATGATTTAAAGATATTCATAGTCCCAATGGATCGTGAGTTTGAGTTGACACATCTTGACAACTGTTGGATACACACACAAACACACACACACACACACAAACACACACACACACACACACACACACTCACACACACACACACACACACACACGCACACGTACCCTACTGGAGGAATTGTAATAGCCTATGATCCCTTATCATTTCCTCAAGCGTCATCAATTTTGGTTTTGGACCAAATACCAGCAAAACTGATGACATTCCTTTTCAGCCTCAGCTGCAGTTCATGTTTAGTGCTAACTAGCGAAAGTTAGCTTCTTAGCATCTTAAACTAAGATTGTGAACCTTGTAAACATTATACAAGCTAACCATCAGCATGTCAGCATAGCCCAAAGTACAGCCTCACCTAGCTGCCAGCATGGATGTAGAATTGTATTAAAGTATGCAATATGCCCCAATGAGCTATATGCTCTGCTTTTTGTCAAAATATATTTTTTTATCATAGATACTTCAGATCAATTTTACATTAATCTAGGCCTTCTTTCCATTTTAAACACAAATAAACAAGCAAAAACAATCATGCAACATGGCCCAGATTCTGAAAAATATTTCAGACATAGATTCTGCAAATGTGCGATGGCACTCAGTTTACCTAATTAATTTATAACGCTCTACCAAAATAGTTTAGCTAAAGGCTCTATCATCGTTATAGACCCGCTATCACTGCACTTTCATGACAGGAATCCAGAGATATCGGATTTTTCTAAATGGTCCCAAACTATGACATTGCTTCAAATATCATCTACAGGAGGGTCAGGATTAGTCTTCAGCCTCAAATTTAAAATGACCAAAAGAGTTCTGCCTTGGGATCTTTGACTGGGCAATGGTCCAAATGTGATCAATAACATTATAAAATCCATCCTAAACTGCAAGCAGGAGCCACTGAAGTTGAGCTAAAACGGGAGTAATACGCTGTGTCCTCTGAGTTCTCATCGGGAGTCTGACTGCAGCATTTTGGACCAACCATGCTTAGCTGTGCATAGAAAGATTTAACTACTGGAACTACTGTAAACACTGATACAGGCTGTTAAAAGAAAACTTTGAGAATAGCTAATTTTGATGATTTGCATTTACGTACATATACATTTCTACCACTGAGATTCCATTATCCAAACTGCTTATCCTATTCAGGGTCGCGGGGGCGCCGGTATCTTCGCTTGCCTTCGGCCAATATCAGCTGGACAGGTCAACAGTTTATCGCACAGCACATATAGAGACAAGAGGAAGCTGTAGAACCCGGAGGGAACCCACGCTGCCACGGGGAGAACGTGCACACAGAGGAACCGCCCACGATCGGGGATCAAACCCCGGCCCCTCTTGCTGTGAGGTGACAGTGCTAGCCACTACACCACCATGCAGCCCCCACCACTGAGATTATCAACTAAATATATTTTGTAGGAAATTAAAACATTAAGTGGCCCCTAAAATGTGTTATTCTTTAGTTGTATTTCGACACACGGAACCCAAATGTTTGTTTAACACTGATTATGTGAGAAATAATCCCTTGGTGTTAACTAATTGTTTACTCAATTTACTTCATGAACATAAAGAAGGAGAGGGTTTGCGGTTGCAGTCTGTCTGTGGTACAAGGAAAAGTTAAAAGTGTCTGTCAGGAGCCAGGTACCTTCATCTCTTTTTAACATGTAGTTTATCTGGGATGTGATTTGTCCCTAACTTATGTGTGACTGATTGAGTGATGAGTTTGCCTTTCCCCTTGACGATTGCTGTAATGGTTTGTTTTGCTTTGTATTCTCATAAAGACTTGTTCAGACTACCAAGCAACAATCAACATAATTATTAGCTTGAAAACTCCCGGTGGTGTTGTGCACAAAGGCTTTGGGCCATGCTAATTTTTGTTTTTTCACTGAGCTTTAATTAAGACAACAAGGATTTAGCTTCTTCCAATGACATCACCCAGGAGACAAATTTTGCCTAATTTGCTCCCCATAACTATAAAACTAAATAAAAAGGGCCAAAACTGTGTGATTTGGGGATTATTGATTATATTTTCAGCATAGTGGGACATTAAAACCCACATGCCAAATTGTGTTGTATTTTTATTGGACACAACATCCGCATGAATGGGTGAAAAACGTCCAGCTCCTCAGGATTGTCAGTTGTGCTTTTTGATTATTATGTAAAAGGTGTAGAAAATATTTTGTAGGCCCTTGGGGCATGTAGAACATGATGGCAGGAATATGGCTCTCAGCCCGGCCTTTGATCATAGCCTACACGACTTCAAAAGGCACAAAAAGAAAAAAATATTTAACATTTAAAGAAACACTTTTAGGAGGAGAGTATACGTCCTACCTGAATTCACCTCACATTAAAACTCTCTGAGAACAAAGATAGAAAAGCATGTTTTAGGTGTCATGGAAGTAAATTATTAGCTAATCAATGTGGAACTCTTGGGACTATATTATTAAATCTATCTCTATTTGCCGGCCTGCTTCCAGATCTCTGAATTGCTACACTCATCTTTTCAGCAATTCAAAAAGGTCTGTCATAATGCTCAGATGTTGTGAAAAAAAAAATAAGCCAGTCAAGAGTGTTGTCATGTTCTTGTGCCAAACCCAGAAAAAGAAATACACCAAAGTAATGACAGTAAAATGTCGTATAGGTTGCCTATACAGAAGAAATAACTTAAATCAGAATATTCTTCGTTCTACATGACAAATGGTCACTGTGCCGAGCAAGCCCTAGTGCATCGTCTGCTTTGACAAAGAATTTCGAATAAATAATGAAGAGAAAACAGAACGGAATTCCTGGCTGGTTATCAGGCTATTTATAAGCTCCATTTAAGTAAAATCCTTTAAAATGTGTACCATGGTTAAACTGTAAAATTAATCTCCATTACATGTGGAATCCCCCAGGGTTCAATTCCAGGGCCTCTATTATTTTAATCCTTATGCTCCCTTTGGTACAAATCCTGCAAGACAATAACTACTGTGGTGCATTAATGAAAACAAGAAGAATTGCTTCAAATAGTTCATATATCACTTAATGGGTGACATGCTTGAAGAACATGTCAATTAGTGTGTTAAGTCAGAAACATGCTACATTTAGTTAATTCCACATCCCCCCAAAAAAGTATTCTTCTCTTCCTTTGATGAATTAATCTTTGCATCCACACTCTTTTAATGCTCTTTTTATTACTTTTAATTTTATTCTTTTGTATTTTCAATTAATGGTATTACTTTTATTTTCTATGTTAATATATTTCATTATTCCATTTCATTACATTCTTATTAAATGCTGTGAATTGTCTTTGTGTTTTAAAGATGCCAGACAAATAAACTTACCTTATAATTTGGATTGTAACGCCAGAGGTATACTGAATTTTTGCAGGGGAGAAAAATCAAACTGCTTTGCAGGTGTTCATTTTTCCTGGAAGGAGTAATACAATTATACTCAGAGGGAAGGGAATACATTTTAATTTGGCTTATGTGGAAATGGATTTTACCTACAATTGAGAATGTGTGCAGGTATACAAATAGGTTGAATTTGAGAGAAAACTAAGACCCATAATTCCATCTAAGATAGTGATTAGACAAATAATATAATGTAGTTCCGGTTTATTGAGCAGACAGATGTTGTTAGACGGGAGAGAAATCATTGTTTGTCTTTCTCTTTTAAAAAAAAGGACATAGACAATCCGATCCAGGTCTCTACTTGTTCCAGCTACGATCTTAAACACAGCAAGTAAAGGCAATAAATCTTTGCTCTGTATGTGTGTGTTGAGAACAAAAGGAAAAAAAATCAATGGCAGCAAGGGAGGACAACTATGTATAAGCATTCGAGAGGCTGTGGATGAGAACTGGAGCACACATTTGTGTCAAAGTAAATGTGAGAAAGATTCAATAAAGGTAGTTCGTAAAGAGCCTGAGTGTATCTGTACAGTAGCGGTGTCAGCAGTGAGACAGCATTAGCGAGGGCAGGGGAAGTGTCGGCCCATCCGTCAACATGACATCTGCAATCTCTCCTCCTCTCTGTCTGTCTCTATCTAGTTCACTATCATTCACTTGGTTACACGATTCAGGACTAAAAAGCTCTGCCTACCCTCTCTTACATTTGTTCCCTCACACATTTCCACCCTTGGTCTCTATCTACCACTCTGAATCTCTCGCTTCTCTATCTCTCTACTTATCTCCCTCACATTTGCTCTTGGTTATTTTTCCCTCCCCCCATATCTTCTCCACTCTCTCCAGTTTAATACAGACATCGATCTTGCTCGCGTTTCCCCAGACACAGTGGTTTTTTGGTCTTGTTTTGTTTTGTTGCAATGTGTTTGTATGTGTGTGTGTGTGCTTGTTTACTTGTTTTGCTTTCACATTAAAACACAATGCGATGCTCGGAATGGGGCTGCCCTTTAAAAAAAAAAAGCTCTGGACCAAGCAAATCTTTTTTCTCGCTGAGGAGAGCGCTTTCAAAAGTTAGAAAACAGCTGACCTTTTTCAGAAAAGCACATATGACACCAACTGCTGTTTTTATCAGGTGGCCAATCATTAGAAAACAAGAGGAGGATGCTACCTACATTGCAATAAAAACAAAAGATATTTAGAAACCTTTAAATACCTATACCTGTTGAAACATTAGGAGGAACTATATAACATACTGTATCCAGCAGATTCATATGTACTGCTTTTCTGAAACAGTTATATAAAAGAAAGATAAAGGAAGTTTTTCGATTTTGATCGGCTTTATTCTAGCGATACCGTCCCAGTGTAATATGCCCGGATCCGCCCTGATAGTGGTACTTGGGATTGGCTTGGGACATCTATTTGTATTTTTTAGATCACTTAACAAATTACATTACCTTAAAACTATCTTTTTTCTTAATTTTGTTCATATCTGGCATCTTTGTGGTACTTATCAATAAAGAGTGCATTACCTACTGTAGATTTGGAGTTTGGAGAAACAGGCTGGAGTACCAAGCCGAGAGCAACACAATATACTCCTGTGGAATGGGCCACCAGCTAAACTTATTTTAGCCACCTAAAAGAAAGGCCCAGCTAAAAAAGTAAATATCAGTTTAAGTGTCGGTAATATTTAGAATATTTTCACAGCTTTATCTTACCATCACACAACCTTTTCCAAAGGGGGAACGGAATTGAACGGGAAACTTATGTGTGTGCTCTTCAAGCCACGAGATGCTGTTGACCAAAACAATATAGGTTTCACATCCAGTTTGATTCCATGTCAGGAAATATTTGAAATATATACATATAAATATACATAAACATAACCCTTGGTTGGTTCTGTACATTGCTTAAATAATTGTTAACTATATGCTTGCTTTGATAGGAAACTGATAGGATTATTTTTGCTGAACAAGTCTCATGGGATCTTATACACACAGGAAAATTGTTTTCCCATTGAAGTATTATATTTCTCCCCGACTTTCCTCTCATGTCAGTCCATGTAAGCTCATAGGCTGCCTCTTGAAAGGCCAGCAGAAAATAGGGTCAAAGTTCAAATTGATTGCGCCTTGTGTGGAGCACCTCTACCGCACGCCTGAGTGGTGCACGTCACTGAGAGCAGCGTTACCGCTCCCCTGACAACCGGCGATGAGGGGTTTTAATGCTTTGCGTGTCTGGGCGGCCCTAGTTGAAGACACCTACAAGGCCGATGTCAGTCAAGTGAGTAAGCGAAGGACTGGTGAAAGACGTTTAATTGAGTGAAAACATATATCCACATTTTACACAAACTATTTGCTTTAGTAATGTAGGGACTGGAATATACTTCTATTATTAGCAACCCAAAAGGTTGAAATTGAATCCTCCTCTACCCTGTAGGTCTCCAACTAGAAAAGACAAATACATTACCCTCTCCCTCTCTCTCTCTCTCTCTCTCTCTCTCTCTCTCTCTCTCTCTCTCTCTCTCTCTCTCTCTCTCTCTCTCTCTCTCTCTCTCTCTGACACACACACACACACACACTAAGACGCAACCCTGCAGACTCAAACCGCAATTGGTTTCAGTGAGTTGTCACATTCTGGCCGAAAGTCAATTTTACACTTACTTAGCCCCATAATAAGAAGTCATGTTGACAACCCCACAATACAGCTCTCCTTTGAGAGGGTGGTAGAGAAAGAAAGTCAAGGAACGAGGCCTGTTTTTGATACTATTTATGGTCTGCATTTCTTTTCAGCAATAGCCAATCAATGTTTACATTCAGTTATTACCTTTTTATAAAGTAGGTTTTATCGCTAATGGCGTGTCTGCTATTCCTGCACTGGATTTAAATTGCCTTCACACGCACAGGGGAATCACAGGAAACAAGGCATGCATGTAATCAGCATAATTTTATCACATTGATAACAGCTTCACATTTTCTATTTACACCTTGTCAGAGCTGCATTAAGTTACTGCTCATGCCAACTGAACATTTCCCATTGCTGCGGCTTCACTTCATAAAAGTTCAACTGGCGAAACACCGGGTTGCTTTTATTGTGACGTAGCCTCTGAGGCAAATTTGTAATTTGTGATTTTGGGCTATACAAAATAAATTGAATTGAATTGTATTTGTCATCGTGGTTAGCACTTATTCATCATTCACCAAAAAAGTGAGCCACAGTGAGGTTCAATGAGCTGCAGGCTGCACAACACCACCTCCTCGGCAAGTTAGCCAATTTTACTGTGTCTTGCTGTTATGTGGAAAACTGCTCACACCATGTGCAGCATGAAATAAGATTGTAGTTGCAATTATTATTGACTGACTTTTTCATTAAAATGTGTATGTTTGGTTGCACCATAAACAGATCCCCTTCTGTTGTATTTCTGACAAAGATAGCTGCTCAAGGAGCTTTTCCTGTAGTTTTAAACAGCACTTGCTGTTTTCACGGTAACTATGAGTGTCACCTAATCATTGGAATCTTAAGGACTTAACTTCAACTACTGAGATGATTAATCAACATCTGCAATTCCACAAATGCAATATGAGGAATATAAAGGTGGAGGAAATGGTTGTGTAGTTATTTTCCTCCTTGGGCAACAATATCATACATTTTCACTAAATCATGTCAGTGTTTCTATAAACCCATTTTAACTGTATCAATTCATTCTAGCCAACTGCCTAAAACAAAGACACTTTGTTTGGCTGTTGTGTATTATAGTGGGTATATTTCCTATTGTGTTCGCACATTTGTCTCTAACAAACAGAAACACTAGGACAGGAACGTTGGTGCTCATAGTATTTGTGGGGTTGTGCTCCTTTTTCTTGTCTTGACTTTTGCTGACTCGGCTGGGAGAATCTAACTCAGTGATCAGAGAAAATGTGTACGTTGAGTTGCATTGTTTGTTTCCAACAAAAACAGCTGACCTAACATCACATCAATTTTGGCAAACTGTTCCTTTAAAAAAAAAAAAAAAAAAAAAAACTTGTGAAAGTGAAAAACCAAATAGGAACTTTCACTTTCTTGTTAGGCTTCGGTGCATCCATGTTTGTTTACGTTTGATCTTCCTTTTTTTAACATCAAAGGAGTGCGTGACATCAAACAACCAATCCATGCTACCACTTGTCATTATCATCTGTCAATCATCTCCAGAAATGTGATAACTTTATCTCTACATGCATTATTCATGCATCTGTATTCCTTGTTTGTTTCGGAGAGCACAATAAGGCATGCTGAGACGGTGACCTTCATTCCACAGCAGTAATTTCACAACAGACCTCATTCACACTGGTCTCAGTGTGTCACAGACACACTGAGACAAAGAGTCCAGTTTGTGATAACCATCATCCCCTTTCCCGTTGTGCTGGTTAGTCTTTGCACTTGGATGTTTACATCTCTCCGTATAAAAATAGATAATGCCAACACACTGAGATATAAAGCGGCATTTACTCTGCTCCTCTTTGTAAACAACAAAAATGAGGAGTGGGCCTCCTAATGTGCATTTGATCTGGTCTTACTGAGAGAAATAGGAAAGGGCAATTTTCAACCACGGACAGACTACAAAACTGTCCTTCAGAAACGTGCTTTGGTTTTCTCTTCTGTTTCTATGTTCAACTAATGGTTTAATGTTTATGATTATGTGTTTATGGGCACTAGGACTTTAAAAGGATTAAACTCCCTATTATTACCTTTGTGAAAATTAAACTTGTTGCAAAACGATATATTATTCTATGTTACTGCAGTTGTCTCCAGTGATTTTTTGGAAGTAATCCTGTTAGTTCTGAAGCAAGTGAAATAACCAAGCCCTCTAGACATATTGCCTCTAACAAAGTCCATTATTATTGCATGTTACATAATAAATAACCCTCATCAGAAATAATTAAAGCGGTGGCCTGGGAGCACATGCACGTTAGGCTTGATACATAGCATACATACACACCCACAAACACATCTCGGATATGATGTAATGTAGGCAAAAGGGAAGCTGCAGACAACTCGCCAATATCAAGAAAATATATACACTCTGCTTCAAAGATGCTTCTTCAGACCTCAAGCACTTGACAATTGCTTCCAAAAAGCCTTCATACAAAGTATGTTTTGTTTATCTCACCCCCTTCAAAACAGATATTTTTCTCTCCAAAAGATAAACCTTTAGAAGCGAGATAAGAAAGATGTGACGAATGGTTTTCCAGGACGTTTGTCAGAAAGAAAACAGAACCTCATTTTGTTATGGCTTTACAATATTATGTGCTCATTAGTTTGATATAATGAGATGATAAAAGAGTACTTTTCTTCTCAAAAGAATCACATCCAAGTGTCCAACTGGAACACCACAGACGTGTGTGCTGCTGACCACCTGACCTGTATCTAAACTTCCTCCGTAGGTCAGGATCATTATCCACACCAGAGATTGATTAACAGTCGTCTTTGTCGGTCTGTTTGTTTGTTTGTTAGCAGAAACTATCTGTGAAATTTGGTCAAACATTCAGCAGGTAGCAACACAAGATGCCAAATGCATAAAAAAGTGTTTCAAGAGTTGAAGAGTTGAATAGCACCAATAATGTATAAAAGATTTGAAATATATAAAGATTTTTTGAAAGCTGACTCTAGACTGCTTTACTATCGGTAATCTGTTTGAAGAAAGGGAAGTAGTGGGGTTAGTTGGAAAAGTAGAAATTGGCTTCATTTGTATTAATTGTAATCCACAAAATGGGTGGATGGAAACACACCTAATGTAAACTGAATATCTTGAGGCTTTGGACTGATGGTCAGACAGAACAAGCAACCATCACTTTAAAACACTGATTTGGCGTAATAACGGCATTTACAAAGACTGAAGGTCAAAGTCAGAGGAATGCTTTGAAGATAACCTCAAGGACAACCATATTACATTATATAGCAAAAAAGCTAAAAAACATACTTTTTTGCAGTCATCTCTTTTCCAGAGCAACTTAAAACCACTGCACTGGTGTATATTCAGCATCTTGCTCAAGGACATTTTGACAGGACACACATCTGTTGATGTGCACACTGTCTGCCTCGCAGATTGAATCTATAACCTTACAGTAATGGGATGGTCTGACTAACCCCTAATCTGCCCTGCTACCTGAGAAAAAGAGACGGATGAGCAATGGATGGACAGAGAAATATGAGAGCGTGGATAAAAAGAAAGGAGGAGATGAGTAGAGGAAATAGACAGACGGACGGGGAAAAGGATCATAATGGGGCAGGGGCACAGACAGAGATGGTAAAGAGACAAACAAAGTGTGAGGGATGGTGAAGAGACATTAAATGAATACTAAAGGGGGAAGGAGAGACGAGGAGTGATTGAGATGACACAGAGCACGCTAAGAGAGGAAGACCCATAAAAAGAAAGAGAGGAATGGGTAGGAAAGCAAGCCGGATGAAGATAAATGGATATAAAAAATACAGCGGTCACATTCACAACAGAATCTCTCCAATCTGGTCCCCTCTGTCTGTAAGTCTATTCTAAATACTCATCAGCCATTGGTCAGGCCGAAGGAAGTGGAAAGCACTGAACCCTGTAACCCTTCATTTCCTCAATGACAAATTCGGGTGTCCTTCGATTCCACTTCCTCTCTGTCTCACTTACCGCCAGCGCTGTCACATATTCTCATTAGTCACCATGGCAGCTGAGATGTGTGTGTGTGTATTTTGGGTTGAGTCAGAGAATTATAAACAGAGAGGGAGGCAGAGTAAGAGTGTGTGTGTGTGTGTGTGTGTGTGTGTGTGTGTGTGTGTGTGTGTGTGTGTATCTGCGCGCGCGCGTGCGTGCGTGTGTGTGTGTGTGTGTGTGTGTGTGTGTGTGTGTGTGTGTGTGTGTGTGTGTTTGAGAGAAAGAGAGACAGAGAGAGGTATTATGCATGAGTTAAATGATGCATGACTGCATGAATGAGTGTGTAGGGCATAATTTAGAGTTTGTGTGTTTGTGTGATAGATGATGTGTGTACTGTATTTGTATATCTGAGGCAGTGGTTGTCACTTTATTTATGTCTATTCCTTCATGTGTGTATGTTTATGTGTGTTTATCTAATATCAGCCCTGATGCTTTGCTTTCAGGAACACACAAGTCTACAGCAATGCTAGCAGCTTTGGGAAGCTGTATTGAGCAGAATGCTAACATCAGTTCGTTAACATGCGCAAAATGAAAATTGTATTCTGTATCTCGTATGTACAGGAAAAATGCTGTGCCTTTTATTTTGTAATGATGGTTTCATTTTTGTTTAGTACTTGCGTTTTTTATCTTGTTCACCTGACTGTAATGTAAGCCTCCCATCTGGGATCATAAGTGACTGAACTGAATTCGGTATGCTAACATGCTGATGTTAAGTATGTGTAAACATGTTCACCATCTTACTTTAGTGTGTTGGCATGCTAACATTTGCTACTTATATACAAAGTACAACTGAGGCTGATGGGAAATGCGTTAGCTAGTAATAACTAGTTAGTAATATATTGATGAATGGATTAGGCTGAAACTATTTTCATAATCAATCGGTTTTCAAGCAAATATACCAACCATTTATTGGTGCTAGCTTCTCCAATATATCCTTTTCTCTATTATGCATGAGGGAAATCATCTTTGGTATTTAGATGGTTGGTTGGACAAAACAAGAAAATTGAAGACATTACTTTAGGCACTTTGAAATGAGTTTGGACATTTTTCTCTATTTTGGCATTTTGATGGACAGAGTACAGTCTGCCCTTTCTTTCCTGTCACGGTTCCCCTGCGTTCTAGCCTGTTCCTCCTTTTCTCCTCCTTTGTGACCTATGTAAAAGGTGCTAAATTCAAAATTCATAGCATATCTATGATTGAGGAATTGCCCTCCCACAGCTCTCAAAATGGCAAAAGCTGAGCCGGAGGCTAACAGGGCTACAGCCCTAACAATGCAAACAAAGGCAACAGTATTACTATGGGGGGGGAGCATTATGCTTCTGCGACGACGACGTGCGTTATCAGCGGTATCAGCTTTAACAATTAGCTAGCCAGTAGGGCACACACACTAGGTCTCACGTGCATTAGGGCCACGTAAACAAAGCATAGAGTAGCCCAGATTACAACACACACAGAGGGAGAAATACTTCATTCTCTGCTCAGGATGCCATTACTTCACTATATCTTTACATAGTAAAGTTATTTGCTGCTAAATCAATGCCCTGAATTTGGAATTGGAATTTAGTGCTTAGCGAATTTAGCACCAAAACAATTTGAAGTCTGTTTTTTAAGTTACTGTACAGCATATACAAGTATCATAAGCATAAAAAAACAGGGATCATCCAGACTTCCACTCTGCTTAAAATGCTTAATTCAAAGTATGTAAACAATCATATATCGAGTATTGAGGGAAAAATTGTATAGTGGAGTTTTATATTGACTATAAATCTGGAAGGTTCTCCTTCAAAGCATCACAGCATGGACAGCTTACACAGTGACTAGACTCAGTTCAAACAGTCTGGACTGTGCATCTGTGAAGATTATGGTACTCTCTATTGGAAATCACGACCGTAAGCAGCTGCCAATTCGGTTGGAGAAGAGACTCATCTACCTCCACAAAGCCACAATACAATGAGAAGGGAAACTGGGGACAGATTGGCTGGGACACCTTTTCCCAGTGTTGCACCATGAAGGACCCATGCCAGGATGACCCTACATTTTCTTAAAATTGTATTTCTCTTCATAATAATCTTTGACTTTCAATAAATTCTCCATACTGTTAGAAATTGTGTCAGGTGGAGGAATATATTTTAATTCTTTGCCTAGAAAAATAGGCTATACAATAGGATATGTTTTTATATATATATATATATATATAATTTTTTTTTATAATTTTTGAGTAAGCCCCACTACAAGCTTAAAAATAAGACATAACATCAGACCTGGTTGGAACGAGTATGTAGCTGAGTACCGCGCTGAAGCCTGTGAAGCTTTTAAATCATGGGCTATCGCAGGTAGACCCAGACAAAGGCCTGTGCTTGAGTACAAGAAGCTCACTAATGCAAGATATAAGTATGCCATTCGCTTCATTTGTAAAAATGAGCAAGCCATGAGGGCTGACTCCATGGCCAAGAAGCTGACAAGTAACAATGTTGTTGATTTTTGGAAAGAAGTGAGTTCTTAACAACTATAAAACATCTTTGCTATGCATTGTTGATGGAATTTCAGGAACAGACAATATTGCTGAGTTATGGCGACAGCAGTATAGTACCTTATTCAACTGTATAAAACCTGATTTGTACAAGGTGGACGGTATTGAGAGTAATGTGTCAATGGCAATTATGTCACATGAGGTGTACCAAGCTATAAATAAGCTGTCTGATGGCAAAGCACGTGGTTTAGACCATATTACTGCTGAACACCTTAAATATCCTAGTCTGACGATAGCTCCTCTTCTTGCCATTTGTTTTACTGGCTTCATGAATCATGGCTTGTTACCAGACTCAATGCTGTCTGTTCTGTTAGTGCCCGTCCTTAAAGACAGAGCTGGTAAAGTATGTAGCCTAGATAATTACAGGCCCATTGCTTTGGCCAGTATACTGTCAAAAGTCCTAGAAAGAATCCTGCTGGACAGATTATATGAGTTTATTAACTCCACAGATAACCAGAGCCAAACATGACTTGTGTATATATGCTTTAAAGGAAATTGTCAACGAATATAGAGGTCAAAACTCATCCGTTCTTATGTGTTTTTTTTTTCACATGAGATGTACCAAGCTATAAATAAGCTGTCTGATGGCAAAGCAAGTGGTTTAGATCATATTACTGCTGAACACCTTAAATATCCTAGTCTGACGATAGCTCCTCTTCTTGCCATTTGTTTTACTGGCTTCATGAATCATGGCTTGTTACCAGACTCAATGCTGTCTGTTCTGTTAGTGCCCGTCCTTAAAGACAGAGCTGGTAAAGTATGTAGCCTAGATAATTACAGGCCCATTGCTTTGGCCAGTATACTGTCAAAAGTCCTAGAAAGAATCCTGCTAGACAGATTATATGAGTTTATTAACTCCACAGATAACCAGAGCCAAACATGACTTGTGTATATATGCTTTAAAGGAAATTATCAACGAATATAGAGGTCAAAACTCATCCGTTCTTATGTGTTTTATTGATGCCTCCAAGACTTTTGATTGTGTTAATCATAGAAAGTTTTTTGTAAAATTGAGTCAAAAAGGTGTCCCCAAATGCATTGTGAGAATTCAGGTTTAGTGGTATGCCCACCAGACTATGCAAGTAAAATGGGGGCCAGAGTGGCTCAGCCCCATTTGGGATTAGCAACGGTGTCCGACAAGGGGGAATTTTGTCCCCAGTTCTTTTTAATCTATACATTGATGATCTGCACTGAATTAACTGATTAGGTGAGTGAGAGATAGAGTGGCATGAGATAAGGGAAGTTGAACTGTGACAGTAAACAAAAAGACTGAGGGGTCTACTGCGAAGTGAGATCAGTGGGTTTATGAGGCAGTGAGTAAAACTTGGTACGACGCCCGTGTCTATAATGCTTTATAGACATACTTATGATACGTTATAAATCTGCTTATAGCACTGCATGATTGCAGTATCATATGCATTGGAATTGCTGGTCACTTACTGCCTTTTTATTTTCAAGGATCATAGTGTATTATAAATTACATAGTTATGATACATTATAATCACTGTTATAATGCTTTATAATGTGATTCTAAGTTAACGTAAGTGGTCATTGTATGCTTTAATGGAACATCAGACCAACCTGAGCAATGACGATGAGCTCAAGGTTGAAAGCAGAAGGAAGTCAGAGGACCGGGAGGCCACAAAGCAGCTGATAGCTGAGAAGGACGCTCTGGTTCACCAGATGAAGGAGGAGATTCAGACCCTACGGAAAAAGAAAGAGAAGACATTTTTCAAACACTTGGAGGACCTGAAAGATAAACAGGCCTCAAATAACCAGAAGCTGGTCACTAACCTCCAGGCTGAGGAGGAGGTCAGTCAGGGCCTCCGAAAAGAACTCACCCAGCTCAAAGAAGAGCTCCAGGACAAGGTCAGAGAGCAGGAGAAGGAGAAGGAGGCTCTTGAAAAGGAGGTGGAAGAGCTGAAGATGAAGCTGCAAAGTGCTGAAACCCTCAGCTGCTGCCAGGAGGAGAAGATGAAGCAGCTTACCACCGAAGTGCAGAGACAGGTGACCGAAACAGACTCTCTCCAGAAACAAGTGGAGACAAATAAGCTCCTACAGGAGAAAAATAGCACCCTGCATGAAGAAGTGAGGGAGTGACTCACGCAATCAGTCAAGAAAAGTTCTCAGCAGAGATCCAGGTTGAGAAAGATAAAAGTAAAACTCTCCAGCAAGAAGAAGCTGAAACTTTCAAATGTGATCAATCTGAGGCATGAAACTGCTCTCAAGACTGAAAGAGAAAAGAGCGACAGCCTTCAGAAACAGCTTGACAAAGACACACAGGCCAAAGCTGAAAAGGCCAAAGAGGAACTAGAGGCCACAAAGCAGCTGAGAAGAAAAGTCTGGAAGAGGAGATCAGGACCCTGAAGGACAACGCTTCTGAGAAAGAGAAGATGTATTTCAAAGGCTGCTGGAAGACTCTGAGGGGAAGAAAAAACAGAAACTCTCAGCCTGGAAAAAAATTCAAACGTTCCATGGGTTTAAGTAACAATCCTGTAATGTAATGTAATGTATGGCAACGTAACGTAACGTAACGTCACATAAGGTAACGTAATGTAAAGTAACGTAACGCAAAGTAATGTAAAGTAACGTAACGTAAAGTAACGTAACGTAACATAACTTAATGTAGTGTAATGTATTGTAACGTAATGTAATTATATTGTAACGTAATGTAATGTATTGTAATATAATGTAACATAATATGATAAAATCTATATTTGATATAATATAATAAAATATAATATATATTTTATATAACATAACAGAATCTATATTTGATACAATATAATATAAATAAATATGTGAAATACAAAATTCATAAAATAAACAAATAAATGAACAAAAATAAATCAAAATGTTTGCCTGTTTTGTTATATGATAAAATATATATTTAATATGGTATAATACAATATATATTTGATCAAATACAATCTATATTTAATATAATATAATAAAATATATATTTGATCAAATACAATCTATATTTAATATAATATAATACAATATATATTTGATCAAATACAATCTATATTTCCATCCATCCATCCATCCATCCATTTTCCTCCGCTTATCCGGGGTCGGGTCGCGGTGGCAGCAGGCCTAGCAGGCTGACCCAGGCTTCCCTCTCACCCGCAACACGTTCCAACTCGTTCTGGGGGATCCCGAGGCGTTCCCAGGCCAGCTGGGAGATATAATCCCTCCAGCGTGTCCTGGGTCGTGTCCTGGACACCTCCCATTAGAGGTTTTCCAGGCACGCCCAACTGGTAAGAGGCCCCGGGGAAGACCCAGGACACAATCTATATTTAATATAATATAATACAATCTATATAGGACCCTGAATCATAAAATCATCCCTAATTACAATGCTGACGTATTGTGTGCAGAGGGCCTAAAAACTAACTTTTCAGGAAATGCTTCATAAAAAGGTCAGTCAATTCAAAATGAATGCAAACATGTAGCGGTTAAGCCATTAGCCCATTTGTAATATCTAGCTTCCAAGTAAATTATTTCTATGTTAATTTATGTATATCCTGCTCTGTCAAATGTGTCAATCTTCTAAGTTTGCTTCCTTTTGTTAACGTTATTGATAACTGTTTCTCTGTTCATCATTTCCTCAATGTGATTAGGGGAATTTTGGAGAAAATGTGGCTGCAGGAGAAGGTGACTCCATTGGAAGCAAAGAAAAAAAAATGGGACAACTTATCAAAGAAATACAGAGTATGTGCATATGTGTTCCCTCAAGTTATTAAACACGTTTACTGACATTTGTTTTGCTGCTGTTGTTTTCGTTAACTGTCGGTATTGATTTCTTCTGCCTTAGGATTGCAAGTATCCAGGGTCAGGGAGAGGGAGTGAGTGGGAAACCCACTGCTGCAACTTGGCTGTGGTTGATCTAGGACTTGGTGTTGGGATAAAAAAACAAAAAACTCTCTGCCAGATCCCATCCTTAAATGGGATAAAAAGTTAAAGAGCCCCTTGTGACAAAGAACTGTGTCTACTCTCTGACACACACACACACACACACACACACACACACACACACACACACACACAATTTCTCATCCATTTCTGTGATGATGTGACAGCTGAGGTCGGCGATAAAGGGAAAGCAGAGGGGAGATAACTTTGAGAGGACAGTAGAGAGAGTGTACAGTGAATGGTTGTGTGTGTGTGTGTGTGTGTGTGTGTGTGTGGGAGAACGGGTAGCTACTGTGTGTGTGCTTCATCAGATTAATGTTCTACTGTAAGAAAACCTCTATACATAATTGTTGTATTTCACTGCAGTGGAAAGGTCAGTCAAGTAATTAGCTAACCAGGGCAGATCTCTTAGGCCAGGTATCCCAGCTGTGTATTTTAGGGGGAAACTAAAAACTAGAATAACCTAATTTTCCCATATCAGATAAAAGTTTTTGACATTTTGCTTTACAGTAATAGTAATTATTAGTACATTTAACATGACGTGAAATGTATGTTGCCCGATTGGAACTGTGAACACTACATGACCTCATTACATCACATTTTGACCCAGTTTAACCTTATGTTTAAAGAGTTTCAAAATGCCTGTTAAAAACAAAATGTCGTGTAGTGCTACATTTGCAATTCAAGGTTTTAAGAGACACCTCATTCTTTAAGGGTAAAAAGGGTCATGTGTTTGTTTAGTGAACAGACAGTAAATTGATCAGCTGTTTATTTATTTATTTCCTTTTTCTGAAAGAGGGCAAAAAATTATACAATGCTTTTCAAAATGTACACGTTCACTGAGCAAAGTAAGAAGACTATTTCAACTTAGGTTACATGTAAAACACATAGACTGTATAAGATATGGACATAGTCTCCGTGACCTCACCCATAGGTTTCTTAAAGAGCAGTTCTGAAGCTCAAAGTCAGTCTCTCCAACCGTCGCCATCTTGGCAGTGATAACACAGACTAACTCCCAGCTAATCCAAAAACACGCTCCTGTCACAGAACAGGACGTGTTTCTTGGAGACATTTTGTGTTTTTAACATTTTCATTTGCAATGCAATTGGCTATTTTCAGGTTTAGGCCCATTACCGGGGACAGGGGTACGGGTGGTGGAGCCATTAACACAGCCAATGATGTCAGGTCTGAGCTGGGCCTTTCAGGTGTTACAGGTGTAACAGACGGAGCATTTTTATTGACAAAAAAAACAGTTTTCTTCATTTTGAATAACCTGTATGTTTTAAGGTTTTGATGTCATTAGAGGGAGAGTACAGTGCAAGGTTTCATACATGTCTTTTTTTCTTTTTCAGGTATAGGTGGGGTAAATAAATGAGTCTACACACACACACACACATACGCGCGCGCGCGCGCGTTAAATGTCGGACGCACTGGTGCCATCTATGAAAATGTTTACACACTTCCAGATATTTAGTCACATCTCTGGAGCCTTGTGAAACATGCAATATTTTTTTATCAGCCTTTAATATCGGAGGCATCTGGCAGATGCCGGCGTTTAATTTTAAGGCCTTTATCTGCAGATACCGATGACGTGCCGATATATCATCGTGCCTCCCAACATTAAACCCTATGTTTTCAGGAAACTTACAGAAGGTTAGACAGAATCACTCACATATCCAACAGCAATGTCCTTTTAATGAAGTTTCACCCATTAAACTTCAAAGACGCCTTGAAAAAGAGTTTTTACTGACTTCTATGGATTTGTAGGAACCTAAATTCCCTCTTCCGTCTTTTGTGTGTGTCCCACAGCTCCCCTTACTCATCCTTCCTCACACTCTACCTGTCTCTTCCCTTGTCAATCACCTTTTATCTCACTGCCTCTGTCAATCTACTCTGTTCTCACATCCTGGTCCACTCGTCGTCCTCTTCTTGCCTCCTTTCTCACTCTCAGCCATCCTGCACTTTTATCTCTGTCCCCCACTCTCGTCTTGCCCTCTACCTTTTATATGTACCTCTTGGTGTCTTGGTTAAGGTGATGAGCTCAACAAAAGAGAAGACATGGGAGTGTTTTCACAAACACTGATCGAGCATTTTTGCAAGCTGCATGGTTTTAATTCCTTTTTGGGAAAGTGCTTCTTCCTGTTCCAGCTCTCAGCCTTTCCTGTGCTCATTTGTGTAAAAACCTAGGTCCATTACAAACTCCATGCAAGGTGTGCACTTATTTAATATATATATATATATATATTAAATGAGTAAGTGCTATATATATATATATATATATATATATAATATAATATTCAACAACAATATTACATCCAGTTCACACACACACACACACACACAAACACACACACACACACACACACACACACACACACACACACACACACACACACACACACACACAAAACACACAAAAGCATCTCCAAATTCAGGACTAAATCTGTCAAGTAGTAGCTACACCCCCAATTCCCCTAACACCCATCTTTTACTATTGCAAGTCCCGTGTGTGTGTGTGTGTGTGTGTGTGTGTGTGTGTGTGTGTGTGTGTGTGTGTGTGTGTGTGTGTGTTTCTGTAACAAGAACTGTAGTGTTCAAATACCTCAGAGAGCATAAGAGAAAGAGAACATGGCAAGAAGGGGAAGAGAGGTGGTAGAGATTACAAGACAGAGTCAGAGAAAGAAGGACAAAGGGAGGAGGGACGGATACCTGAGGGAAGGAGAGAAAGAGATTAAGCAACTGAGAAAGACAGACAAATCATTAAATTCATACCCCGGCCGCGAGGTAGATGGTAAACGAAGGACGTGAAGGTGAAATTGTAACTGAGGGTGATACAAAATTCAATTATCTCTATTAGTTCAGTTCATTATCTTGGCTCAGGTGATCTAATGTTCCCATTATGTTGTCGTTGGAAAACGGTGCCACTCCGTTGGCTTCATCTGTCTCTCTTTTTGTGTCGTTGTGTGTGTGTGTTGTTTTCCCCTGACAGATTAATAGGAAGAAAATAAAAAAAACAAGATCAGGTCGGTCAGTCAGGCTTTGGTACTGTTGGCTGCAAAACTATAACATTTCCTCCTGGTTCACAACACCTGTGGTTCACTTTCCAAATTTCTCATCTTGAAGTAACTGACCAGTTGAATGGTGACTGGAAATCACATTGACTAGGAGATGGGAGTTTGGACAAAATCTCAGCTATAATAATAACGTAGTTCATGTTCAAAGTTAATTCATAACATTTGATGATGAAGATCATGTGATATGATGAAAGCCCCAAATCGGCCACCACATGGACCTTTTGGTGAGATTGTTTCCAAGGTCAAGAATTGACTGTGACCCTCAGTATTTAAACTAACATAATTGCAAAGAACTGAAAGCAATCCTAAAAAAATGGTAGTTGAACATTTACAAAAATCTCCTTGAACATTTGCTACGGAATACCATGTGATATGATCAAAAGATCCAGAACAGTTACCACTAAATTAATCTTATGGCACGTTTTCTCCAACTCCTCACATCTATCTCCATACATGTATCTCTTTGCTGCTTCAATTGAGCTGGCTGCAGCTTTCTCAATCACGCACCTTTTAATTCACATCGCAATATAAAAAAATATTGCTCTGCCAGTTCGTTCCAATATACGGCAGCCCGACTCAAAATCTATACGGACAAAAGATCAGGGACTTAGTTCACCATATCGAGTGCAGGCTCAATGACTTGAAAAACCCCAGACACCAGGATTGCTCGAGGACACTTCAGCAGTGCAAACAACTGCTATTGAGTGTGCTTGAACCTTGGCCTTCAAGTTGAAGATCAGTCTCTTTCCCTCACTAGGCCACACCACTGCCACAACACAAAAATCCACATCTCTTTCACGAGTATAATTTTATAAAATAACACCTCCATTACTTTGGTTGTCTCCCTCTATAATTAAGTTATTGTTGTATGAGTGAGAGAGGCCCAATCCAACTATCCTGCAAGGTCAGTGCTTATTGATTTACCATTCATCTGTTGTTGAGGTCATTACCGACATGGTAGCTGTGATGATAATCTTGATTATGGATGTATAGTTCAAGGAGTGTTATGAAGGAGGGAAGAACAAGGAGAGGCAGGACAGGAATGTGTGAATGTGAACAACAAAGAGAAGAGGCAGATAAGGAGAAAAGAAAGAAAAAAGCATGAATGAATGCATGAGTTAATTTAAGAAATTCTCAAGCCAATATTTTCCTTTGACTTTCAGCAAAGTCATGGTAAACCACTGAGAGAAGCCAAAGGAATGACTAATAAAAAATGGAAAAACACAGCAAAAAGGAAAGTAGGATATAAAGGTTAAAGATTGTAAAGTTTGCTCTTTGTTAAAAGTGACGGGTATGTTTTTATTTTTTCATACAACACAGGTTTGAGACACACAGAGAAACAACTGCTGTATACTATATAATAATATATTTCTATCCCTGGTCATTTCCATTTTTTGACCACATTTGTTCACCAAACATCATAATTTAAAACTAATTAATTGATATGGGTAATATAATGAAATATATTCTGCTGTCTGAATTGTCTCTTTCCAGCATTGAAGTTCTCTAGGGTCTCCTCTCTCCATCAGCACGGGATACTTTTCAATTAGAACCTTTATTAAAATGCCTCAGAGCAATTAATGAGCTTGTTAGATGTATTAATCATATAATCAGTGCATGGATAAGATATCATACTTTGAATTTCAACTAGAATACATCAGACA
The DNA here is from genome assembly GCA_016806645.1 of Ophiodon elongatus. Classification (NCBI taxonomy): domain Eukaryota; kingdom Metazoa; phylum Chordata; class Actinopteri; order Perciformes; family Hexagrammidae; genus Ophiodon; species Ophiodon elongatus. The sequence continues at coordinate 241,334 of JACSYO010000093.1, forward strand.
AACAAATCAACAGCTGAGGTCATCGCGGAAGACTGAACATCTTGGGCAGCTTATGCAAGTTAGTTAAAAGTTACTGTGAGGAACTTTCACTGGTTAGCAAACAGTCTCAATTTAATACTGATGACACTTTATGACCTATACAAGTAAACAAGACCATCAGGGAGAAGATTGGCTACTTCCATAGAGCTATTCTTAATGCTCATCAGCGGTACCATCGGGGCGGATTCTGAGCAAAATCAGATGAAAACATTCAGATTAGATTTGCCGTAGTATTTGTATTTTAAACAGCATGTTTACTTGTGACATTACAAAGGAACTAGCTTTTAGGATGACAACTATACAATGGGTTTGGCAAATGTAGTGTTATTTTGGATATCGAGTTTGTTGGGCTTTGCTGGTGAATTGGCTACACAGTGGACGTGTTATCGTGAATGGTGAAATGCTCCTCTGCCTCGGAAGAAACAGTATGTGACTACTGTGGCTGTTAAACTCATTGTTTAATCCATTTCTTTGCATTTGTATTTGTTTTTGAAAGGGCTAAAAAGGTTCAATACTGAGCTTTTTAATTAATTATATCATTGTGATTTTATTTAGGTGTAACTGCCAGCAATGGTGGCTTTGCAGTAACTGCATGTTGCCACAGGGAGATATCGTAGCTGCTGTGAATGTTTTTTTTTCTTTTTTCCGGTTGCTCGTAATTACAGTCTGAACGTTACTACAGCCCCACACACACCGCGGCAGCATGTGTAGAACACCTATGTTCGACTGGCCTGCCACGACTAGTTAGTAAGCAATGAGTGGACAATTGCTGTCGTGGTAGGGGGTCAGCAAACGGTCAATTAGGGTGGGTATTGAATAAATGAAGTAACCATTCTAGCAGAATTTTAATCAATCTACACCGTCAACTGCATTCCCTTGCAGATATTTGAGGGACGAAAAAAAACAAATGTTTTTGAATGAGGTCAGTCGGATTTGAGTGGGCCGCATAAATAAATTCTATATGGAGGTAATTACACAGATAGAACTGGGCCCATATGTTTCATAATGTTCATTAAAAAAGTGCTGACTGCCAATTTAATTCAGCTGTACTGAATGCGTAATGGAAAGGACAAGAGGGGAGCCAGTTATTTAGAGTGGAAAAAGTCACGACAGAGAAAAAAAGGGAACTTTAGAGATGCGTCCTCACCAGAATATAATTCCAAAGTCTTCGAAGCTCTTTGGATCTTTGATTTCCGTCCTGCTCCCACACATCAATGATAGAACATCATGAAATATTTAAAAGTTTAATGTCTATGTTTTATCCATTCCTAATTATGCCTGAGAGGCTGGTACATACATACATTATAACTGAATGCATTCTCCATTTTATACGACACATTTATCAAGCATCGATATGGAGCGTGAGGCAAAAACAGCTCTCCCCAAGGCGAGAGAGAAGTGAATGAGATTTAGCAAATCTGAAATGATGCTTTCCTCTCGGTGTAAACGGGTAAGTTGGTTGCGAGTGTGTTTATGTATGTGAGTGAAAGTGACAAAGTGAAAAAGAGTAAGAGTGTTTGTGAGAGGGAGGAAGATGGCCACAGTGGAAGGTGTGTGTGTCTGTGTGTGTGTGTGCTCGAGCAAACCCACATCCAGGGTTCAACTGCTCGCAACTCAACAGGCAGAGGCATCTTCAATTTGACTGAAAAAACAACAACTACCGAAACAAACAGGGCTGATGTCCCGTCATACTGAGCGTTACCTTCATTTTTACCCGAGCATTTTCTGAAATGAACACACTGTGTTTGTACAGACGCTTATTTGTAAGTATGTTTATGTATTTTCGTGTAGATGTGTACGGTGTGTTATGACAATTTAGGCTGCCTTGTTTGAAAAATGCAAGACTCTGAACCGTTTTTGTATGATATAGTGCAATACAAATCAATTTGAATTGATTGTAATTATTTGTTATGCCGTTGGAGACTTCAGGAAGTAATAAGCAAGATGTAAAACTTGATTTGTGCAAATAGAAGCAGAAAGGAAGCGGCAGGAGGCAAGGTTCTAACAACCCGGAGTCCAGGCACCACAATATGGCTTGATCAGGGCCTGCAGAGAAAAGAGAGTGCACACACACGCGCACACACACACACACACACACACACACACACACACACACACATACATATAAATGCAAACTCAGCTACACACCTCAAAGCTTTAATTCCCAAAGCAGGGCATTTTGTACAGTTGTCTCGTCTGCTGTATGCGGACCCAGGTAGCCAGGGGACCATATCTCAAAAAAGTACCTGATTCTGCAACTATTCTGTATTAACAATAACACCAGACATGATTTGAGCTTTTTCACAGCTGCAGAAAAGAAGCAATAATTCCTGTCAGAGACACACACAGAAGATTGCTCAGTGAAGCAGCCAAAAATCATGTTGGGTGAGAGTGTCACTCTTAGGTGAGAACAGATTAGGAGTGGTAAGCAGTTCAAATTCTGATATAAAAAAATGGAATAAGGCTATCTTGGTATTTACTAGGGTTGCCGCGATTAGTCGGCGTAATCCATGATGTCAACGCTGAAAATGCATCACCATCAATGTTTTTTATTTAATCTTTTGTCCTTTGAGCTGCTAAATATACTCTTGAAGCCAGAAAGTAGTCTTCCTGATACCTTAGAAGTTCCATTGAGTAAGTGTTTGATGGGAAACGGCGGATTTTCATGCCAGAGCTCCCCTTACTCACCTGCTCAGAACACACCTGCAAGGTCTCCGGGCTTTTGATTGCAAATAGGGCTAAGTGTACTGTAAGTATATGGGGAGAATATTTTGATAATTTATTACAGTGTCTTTATTTAAGATTTCAGGGGAAGAGCTTTTTCTTTTTTTTTTTTGCTGCATTATATAATGACATTGCCTGCAGTTTGTCAAAATTAAGTTAAATAAAACGTTCAACTCGATTTTTTAGAGGAAAATGAATCGTTTACATTTACCGACTGAGATGTAAAATAGTTGACAGACTAATCAATATAAAATTAGTTGTTAGTGGCAGCCCTGCTGCACAAACATGATATGTAATCCATCAGAGAAGTCTTAGTGTTGCATTGTTGCTTCTGTACTAACAAACTATTTTGCACAATTTATTCTGAGCACTTAAAATTACATAACAGGTTTAATAACAGGTTTACACGATAATATTGCACAACAAAAACACAATAATTGCAACAGTCAGATACAGAAGGAGTTATGCTGGTCATGTGGTCACATCAGCAATGTGAGTTTGCTAAACACTAGCCACCGACGTGACAATGTGGAGGCTCTGCCGTTGTTGTTGTTGTTGTATTTCAAACAGTTCAGTTACCTCTCTCCTGTGAAAATACGTGGACTGATTTTTTTTTCTTTTTTTAAATGACTAGTTTTAGCTTTAGTCAACACAGCTGATAACAACTGAACTACTCTATAAACTGAACTATAGCCTCTTCTGCATTTCATACATTTTTCAGGATAACGTCTCTCTTGCCGACTCTGAACTAGCACAATGCACATGAGAGAGCGACACATGGAAAAGGTTTGGGTGTACAAGTATCACGCAGAGTTTGTTGTGGTTGTCATTGACAAACGTCTGCTTACATGACTTGAGCTGTCAGTCGGGGGTGCACAAGGTAAGCCTCTCCCATCTGTTGTCACACTAGCAGGTGGCCTGGATAATGATGTGGCTCAGACAGGGCACCAGTCAAGAGAGACAGGCTGTTGGACTATATCAGTTAGTCCTTTTGACTATAAAAATGAAAGTGAGAGGACAGTATATGCTTCTTAAGGAGGTGTTTTTCCTTGGTCAATGCAGCCATACTAGATGGCCTCGGCGTGTTGAATCTACCTGACCTCGAGCAAGCCACTCATCCTACCAGGCCTAGTGGTGCTGCTCTGTGACTGACCCTTATATCTGATGTCTCTATGGAGATGGATTAGAACACTTGATCTATTCTCCCTTGTGCTGTATAATCCAGCTCACTGTGAATTATTATATTTACGTAGACTGCAGTAATCTGACACCAAATATTCCATAAATAAATGCAATTAACATTTCAGCAGCACCGTCACCATCAAACCATCAGTTTCAAGCTTTACTGGACTGTAACAGAACTTTAATTTGTGTGTACATAAACCTGGCTTGCACTGTAGCACTTTCCCTCATGACTTGTAACTTCGCACAACATAAACATGCCAACCGGCAAAAAATTTGAGGATGTTGCCATTTTGTTAATATAAAAAAGAACTCTGTAGGAAAAGCAACAGGCAACAATCTGTTAGTTTCTTTAAACAGCTTTCTACCATTGCTGTTCCCATTTGTTCAGTGTGCGCTGCTGACCTAGCTCACACCCTAATATAAAGCCTCCAACATTCATGCTCTTAATGGTATCTTGTTTATACATTATGTGCACATGAATATCTCAAGCATATCAGTGCTTTAAGACTGTGTTATCCAGGGTTTATGCCACTGTTTTTCAAGCCCTGCGGCCCGGCGGGCCTAAGTTGACTGACTGACTTTAATTCAGTAGCTGCCAGCAATCAAAGGTTTCACTTTACTTGTCTGCACAATTTTCTATCAAAGCTTGTCTGTTAAAAGGTGACGATTATGAGCATAAAACAAAGACTTTCACGCACTGATAATGAAGAATAAAGTATAAAAATGGCAAGCTGTAACACTGTCTCCTCAGATATCTCCATACAGATAGATTCAGCACCTTGGACAGCGACACAGACACCAAACACCTTAACTAAAATGTTGAGCAGTAACATTCAGCACAAACAAACTCCAGTCATACTGTAGTTCAAGAAAATGAAGTGTTCTCAAACGAGACACATTATTGTATAAATTGAGAAGCGACACCAGTGGTGGAATGCAAATAGGCACATCATATTAAGTACAGATTTAAGGATCTTGTACGTTGCTTCATTTTTCTTGGTGTTTCTATTTTAGGCAACATTATACTTCTATTCCATTACATCTCAGAGGCAAATATTGTACTGTAGTATTTGAAATATACAACAGTACTAAGAACTCCAACACTACATTATTTTGACAGCTTTACAGATTGTCATGTCCTTCCCAGCCAATGAAGACCATACATCTAGATTTAGATTTTTTTCTGATAAACTGAAAGATTATGTGTTTCTTTATGGGTGTACTACAGCAATGGATCATAGATTAAACTACCTCTATCTTAAATGACATTACTTTCTGTAGATTAAACTACCCAATTGTATAGAAAAGTAGTTAACATAAGCACAACCTTAAACAACTACAGTGCCAAAATGCAACATACACATTAATGCACCCGTAATATCAATCCAGAAACATATTTTTACCACATTATGAGTACTTTTGCTGATAATATTGACATACCGTAACGCTGCAATTATAGCCTATATCACTGAACTCATTCAGCCTATATATTTGGGAAAGCTATGAGGGACAGTCCTTTAATTCCTTTCGTACAAAACTCCTGCAAATATGGGAATTACTATCAAATTGTTATTCAAACCAGTATGAATATTATTTATAGAAACATTATCAAATAACATATCAATTACAAATTAAAAGAATATATAATTTTTTATTTAAAAACAGTTTGCTTCTTTCTTTTTTGACAAAATTACGGACTAAATAAATATAAATAAGCCAAATATGGACACATATTCTGGCTTTTTCAATGCTTTAAAGGCAGAGTGTCAACACTTCTATTTTGTTTTATCTTGTCTTCACTGCCGGTAAATCTGAATGAATTATACTTTGGTGCTCATAGTTTCCGTAAAATGAATTGAACAATTGAATTGTGGAGAATCTCACTGATGTCAATATTGACAAAATTTACCCGCCATCTAATTGAGACCTGGGTTTATTTGTCAAAACATATAGCCACACCCGGTGAATAAAAGGGACTTGATGTCAACCACTGAGACACACACACACACACACACACACACACACACACACACACACACAAGCACCATTTGCCACTTGATGCTCTTAGAGGATATATGAGGATTGACTTTGAGACCGTCTGAGACCCTCTGTTCCCCTCTTCAACAGTTGCTTCTCACGTGCACGCACGCACACACACACACACACACACACACACACACACACACACACACACACACAGTATATCCCATGGGATTATGACATGAAACACAGGCAGCAAGCAGCATGCATGAATACACACATGAACACGCACACACACACTCACACACACACAGTTTATCCCATGGGGATTATGACATGGAAAGTTCTAGACATGACACACAGGCAACAGCATGCATGAACACACACACACACCGTACAAGGATTAGGATATTTACAACCTCCAACTTGACATTATATGTGACTCTGTGACTGGGGAGTTACCACACACACACACGCACACACGCACACACACACACACACAAACTGGTCCTCTCTGTCAAATCCTATTAAAGAAGAAGAAAAGGTTGTGGGTACTAAACCCTCTGCTCAAACCTGAGCTGCACTGCATGACAGACACAAAGATAAACTGGCAGGCAGGGAGAGACCGACAGATGCAGCCGACAGACAAAGAGACGGAGAGACGGAGAGACAGACAGACACATGTGGAGTGCACACTCAGTGGTATTGCTTTTGAACAAAATGTTTTTAAGTAAAATCGTAAGCATCCCTTCCAAAAGGAAACCATGTAGTTCCCGCTGACAGCATCAATTTGAACACTATTTACTCCAGAATCCTGCTCATAGTTATCAAAGCTATTTCCTCAAAGGAGAAGGGAAGCAATTTCTAAAAACAAAAGCAATGCGGCTTTGTTGCCAGATGATGGTTACATATTGACAAGAGTGTCTGTTACTGGAGAAGAAGATAGGTAGTACTTTCAGAGTAGCTATACAAATGAACCATGTTCACACTGTGACTGTGCTTTTATCAAACAATGACCTCATTTGTAACACCAAGTCTGAGCAAATTTTAAAATACATTTTAAAATGCACTTTTGTTTTCCCCCTTTGTTGGGTTTTGTTTATTTCGATTATTGAAAAATGTACTGCTCACACTTCTTCTCTAAAGTATATGAGAAAAGCACAGATTTTGCCAAGATACACTTTTGAGATAATTGAGTTTAAGAATCAGATAACAACCCAAAAGCATTTAATATAATAGAAGATTTCCCCTCTGAGAGTTAAATGGGTTAATTGGGGATAATTCTCAGCAGAATCTTGATTTTACCAAATTAAAACCCAATTAACCAGACTTAAACAGATTTGGAAGATAACAAAGATAATCTTCTACCATCTTTTATATTTTTCCTCGAAGGCACTGTAGAAAACATTAGAGGGTTTTATAGAGAAGCTCATAGAATAGAGTGATGGATGAAGGGATAAACAATTAAATGGATGTATGTATTAATATTTGAGGGCCTGTTTCCCAAATGTTAAGTCCTTATCCTGAAAGCCTTGTAAAAAGGATTTAAGTGCTAAAAATAAAGCAAACAATTTACATCTGTCTTGCTTGGCCAAGTATGTTTTCTTTTTAATTAGAAACATCCAAACAAGGTTAGACACAAGAATAAATCTGCCCCTTTATTATTGTATATATACATCATATCAACATATGAGGATGCTGACTATTTACAACGGACATGCAGCTTTAGCATTATAGTATGTGTGAAGTCTTCAAGGCCATATATATAAGACCCATTTGCAAGATAAGCTAAGATCCTTTAAAAGGAGTCAACTTGAAACATCAAAAAGTCAACTGGGGTTTCCAGCCAACTCATGGCTGTTAGCTTCATTAGCTCGCTTGCTACAGTTGATGAAGTCTGCTAGCAACAGACGACAACAAGACATCTTTACTTGTTTAATTCAAAGACCACTTATTTGATGGTAAATCTGATGCTTTTATCACTGTACATGTGCCGTGCTTGTATGGGAAGATTGACAGACGTCCTGTTGCAACACCTCTAGTTGCCTCAATCCTAAAGCAGTGGATCACTGTACATCTGATTGATGAAAAGAGGCTGGATACTTGATTGATGGCTGGTGTGAAGGAGTGGCCATATAAAAGATATCAATCATTGGTGCGGGGCTGGTATGTTTCACAGAAGGACAGTGAGTGATGATTCGACCCCTGAACCACTTAAAATCATTCATCTGACAGATGGGAGGAAGAGGGACGGAGGAAAAGAGCGAAGGAAAATAGCATCAAGGAAAGGGGTAGAAGGTGAACACAAGACAGTGTTTCTGTAAGAGATGAAACAATCAGCTTATGACACAGATTTCAAAAGATAACAGAACAACTCCAAATTGAAGTGCTCCTCTGATGGTAAAGAAAAACAGCTCACATTTAGCTGATATGTGGACCGTAACACAGATCTGATCAATGGAAGTTAACCTAATTGATTGATTGCTGGAGTGGCGGAGGTCGGTCAGGCAGATCAGTTGTTAGTGTGAGGCCAGTTTGTCATCATCTAGGCATAATAAGCGATGTTGTGACCTGTGAAACGCTCATTATTTATCAGATGTCGTGAAAGATGAAATCAAACAGCAGGAAAGACAGACAGATTACGAAGCAGATTTTCCAATGTAGCGCCACAAACTGGCAACCATCCGCTTTGGTACTAATAGATGAATAGATTTAATCAATTATTTAACTCACAGAATATCATATAGAGACTGATAGTGATACGAAAAGGAGTTGAAAATATGGAGGCATACAGACAAATAGAGAGACAGGCAAGTGGGTAAACAGACGAGACAGACAAAGGGACACTCAGAGCGAGGAGAAATAATTTCTCTCCACCTTTTTCACTTTCTTGTGACACTTTTATTTCCCTCTCTCTCGCTCTCCCTCTCCCTCTTTGCAGCTGAGGGCTATGATTATAGTGATGGGGTTCAGTAGGGCTTTGTCTTGTGCAGTCTGTATAATATGCTACTTATGAGATATTATGAGTAAATAATTCATACACTCAAGTACACACAAACAGGCACACAAGCACATTTACACATTAGTATGCACATATCGTATACTGTAGTCACACACACACACACACACTCGGGCACATGCATTTATCCAGATACACCGATTCAACGACAGGGCAAGAAATAGTTTTCCAGTTAAAGGGATAATTCGGCCATTTTTCAAAGCAATTATGCATGGCACAGGCTACTGGCAAAACTGCAATCTAAGCTTTATATTTGGTGGTTTTAGTCATTTCACTGTCTAAAAGTATTTTGCATTTTACCTCGGTGTGAAGAAAAGAGCAGAAACCTGTAAAACCATGCAAGAAAGTGATGTTTATCAGTGGGCCTTCACAAGTGCGTATGGAAATGAGAATTCAAGGGACATTTACATCATATTAACTGCATGGGTCATTTGCATACGCAGGCAATTTCCTTTTTGTGATTTACGGCACAAAACAAATATGACTAAATGAACTGCCAGGAGCAGCAAAATACACAAAAAAAGACCTGACCGGGTCTCACGTTTAATCACGTGAGACCCGTAAAGATATTGGTATCATAGGAAACTACACAACCCAAGGCATTCATTGGCACTGAATGAAAATGGGTTCTGTTGGTACCAAGCCATTTTGCACCAGTATAAATAATGTTAGTTTCGCTTACTATTAAAATAGTGTATTTGAAATGCTGCATACTGTGGTCCCTAAACAGTCTTGGAATTGTATAAAGGCTGAGACTCTTGGGGATTCATTGAGCTGGATTTGTATTCATGTGTGAAGATGTTATTCCTCATAATAGCCATCTTATTGTAGTCAGACAATTTTTTTAAACTTGACATCACTGCATAAAATGACCTGTTGTGACCTTTAGGATAATCGCAGCCTCGTGGAACTGTACGACCACAAGCTAGAGACCTTGGGCTCACACTGCAGGGTTGCGTGGCCTTAACAATAGTCTAACTGAAAATATCTTTCTGCATCATCTTACAGTAAGCGTGGTCAATCTAAATTCAGAGGAGAAAGCCTTTCACGTCAAGCCCCAGCGGGTTGTCACCTAAGCATAGGTGGCATTTTAAAGAAGAGACAAGGGACATTAATTCCCACTTTCTCGCCCTGGCCCTCTGTCTCTGACTTACTGACCTCCTTTTTCTTATATATAGAAAGGCAGGAGATCTTTTCGTTGAGTTTATTTATTCATTTTACATTGTTGGTCTATCACTGTACAGAAACCGGACAAAAAATAATGTGGATGACGCGTGACAAAGGCCATAAGCTGAATCCGATTAAATACATCATGACTATGTAATGCACAGCCTGCTAAGTCGCTGATGCCATCATCTGTGACATTAAATCTACACAAAAATGTAATTCGTTTGTCAGGGTCGGCGACAGACGCTGGGGGTGTTTAAGTGACAAAAGTAAAATGAAAAAGCAAAGTAAAGACAGCTTAAGAAAGAAAACACTCTCGAGGGGCTGAGTAAAGACCAAACTTATTTTCTTCTAGCGCTGTCATCGTCTCATGCAACCGTGTGAGGAAGAAGCGCACCTATTAATTATCCACTGGGTTAAGACAACAACCTGTAATTAGCTCAAAGCTACTGTATATGATATGGCCCAGGTATGTACTGTCGTTACAGCTACATGAGTTCAGAAAAAAAAAAGAAACAATTTTGACAATTTGTTTGATATGTCGAAAGATTGAATGGTAGCTTACACATACACCCAGCTTATTACTTTCTGACTTGCTTGCTTGTGACAGCAATTTGATTTGTTATTGAACAAATTGTTAAGCACGACATAATTCTTTTTTTTTTTTTTGCCTGACAGTTTGCTTCAGGCAACACATTTGGTGTTGTCGTAAATTCTCCTGAGCATTCGTTTGACACATCAGCTATGAGACCCACTTTTGTTAGAACGTGTTTCAAGCTGTGAATGCTGCCATCAAGGACACATCCTACCTGTCCCAGCTGTGAGCGTGTGTAGACCAATGACACCTACTGTAATCCTGACACATGACCCAGGGAAATGTCAAGTAAGGAGTCAATTCTCTACATCTAAAGATTAGATGTACAAACGTGTTGGGAGACTGGTCACCTTATATGATATAAAAAAAAAAAAAACACTGGTATGTTTGCACATTTAGTTTGGGTTGTTTATTTTATATTATATCTTAGTTTATATCTTAGTTTATGATACATATATATGTAAGCAGCACTTGACTGTTGATGGTTGAGGTGTAGCAATTTGTTTAACTATTTCATATAAAAGGCTTCGATGAATATCATTTTTACTTATGGATTAAGCTGCTGATTATATTCTTCATTTTTTTATTGATTGCACGGTTTGTAAAATTGAAGAAAACAGTGGGAAATGCTCAATACAAGTACCCAGAGCCTAATGAGACACCTTCAAATTGCTCATTGTGTCTGACCAAAAGTCTAAACTTTGAAATGATTCAGCTTACTGTAATTAAAGATACAGAAAAGCAACACATCCTCACATTCAGATCTGGAATGATGATGTTTGACTATATAATGTATACAATAACAAAAACACAAATATCATTCTATGAAGTTTAAGCTATTAAGATGCGTGAATATTCATGTATAAAACAACTAGCAACTTCAGCAATAATCACATCGGAGGAAAAAAGTCAAATATTTCCCTCTGAATTGTAGTCGGGTAAAAGTATAAATAGTTACGAAATGAAAATACTTAACTCAAGTGCAATACTCAAGAAATATAAAAGGTAAAACAAAAAAGTGGATGAAGACCAGAATAAAGAGTAAAAACTGAACCAAGGGAGGGCTGTTTCATGCAGTATGAAGAAAGCAGCCTCACTGTGTACATTCATATTTGCGCATATATTCTATATTCATGAAAAAAGAGAGACAGAGGCAGTGATATTGAGAGGGTCTATCTACAAATGACACTATTTTGTCAAAAAAAAAGTTATTGGAAAGGAAAGGGCCATTTTGATGAGGGGTTCAAGTAAGTGTGTGTGATGTACGCCTGAGAGGGTGAAAAGATGCATGGTGACTTGTAGCTTGCGTAAAACACAGTGTGACATGTGTAATGGTGCAAAGCAAATGAGAGTGAGTGTGTGTTTGATCTATATTTTAATCGAGTCATCTTTATTCGCATACAAATGCGAAATACTCCGAGAAACATTTATTTGAGTGGCCAAATTCGCGTGAGTAACGTGAGGCAAAAAACTGTTTCAAGTCGATCTCAACACATCTTTACACTTCGGTTCCAAGTAATGTGCCACTGCAGTTAAAGTGGATTACATTTCTGCATTTGTCTATATAATTGTCCCAAAGCCCAAGTTGACCAATTCACATTGATACCCAGCTGGATAAATATATATGGCTAAGAAAAGTAGCAAATATTCATGTCTGTGAGGCTGGAAACAGATATCGTTGATATGCTACTGGAACCTCGCTGCAGGGATTTGCTCCCATTCAGCCACAAGAGCATTAATGGGGTCGGCCATGGATGTCGGCCGATAAGGCCTGGATCTCAGACGGCATTCCAATTCATCCCAAAGGCGTTCGATGCTGAAGGGGTCAGGGCTCTGTGCATCTATCTAAATAATCCTAGTAAATAGCTAAACTTAAACACTATAAAGATAAACAGACACCCAGCCAAACCGGATGATATGAGCCCTGCTCTCAGTTGTTCAAAGCACCATCTGCATGTTCTCAGGGAGGTCAGTGGAAACAAAACAAACACACCCTCCAGACACAATTAAAAAAAGTCCCTTTCTGAGGGAAACTTTTAATATAGACAGACAGACCCGTGAACCCTCCTGTGTTTTTCGCTTTCTCTCTCAATCAGCCACTCATACCCCCTCCCCACACACACACACACACACACACAAACTGGATGCCAACTGTGTCGCCACTGGTGTAAACAAACAGCATGTAATATGTGATAAGCTGTGACCAGTTTTCTGCTAAATTTAGTCACATGGGATTAGACCCTGGGATATCTGACAGGCATTGATGTACCATGAGGGGGGGGGGAGGGCAACATATATCTGTTAGACTGAAGTTGTACTAATTAATAATAAGTCTTTATTAATAAACAGTGTTTTCATAGTCATTTTTACAATCAGTTTTTTCACATCATAATGTTTATGGAAATGCTGAATGTGCCTTTGTTCATGCTGTTCAGTTGTGTTTAACTGGTAATTCTGATATTTCTCACAATCACCAGCATACTCCTGACTTGTTGCATGCAGTATAGTCTTCTATTGTCAGTTCAGCATAACACAAAAATGGGATCCCTGCTCTTTTTAATCAATTTGGATTATGAGTTTATGCAGTTTTTGTGACGAACTAAACATAAATTAAATACCTTGGAGACAATCCTCAATTCGGTTCCTGCACTCTAAAGGGTATTCTGCAGGGCCTGTTCGATAACAGTCGTGTTGTGTCCACTTTATGTTTGTAGCGGTCTGGGCCGCTTCTAAGCCTGGAGTCGCCCTCTGGTGCAACGCTTCCTCTGGGGGGCCCGCGGGCTGAGGCCCCCAACCTGCTGCTTTGACTCTCAATGACAAAAGTGCTGTACGGCCTTACACGTCCACCTTTCAAGCCTTTCAATCAGGCGAACCTTGAGATTCTGTCACTTAAGACTATAGCATTGTCACAATCCTGGAATTTCTAATTTCGATAAAATACCTTGAAAAATATTGATATTCAATTCCATTTTCAATTCCACAGGGAAATAAATTCTGATGCATGTTTTATTAAAAGATGAATAGCAGTGTTTCACTCTCAGAAAGAAGAGAGAGCATAAAGCGATGCCATGGTACCCATGTATTAATACTGCGGAAACTGTGAAACCGTTTAAAATATTCATTATTGATATGCACTTCAAAAATATTGAAATTACTACTTTAGACAGCCTCCCTCTTAGGCCTGGTGTCCGCAAAGAGGGGCCTGTGCACTCCGTCTCTGCACTCCCCTTGTATGAACGACCAAATCCGTCGTTCCAGCCTAAGGTCATCACCTCCTCGTTCAAATACAGGTTAATTTGTCTGAAGGCTTTCTGTTCCCCTCCTGAGACCGACAAGGAGAAGAAACATCTTCCCATGTGCCCTGTGCAAGCAATTTGCTGTTAAGAGGATACAGTGGTTTTACAGGCAGTCCGATTGGCTATTCATCTCACTAGAGGTGTCACATCCTCGATGGTAATCTTTAGGGGTGGAGGACATCGGTCCGGCTACCTTTTCGACTTCCACTCGACCTTTGTGCATTTCCGCTTCCACTCGACCTTTGTGCATTTCCACTTCCACTCGACCTTTGTGCATTTCCACTTCCACTCGACCTTTGTGCAGTCATATCTCAAGTACATTACTGCTGATTCTGTGTCTCATTCAGTGCTTGGAGCTGGGGAGGCCTCGTCTGGAGCAGACTGAGGTTTCTGTTTGGTAACACCCAGCTTTTGTTGGCGTGGTCGCAGCTTGGTGCAAGACCCTCAGGCAGGTGGTGCTCAGTTGCTGGACCGCTGTCTATTTTTGTTTTTTTGGTTGAGTTCCGGGTATTGGTTCGGGCCCAGCTAGGAGTACATCTCACCCCTATAGCCTTCACCTCGGGTTTTAATCAATAGCAAAGCCTGAGGAAGAAGCACACATGCATTAAAAAATGTTGTTACCTGGATATAACTCTGGACCTATGAGTACGTTCTGTGCTCTCTAACAATAAACCCAACTGGTCCCAGTTGGTGTTACTGAGTTGCAAGGGAGCAGGCAATGCATACACTGGGGCTTTATAGATTGGGCGGCGAGGGCAGATATTCTTTCTCAGGTGTGGATGCAGAGCCTCGAGAGGTTAATCCCAGTAGCAAAGCTCATTAGAGGGCAATGCACAAAGTCATAGAACTGGAGTTACAGCCAGGTAACTATTTTCCCCTCAGAAAACAAGTGTGTCACTGATCCATCTTTCTCACCTTTTACACTTTTCTCTGTCAAAGTCTGTTGTTGTGAAGCAGCAGAACAAATTTGTAGTAAAATAGTTTATTGAATTAATAAATAAAACACCCAGAGGCAGATGTGACCAAATGTCAAAACACATTTGAGTAAAATAATTAAATCATATACATCAAGATATGCAAGTTGACTTACATAGAAGCTAGACGCTTATAATGTTGTGAGTACATTCGGCTTTCATTCAGAATCCCTGACAAGAATTTCTGTGGTTATGACCAAATTTATTTTAAAAATAAAGCCTAAAAAGGAGTGTCTTAATATATAATATTTCAAATGTTGTCAACCCTAAAAGAAAATTGCCTAGAATTGGTGTTAGCTGATGTAAAATATAGAGAGAGACATGGGTAAAAACAATAGCTATAACAAGGATTTGCTTTACTGGTATGCTTGCATGATAAGTCCAGGAATATAGATGATATTTAAAAATAGAACAGAAACTAAACCGTATCTTGTCAGCATAGCACTGTGTTAGCCGAGGTAAAATAAGAACAGAGAAAGTACAAAAGTGATAGTTTTAACAATGTACTGCTTTACAGTCAAACGATAAATCCAGGATTATAAATGATTCTTAAGAATTCTGAAAGTCTTTTTTCTTATCATTGAACTCCAGTATCTGACAAGAATTAGTACTTCAATTTACAAAGGAAGAACAGCACTGTGTGTTTTATCATAAAGCCATACAGTGCACAACATAGACACTTGAAGAGCTACCAGTCTTCTTGCTGATGGTCTTGTTCACTTAAGAGTAATTATCCTAATGAGTCAAACTGAAAGTGGTAATGGTAATTTATTGATTTCTAAATCCGTGACATAGCACCTTCAGCTAGGTAATGAATGGGTGGCAGGAGGTACAGTGAGTAGTTCAGTGGGAGTAGAGGACAAATCCCTGTGGTGTTCACAACATGAGGGTGAAAGAAATAAGTTCCTCAACCAACACAAACTGCCTTTCATATGACGAGGATCCCAAGTACTGAAGCAGTTCGAGCTGTACATGTGTGCGTTTGTGTGTGTGTGTATGTGTGTGTGTGTGTGTATGTGTGTGTGTGTGCGCGCCTGTATGTGAAGGTCATACTGTGATTAGTTATTGATCTGAACCAGCCGACTGTATGCTCTAATGTTTCCTCATAATTATTTAAACAGAGACAGTCTGTCTAAACGTGTGTGTGTGTTTGTGTTTGTGTGTGTGTGTGTGTGTGTGTGTGTGTGTGTGTGTGTGTGTGTGTGTGTGCGTGTGTGTGTGTGTGTGTGTGTGTGTGTGTGTGTGTGTGTGTGCGCGTGTGTGTGTGTGTGTGTGTCCAGGGATGTGTATAAAATAACATCAAGTCTTGGAATGCCTTTATTTTTCACTCATAATTATCATCTAGACAGAGCATAAAATGATCCATGACAGAAACTGTAGAGAGGGAAAATGATAAATGAAGGTGTGCATGTCAGAGCGAGAAGCGAGAAAATAACCGCAAGCAGAGCTCTTTGCACCTGACCTCTTACACTTCTCTTAGCACAACATAATGATTTTTTGAAAGAGAAGACGGAGGCTAAGTAGTCAGATTCCCCACCTTACTTTGCAGTGGTAACCTATATGTGTACTTATGCATCCTTATTTCCTCTGGATAATTAAAATGTAGTCAAAGAACAGTAAATGGGGTATTTAAAAAGGAGTAATTAATTAAGAATGAAGATTCCTATAGACTAATAGGGTGTTTAAATACCTCTTAGATTTAGGGTTAGGGTTAGGCTGCTTGAGAAATGTTTGTCATGTCTCGTCCTGTCTTCTAAATGATGCTTTCCTTATTTCATCAGTTACCATTATTTCCTGTTTCATTTTGGGTCACTTACCCCTCCTCTCGTTTCAGGTCACTACACTTCCTGCCTTTGTGTGTTTTCCCGCCACTGTGATTGGTTGCCCCAACCCTGATTGATTGCTCCGGTGTCTAATCACCTACACCTCCACAGTGTATTTAAACCCTGCGTTCCCCTGTCTCTGTGCCAGTCTCGTCTTAGTACCTCCGTGTCTCCGTGTCTCCCCGTCTCCCCTTGTGATCTTTGGTACCTGGTTTTTCACTCTGCTTTTCCCTGACAGCCTTTTGCCTCGC
The DNA here is from genome assembly GCA_016806645.1 of Ophiodon elongatus. Lineage (NCBI taxonomy): Eukaryota > Metazoa > Chordata > Actinopteri > Perciformes > Hexagrammidae > Ophiodon > Ophiodon elongatus. The sequence goes on from JACSYO010000093.1 coordinate 258,387, forward strand.
CCCTGTCTTGGATGTGTATGCCTGATCGGACTGCGTGCCTGTGTACCGAACCGTTGCTAAGTAAAGGCGGTGTTTGTTTTGGAACTGTCCTGTGTTGAGGCGTGCTTTTGGATCCTTTGGCTCAATGGTTGCTTCGGCCCTAACAATGTTTGATTTTCTACCACCTTCCTCAGACGCGTTACAAGTGGGTGTGTGATGTACTTTAGTCGTAGCATGTTTCACAGGAATTAAGTAAGTAGGTAAAGGTAGGTATATATATATAGCTTAAGCTAAGAGTTGTACAAAGACAGCGCCTAAGTCCTATATGAAAGGACATTAAAATGTAAAGTAGAAAATAAACACGACACACCAACAACAATAAACAGCAATATGCAATGTTAACAAAATTATAGACATAACAGATTAAAAGATTAGTTGGTTTCTGTGAGTCGTTTCCATTTCAGATAAGTTTTGAAGTTGGCAGAATGCCTGGTTTTACAAAACTTCAATGCAAAAAAATCTCTTTTTGACCCTTTTATCCTTCCTTGCACTTATTTTTTTGTTGGCAAGGAGCACTGCATTAATCGTAAAGTAGCAGGCTTCTCATTTTCATTCAGTGCTGACCGCTGCTTTTGCTAGTTGAATGACAAACATCACCGGCCACAGATTGTATCAACTGACTATAGTCAATTAACTTTGATCCTGTAACAGCTAAAATGCAAAGCAGGGCCTCTACAAAAAGGGGGAAAATAAACATCCTTCTGTTTAATCACTCAATGACTGTGAGTGGACATTTGGTTTTTATAGTTAAACATGACCATCAGAGAGATTGTCCAATGCTCATAATTCTACACATGTCATTTTAATATGTCAAATACTTACTCAACATTTCAAATGTTCTGTAAGTAGCTAACAACAGGGAACATTAGTTGGGCTGAAACTGTAGTCTATCTGCAAGGTGATAAGAGATCTCTCAGTTTTGATTATTTATAACTTTGATTACATAAAAACAAGAAACCGTTCTCAACAATTTCATTTAAAGGCCCTTTGTCTGCTCTTTGTTGGTGCATCTTTGCTAAACCCTAACATCCATTTGTCTGTCCCTGTTCGACTGTTCTTGGGATTTCTAAAAGCCTCTCTTTTCACTCAACAATAGACAATTCATGAACAAACAGACATGGATGCTTTTGTTAGTCACTGCCAAAAGACGGTGTTGGACCACCGAGAAAAAAATCAAAAACAAAATCAGTCTCTCAAAAAGTTAATCAAATCTGAAGCGTCGACTAATACTGACAAGCCAACAAAACCTCAAGTCAATCTCAAACATGCCAAAGATTTAAAAATATGATGATTTGCCAAAGATCACACTATTACAAAAATAAATACACTCATGCACTCCTGCAAGAGAGACAAATATTAGGTTGTTTTTACCACAGCTCTTGAAATTGGTTGTCTCAAATTAAAATGAAATGACAATAGAAGCATTCGCACAAACAAAGCAGCACTGTTTGTTGGATCTTAGTATTAAGGATAACACATCAAATTAGTGAGCAAGCAAGAGGAAAAAAAGAGAAGATGATTTGTTTCTGTGTTGTGAAATCCGCCAACATATTCTATAGAGATGGGTCCAATCGCGGTCCAATGTGATGTAATTCACATCAAATATCTTATTGAGATACCGATCCAAGTACCAAAATGTACCTCTGGCCGTGTTACAACTGCAGAGAAGCTACTTGGCTACGCCAGGGACTTCAGCACAGAGTTGGAAAGGCAGCTCCAAACCCAGAACAGGAGATAAACACGACATCACATAAACAATGCATTACTATCATTTGTATATTTTACAGCTGATTTCTAACCCTGCATGGTAACCATAGCAACCTATTTATTTCTCTACACAGTTATTGCGCTTTAATTTTAAATATTACCTTTTACAATTCTAATTAGGAGTTGTCAATTAGTCATTGCACTCCTCTTTGAAATTCTGCAAACACCTGTTTGCATGTGAAGCTTTCTTAACCTGCAGTTAAAATAAATTGCTTTGAAATACTTTTGAATTTAATGCAAAAATGCATTTCAATGCAAATTTCATGCAAAAAGAGTACGCATATCAGAATTATATTTAGTATCGGCTGATATTAAAATTCAGGTATTGGCAAAATAGATCATGCAACCTCTTAATATTCTACATATATATATAAAAAAAAAACATCAATTAATGCATACAGTAAAATTAGGCTATAGGATGATAAGTGACATCCAAAGGAAAGTTATCGAGCACACAAAACCTCAAACTCACTTCATAACACGGCCTCTATTTCACAGTCTGTTAGATCTGAACCCAAAAAATAGTCCTGTCAGTTAGCACTAACTGGACCAACATCATTAACACACTGACTCAAATTACCAAACAGCTGTTTAAATATATTATTAAGCAGCTGAATTTGATAAAGTCCAAACTGAGAAGGTCAAACCAGAAAAGGCAACTCAATATGTGCTCACCTGCTACAGTACATAAAACACTTATAAAAAAGATGGTACCTACCCAGAAGCTTTGTAATGATTAAAACATCTTACAAACTTTAATGCCAGTGAAGAATATTAAATCAAATTGAACAAAATTGAATTGAAGTGAGAAAGAAGCACTGAAACGGTCTTTTATAAATCCTGACTGTACTTGGCCAGTTTATAAAAATAACAAATTCTAAATGAGTCTGCAAACACAACAACTGCCAAAAACATCCGGGAGCCAGGTAATCTCTGGTATGAGTTTGCGCGCGAGCGTGTGTGTGTGTGTGTGTGTGTGTGTGTGTGTGTGTGTGTGTGTGTGTGTGCGTGTGTGTGTGTGCATGTCTGTCTTTTCTCATTTCCTGCAGTAGCAGGTGTACAAGAGCCTTCGGGTGTATACAAGAGCACACTTCCAATCAGCTTGTATTAGGTGTGTGTGTGTGTGTGTGTGTGTGTGTGTGTGTGTGTGTGTGTGTGTGTGTGTGTGTGTGTGTGTGTGTGTGTGCGTACCAGCCTAATTATAAGTGTGTTTGCGATGCTCGATGAAAGAGGTGAATTATATACTCAAACTTGATACTTGACGGACATGCACGAGAGATTACCTGGCACAAGGATTCCTTTGGTGGAGGCTTAGTTTGCTTTAAGCCTCATTTTGAATCTGTTGTTTGTGCTATTGAGAAATGTGAAGAGTGAATCTGAATGAACTGAGCAAACTTCAAATAGCTTTTGGACATGTTTGGGTAAAACCAATGTAACTTAAGTTTAAAAAAACACTGTACTACCTTGCCATTTGCAAGTGCCTTCATAATTTGAAGTGTTAAGTGTAAAAATAAATATTATCCATTCAAGACGAAGAATGAATAGTGTAGACTTAAAATCAACTCAAGATACTTTGTTAAGAGTAAGCATGCTGTTAACTTAGACTGTCAGTGGATGCTAATTAACTAGAGATAATAATTTCTTATTATAATTAATTAATTAATTAATTAATTAATAATATTCTTGGCGGATTCATTCAGGTCTGACCTGCTGATTCAGATTTTCTTTCTAAGAACTGTAATTGGCTACAATGTTTTGTTTGTGCTGTTAAGATGAAAAATTGGAAAGTTTGGTCCGGCAGGTCGGCAGTTCTGTTTTCAACATGGTGACAAACTTTGTAATTTTACGGCTAAACAATACAGAACTTTCAGGCGATAAATAGGCAATGCAGTATTAATCCTTGATTCATATTAGAACGGCGCTGCCTAGTTTGACAGCTTCACCGGAGTTAGATACTCCTTGGCTCTGGTTGTTTTTCTTTTTTCGCTCGCGGTGGAATCTTGCAAAAGCCATTCGGAGCACTAAAGCGAGGCAGAGGAAGCTGATTTTATCACAGATTATCCGTCACATGGAGTAGTGACATCCATCCATTATCCGTAACCGCTTATCCTTTTTCAGGGTCGCGGTGGAGGGGGCTGGAGCTGATCCCAGCTGACATTGGGGCACACCCTGGACACATGGACACAGACATCCATTCACGCTCACATTCACACCTAGAGGCAATTTAGAGTCATCAATTAACCTAAGGACTGTGGGAGGGACCGACAGTGTAGTCAGGAAGTTAACTCAACTCGTTCATGAGCACACACCCACTGAGCTGAAGAACAAGTGGGAGCCACAACTCAGCCAGCTAACCCAGAGGCACAAAGGCTAACCCGGTAGCCCAAAGCACACCCACTGATCCGGAAGAAGCCGATTTGAGCTAAAAAGGCAACAGGTACTTTCTTAACGGCTATTTTACTTGTGTTAATATGATTGCGGTATGCAACAGAGTTGTTTATTTATTCTTATATTACAAAAAAAAAAAGCTAAGAGAGTTTGTGGCGAATGTAGCAAACTTGCAGGTCAGCCAGGTGGAGATGTGTACAAGCGGTTCTGGCCCTTTAAGATATGCAGTCTTTGGGTGAGCTCCCCAGTGGGCAGTTCCTCATAGGGAGTCACCAGAATTTCTTTGTTCGAACACGCCTGTAGAAATAGTCTGAATTAGAGCAACTATGATACTCTGCAAACTTGATCAAAACAGTGAATTTATCAGTGTTGTGATAACGTTTTCCTTTCATACCAACACATAACAACAAATGTGACAATGGATGATCTGGTGGTTGACTGCAAGTCTGACTGAGGTGAATAGTGCATCCATAGCCTTGAGATCCCATGATTGTGGCTGCTTTCCATTTGGCTAGTGTGACTCGTTGGGAGAAAGGAAGGAAGCATAATTAGCAGAGTGGAAAGCACCCTGTGCCTGCTGGCTTCTGGCCTCGATTACCTCTGGGAGACTATACAGCAAGACAAGAAACCCTGGAGACAGCATGATCAGTATCAGCAATACAAATAAAAATGCAATGCATCTTAAAAGTTCAAGGAATTAATGTTCTTTCCGAAATGCATGGCCTTTCATGCCTATGATCCACCTACACTTTCTTTGCCTTATTCGACCACTTCCAAGGACTGTGTGGGCTTTAGCCCCAGCAGAGATCTAATGAAGCTGACTAATTAAGTGTGGGAAGAATCTTTAAACTACTATAGAAACTGTTGCATTGAAGCATTCATTTGACCAACATTTCGGTTCATTATGGCTTAGCTGGATTAAAGTTTAACATATACCAACTGTGACTTACTTTTCTGCAACATAAAAATGGACTCAAGAAGTCATTCAATCTCCCTTCGCTTTTTCTTTCTTCCTCTCTGCTCTGTGGCTCCCTCTCTTTGTCGGTCACTGACCCTTTGTAGTCAGCTGTACTGTTTGCAGACATAAGCCAGTGTTTTCTGACAAACAAACATTCTCTATGTCGATAATGTTTTAGTACACTGACGAAGGAACGTGGAGTTCAAAAGTGTGTACGTCTGGCCAAAATAACAGAACTAAGCCGGGATTTTTATTCAAATGTAATACTCTTTTGCACGGATTTAGCTTGTTTCAACATGGCATCACACAGCTCTTTGAGAAACAGAATTCACTTTTCTTTTTCTCTTTTTTTAAAACTGACATTTTAAAGATGTTCTGCTCTTTCTCTAAAAGAAAGAAAGAAAGGTAATGCTCCTCACGAGTGAGGGTTGCCAGGAAACTTGGTGATAACAGCAGATTGCTGCTGGCCTGTTCAATTCACTGAGGCTGAAAAACAAAAAAAACAACAATCTAAATCTGCTCCCTGTGTCTTTGGTTTGGAAGAAGAGAAGAAACACAAGCAAGAAAGAAAAACATCACAAAGATGGCAAAGCAGACAGGTTGGATGGTTGGATGGATGCACGGATTGATGGATGAGCAGATTGTGTTGCAATAATACTCAATAAACTTAATTTTGCTGCAGGTCAGTTCAATCCACTGATCCTGAAAACCAGAAAAACAACAATCTGTTTTTATCCTCCAGCCACGCCAGCAGTCCTCTCTCCCTGTCCCCTTCTTTTCTTTGGCTATCCCTACGTTTTCTCTTCCCCTCAATCTATTTCCCTTGATCCATCTGTCTTTACCACTCCATTCTCTCACTCTATAGTCCTTTATTTCTGTGCCTCACCTCTTCTTCCCTCCTTTCCACAATCTTTTTTTCTCTCTCGTTCTGGTCCATTGGGAAATCAAAGAACTTGAATAACTTTCGTATCACCACGGGAACAAAAACTCATATGGTCGTCATGGGAACACACTCATCCCGACACCACAGGAACCATTTCATTCAGCAACCAGGGGAAACGGGACGATTTCATGTTCTTGGTCCCTTTGATTGGCTTGCCGAGAGGAAATGCCAATTAAATATTGCTGTGAGCGAAGAAAACTTGTTGAAGTCGAGCAACTTCTGAGAAAGAGAGTGCATATGAAGAGAGAGAAGGAGGTTACAGGCAGAATAAAAAAAAGACATTATCATATAAAACCAACAGACCTGTGGATCGGCAGGATGACGGAGAGACTACAGCAGGCAGGTAGGTAAGAAGAAGAGACTCTAACGCAAAGACAAAATGAAAGACAAGCAGAAAATATCTGTACAGAAACATGCCTCACAGTAGGATTTTGGTTTTACAACACTCACATGCCATTTGTGCATTAAATTGTTATATTCAGCCATTGGTAACCCTTCCTCCTCTCTATACTGGCCTTATTATTAGCTTCAGCTTAACTTTGGACAAGAACTGTGAACTTTGTCACCTCTCTTTTTCACAGCAGCAAATTTAGCTGTAAATCCACCTACAGCCATGTCTACAGGTTCTGCTTCTGTTTCTACTGGTCTCTACCTGCTTTGGAGGCTTGTCCCGAAATATAAATGTCAGCACTGCTCAGGATGTGTTACTAAGTCCAAGGGAAATCAGTGCAACAGTTTGTTTTTAACAAGGCGAACGCCGCAAAGAATACACAACTAATTGTCTTTGGCAAAGCACTAAAGGAAGTGTGTTTTAATATACAGGTGATGTTCTGATTCAGATCTCCATGGAAACTGTAGATCATGTGCACACTGTCGGGTGTACCCGACTGGTTTAATAAGGTTCCCAGTAACATTTGTGTTGTGTAGGTGTTTTCAAACTAATGTAACATTTCGATACATATATCATTTTATGATATTGTCCCCGTCTTCTGACTCAGAAAAGAAGACGTACAATCAAGCAGCCAGCTGTTTTGACTCTGTGGGGCAGAGAGAATGCTGTGAACTGTACTGTACTGTAAAATTACAATGTTTCTCCTTTTGTTGCCTTTTCAATGACCAAAGGAAATCAAACTTATTAGTAAATTCAGTCAGTAAATTGGTACACAAAACATATTTGATGTGCCGTGTTATAGTATACAAGTATTTTCCATGGGAATGGTGTAAAAACTGTTTAAACATGGACAGATGGTGACCTTGCAGAACTAATGTTTTCCTCTATCATCTCATTATCTTACAATGTGTTTAATGCTACCATTTTAGGAAAAGTCAAAAACTGGATTAAGTATAGTTTTATATGTATTTCACATCATTTTAAATCATGGCTGCTTTGAGTTATATATCTGCTGTGACACGTCAGCTCTGTCATTGTGTCCATACACAAGAAGCTACTCATTAAACATCAATCAAGTCATCCCTGTTATTCATTAATGTGCCCCTCTTACTCTTACTCTTCCTCTTCCTCCATCTCATTACGTGTTGAATCACAAATGCATGTGCGCCCACGTGCACATGCTCATCCACATCTTTCTCCGGGTTTGAATGGCTGTGTAATTATCAGTGTGATAATTAAGAGTTGCATTTAAATGGGTATTGAAAAATCTGGAGTCAGAGAGAGATGCTGACCTGGCCATGAACCCCAGGCAGACATACAAAAACACACAGATAAATTGCACATGGTGACACATGCACTCTTCCTGTGTACCAATAACCACACATGCACTACATGCCTGAACACACAATTACATTGATTAATAGATATAATGTCTGCTTCAGTGGCTTCTACATCACATGTCACTGCCGTGTGGGTGTGCGCTGTTGAATGTTATGTGTGCGTGTGTGTGTGTGTGTGTGTGTGTGTGTGTGTGTGTGTGTGTGTGTGTGTGTGTGTGTGTGTGTGTATGTTATGGTGTGTGTAACAGAGCCAGGAGAGAAACAGAGGAAGGAGTAGTTGAAATTACTCATGACTTCCGCAGTGACCTCGTGATTAAAACAACAGATGCAACGTTGGAAATAATTATTGAAATTGTGTTAAGTCATTTAACATTTAGATTAACATGTTTCTCATTGCTCTCTCTCTTTCCCCGTTTGTTTAGACCTTCAGAAGGCAAATTGGAAAACCTTAACTTTCCATTGTCACACTTTTTTCAGTGTTTCATTGAAGTAAGTGAAAGATTTAAAGTGATACTTTTCCAAAAATATTCTGTTTATTAAACACATAAATGTTTTTCATGGCAGAAAGGATACTAGACATGCAAGCAGGTGTACTGGGGCCAAGGTCTACTGATTAGGGGCTACCAGGGGGCCGAGGACATCATTGAATAGGGCTGAAAATGGTGGTTTAATGCACATTTGTTTGTGGCTTTGGCTGGATGAGACGCCCTCCTGCACACTGTGATCTGCTCCAGCCTTACTCACCAAGCACCATGTAGTCACTGCCTGAGCCAATATATTTTCACCTAATAATCTGTGCCTCCTTGATGAGTATTTAAGTGTCTCCTATGATGTTAAAAAGTCATTAAATTCCTCCTTCACAATACTAAATACATTTTTAGAATTTGTTTATGACAGAAAAAAGCAAAAAAAAAAACATTCACAGTAAATCCTGCAGCAATCGCCCGCTCTGCTACGTTATTGTTTCACTTCACAAAACGTGGCTAAAGAGACTGCTTTGTGTAAGATAGCTACCCTCTTTTAAACTCCGACTCTGCTGTAGTCTAGTTTGCAAAATGACAAAATGGCTAAATGCCACACAACTGATCATTTACATCCCTGTTATGTACATATTAGTTGTCATTAATGTGTCCCTTCAAGTAAAGTAATGCACAGACTCGTAATTTAGAACACATTACTTCATGATTACTTTAACATTACTTGTATCCCCTCAAGAAAAGAACAGCATCTTTCAAGCAAAGTGACGATTAACAGCAAAGACGCTTAATGAGAATTCGCCGTGAGTTCATGAAAGACCAAAACTAATTCTCACTAAACTGTTGTTGTTATGTTTATAGCAATAAATAAGATATGCTACACTTTTGTTTACTCCACAATGAGCCTTTGAGGAAGTAAAGTACAGTAATAGGACATAAGAAAAAGTTTGAGTAAACAAAAACAAGATAAAGATATATTTAACAGATGGCATTGAGAGACCACAAACAAAAACATATGCACACATTGACACACACAAACACATGATAACCCCAGCCTCCCAAACATACACACATTTCCAAAACCCAAATCTCCCGCTTGTCTTTGGCTGCCCTGTGAAATGAATTAAACATCTAACACACACACACACACACACACACACACACACACACACACAGAGATACACAAAGAGACTCCTTAAAAGCAGATAGAATATTTTATAGATGTTTCAACTGCTCTTGAATGCACACAATTCAATATATATCAGCCACATACATCCACCTACACTATAGCCCGACCAGTACAGATTTAAGATTCTAATATTTTATGTCTTACAAATCTATAATGGGATTGGGGCACAGCATCTAAATTATTTATTAATTAATTATTAGGCCTTTTGGCGTACTTTTCTTTTTTTTCAAACCCAATCAGAAGTTAATATGGGCTTGGGTTTCTATCAAGGCGTGTTATATTTGATGGTATAATTCAACATATCTGTCAGTGGGTTAACAAGCTGGTAAATCAGTCTGAATGCTCATCTAATAGCTTCCAAGCAGATGCTGAGGCTTTCCACCTGGATTCTGACAATATTGCTTAAAGAGGTGAAATAAAAAAACAAAATACCTTTACAGTTAAGTGTTTGTTGTACTGGAGGTGATTAATTTGGGTTAGTCATTAAACTGCCTCCTGGAGGAAGAACAGCTTTTGGCAGAAAACCAGAGATCACAGAGGAGCGGATAACTATTTGTTGCTATTTGTATTCCTTGTTTTCTATTTGTATTGCAGCGTTTGGTATTTGTATTTCTGTGTGTGTTGCTTTATGAGACTGTGTGTGTGTGTGTGTGTGTGTGTGTGTGTGTGTGTGTTAATCCAAATGTGTCTCCTCTGGCTGGCTGTGTTTGTCTGCTTTACACTCACACGCTGTGAATACACACGCTATCACAAAAGCACATCCCTCTCAACAAGTACAAATACCCATGAAACAAAACTGCATGGGGTACCACACACACACACACACACACAAACACACACACACACATGAACATGAACCACCACTGAGAGCCAGAGTGCACATGCTGCCATTAGTTGTTTAAAAAAATATGCAAAACATGGAGAAACAAATATCTTTTGTCTGGTTGGTCAAAAAACACGGTTGGAACAGCCTACAATTTTTTGTTAAAGTTTGTTCGCAGATTACATTAGAACATTTTAATACCCACGATGGAACAATTTGTTGTGCATGATGAACATAAAAACTGAATTACAATGGTTGTCAGTCACTCCAGCTGTCTACGTATAATTTATCCATTAGAGCTGTATTTTATGTCTGGTCCTGCTACTTTACTTTTACATTTCTGAGTGCTTCAGCATCTGGGGTTTTGTGTGTGTGTGTGTGTGTGTGTGTGTGTGTGTGTGTGTGTGTGTGTGTGTGTGTGTGTGTGTGTGTGTGTGTGTGTGTGCGTAGGTGTATGTGTGAGTACAGCAAATGTAATTTGATATGTTCCCCTCACCAAAGGGTGAGGGGAAATCCAGGTGGGGGTTGCAGGTGTTTAACAAAGGTGGTATACAACATGCCGTGTGCATAATTTTGATAGCATTAAATCATTGCACATTGATTTCCAGCCATTAGTGTAATTACTGTAAACAATGAGAACTTCTCCTGGATTCCTGGCAGCTTTAATAGGCCTCTCTCTATAGTTATACATTTGACATCGAACACATTTCTAGTAAAGGACTGTTTCACCAGAATACAAATCAATTTATATTTCCTACATTACAAGCTGCCTTCTATTTTTTTACATGAAAAAGCAACCTGAGTTATTTAAAGGATTAGTTTGGGTGTTTTGAAGTGGGGTTGTATAAGGTACTTGTATATAGTCAGTGTATTACCTACAGTAGTTGGCGGTCGGCGCAGACAGAAGTACTAGCCGGAAGCTAAGCAGCATTGTAGTCCCCAGGAGGAGTGCCAGGCTCGAAGCCAATCTAACACAGTGGCCAAACCGTGGTACATAAATCCTCTAAAAAAACTATGAATTGTTATTCTAAACAAGAAATATATTAATCAGTGAGTTTTAGGGGTGTTATCGGAGGATTTTGTTACTTTTGTACAGACAACAGACAGGCAAGCTGTTTCCTGTCTTCATGCTGAGCTAAGTTTATTGGCTGGTGGCTGTAGCTTAATGTTTATTGTAAAGGCATGGGGATCAGAATGAATCAAACTCTCAACAACAACAAAAAACTAGTTAAAAACAGCAGTTGGTGTTAGCCCGTCCAGGTTTGGTGCACTCATTATCCATTAATGATGCTGTTGAGCTGATTTGTTGTTGAGATCAGAAAAAAACAAAAGTTGTTTTCAGAGCTACAAAGTGTGTATACTACCACTGACTAGAGGTAGCAGGCCAAATAGGCTGAAAGTACAATAAGAAATCAAGTTATTCAAGAGACTCTGATGTGTGTTCATTTCTATTTTCAAGGTAATAACATCTCGGTGTGAAAAAACCATCCAGACTGAGTGGCTGGTTGTCTATTCATCACCATGGCTGATTGCCAATAGGCTCTTTTGGACTTCTGTCTTATTGATTTTTAGCCATTTCGTGACCACAGTAACACTAAAGGAGATTGATGTGTAACACCAAATAGTAAGAGGGTGCTGTTCTTGGAGTGCAAATGGAGCTAAACCTTTCAGAGCTTCTCTCAATGACAGATGGTGGAATGAGGGAGAGGTCGAAGTAAAAATTATTTGCTTCCAACGAGTTAATTTATCCTGAGTAAAGCGAGGGAGAACATCCTGGACTTCTGTTCAAAGTTCTGTGGGAAAGGTGGTCTACATTTTTTAGGAACTCTTATTTTGACAGTGATATACTATCTACTATCTATATATACTATCTTTACTTTAAAAATAAGAATCATCTTTAAATAGCTACAAAGAAGCTTAATGTTTTTGTGAAGAATATGACCAAATATTCATGCAATCGTATTGTTGTTTTTTTTTCTTTTTTTGGTGGTGACACCAACCCTATAATCGTCCTACAAGGAAAAACAGCTTAGAATTGAAGATAACTTATAATTCACCTGGAAAAGCTTGCTCCCTTGAGGATTTCTGTTCTATTTTCCTCTCATTTCGCTTCATGATGCGTCGTCCTTTTATACACACCAGTGCTGATGTGAAACCAACTGCCTTTAATCTGCCTGTTCACTCATTTGTAAACAAACCAGTGGCCCTGATGAACTTTTCCTCCTTTCTTGTGACACGTTGATTTATTTATTTAATCTTAGTTCTTGTGATCTGTGGCTTTGTCTGAATGAAATAATTTCTGTTTTTGCATCACAGGACTTTGTTTGGTCAACCTTTTTCAACACCAATGTGTTTTTTTTTACTTTTATTTATCCTATTTAAGTTGCTGACCAAGAAGGCAGAGGCAATTTGTGTGTGTGCGTGTGTGCGTGTGTGTGCTTGTGTGTGTGTTTGTGTGTGTGTGTGTCTGCGTGAGTGTGCGTCTCTCGTTCTCAAAGAATGTGAGAGAGACAGCCAATGAAAAAGTGACTGACACATATTTTAATACTTATATTAATGTTGATACAGCAGCTTCCTGAGCTTCTAGTGCAGTCAATTTATTTTCTTATTACAAATAAGAAATGAAGTGTATTGGATGCCAGTGATGACGAAAAAAACAAAGTAATATTTCATAAAAAAAGTAAATTACAAAAGGATCTTTCTCAATCAACTGTCTGTTTGGTAAAGGCCTTTGAAAAGCTGTCGTACTGGATTGCATTAGATTGTGGAAGAGGTGTACTTCATAACGGGGCCAGGGAATGTGTATTTCTAACACCAACATACTGTAGCAGTAGCGAGTAAAAACAAAGAAACCATCAGTCCGAGCAGCATGCCAGAGTTCTGCCCACTGTTAGTGAGGCTTGCATATATCAATAGCTCTGTTTCATAATGCTCGGTCGTAAATCCTATCTGAATGTTGATAGGTTAATAAAAGCAACAAGTGCACATTCAAGTTTGGTTGTGCCGCATTCTCCTGGGGGAAGAGGCTGTAAAAAGTTCACTAAATGTTATTTATTGGTTATAGTGAAAAACAAATCATCTTCTAGCTGATGAACCTTGACTCCTATGAAGTCAGAAAGACGAGTAATGAGTAGCCACTTTGAGTGTTTTTTGTCGCACAGTTCTTGTTATATGTTCATGTTATACAGTATCTATGCTGCAGTTGTAAAGAGGTTGTCTGTTTCACAAAAAGCTTCACAGGTTGATCACTGTTCTGTAATGTCTTGGACACCTTCAGATTTCTAATAAAATGAAGTGCAATCATTCACGTCAAGGGTTTTATCATTTTCAATCAGCCCTTGATTAATAGAAACATTTGAATAAATAAATATTTAAACTAAAGCTAATAAAAGACTAGGAAAAATAAAGTGTAGGAGTTTATGTGTCGTGCCTGGGCCCGATTTAAATTTTATGTGAGCAAGCTTAAGGGTATAGTCATTATTTGACTAATAATGTATTTAAATGTATTTTATTATGACATTCAAATTATGTAAAAAGGACAAAACTATCCATCCATCTGCTACTGCAACAGTCAGTTCATTTTCAATAAAAGCAGCGCTAATTTCCCTTAGGCCAGCCTTTAGAGCTTTCATAACCTCCATATATCCTCCACAAAGACGCTCCCATGTCCATTCACTGTTAAACTAGAGAAGAAGAGAATGAAGAGGATCAGGCTCTGTCCGACTTTTACCTCACAGTTGAAACCAAACCTAAGTTCATGACCTTTAGGGATACGGGTCAACTGGGTGAAAAAGAAAAGGAAAAAAAAACATTCCGCTGTTGATCTTAATTCCTCTGCAGATACAAGGTTTAAACCTGACAGCAGCTACTCAGATCTTCTCGGTTTCGTTTAAATTCGCGGCGACAAAGATGATCCCTGTGTTAATATGGTTTAGGAAAAAACAGCACTTGAGAGGATTAGAAAGACAGAGAGCGGAGGGAAAGAGTAATAACAAGAGAGGAGAGGAGACAGCATGGAGAGTGAGACAATCAGAGAGACAGATGGAGAGTGATGAGGAGAAGAAATAGATAAAAAGATAAAACCGGAAAAGAGGAGTGAGACGCAAATGATGGGGAGCTGTGGGGAAGGGGACGAAGACAGACGGATCGCTCTGAGCTCTCTAATCTTGTCTTCCCAAAGGTACCTGACATTTCACTGCATCATAAGCTTGTGCTGCCGCCCAAACAGGCTGCGTATTAGGGGAGAGGCTGCAGGATCAAATCAATATAATACAGGAGAGAAGGACACAGAGATGGAGAGATAGAGTGACAGAGTGACAGAAAGAAAGAGGGAAGGCGGATAGAGTGCAGATAACGGGAAACGCAACAAGAGAGACAGTGCGGAGGAGATGAGATTGTAAATTAGTGGAAAAGATGACAAGGAGAAGAGGCAGACAATATGATACCCACACCAGACTGGGTGTTCATGAAAATAGTTGAAGCGGTGAAAATACATAATACGAGCTTCCTGAATCATTTACTGAGAAATCCAACAAAACCTTGTTGAATGTTTTCCCTGATTTACATTTCCGGATTTTCTGGATATATATTTTTGGAAATAGTGAGCCGTATGTCAAATGATATTATGTTCAGCGTAACAGTGCTGGAATGAAACCTTTCAGCTATTGTTGGAATATCAACTTCCATTACCAGAGCTGATTTGAAACATTTTAAAGGATGCTTTTTGTGCATAACTTAGGGACTCGAGCTGCGCTAAATTTAAACTTTGTATTATTCTGGATGCAAAGGTCATACGTTTCAACTTCAGTTTCCACTTTCATAACAGCAAATATTCTGATTGTCAAAATGAGTACAATTGTTGTCTGAGTGACCAAACGAAACAAATGTATGAATGCAAAAATATATCCGCAACTATCTGACCTTTTCTTTATCTTTTATATCGTCTGTCTCTCCCATTTCCTCAGATAAAGGTACTCCATGTTTCATTTCTGCATAAGGGTTTAGTACTGTCCTTCTTTCAAAAACTCAGAGAGTCTTGTCAAGTAGCATCATCACTTTTGTGGCAGGACGGCTAATGTGACAGCCCTCTCTGAGCAGGCCTCTCCATGCAGGAGCCTAGAAGAAGATGGTGGTTTTATTGATATTGGTCTGGGAAATAGTGAAGGCATTTTTTTCAATATGTTCTATTACTTTGTGGACCAAAAGCTGAATCGATTAAAAAGTAAAAGAATCTGCATAGATAGTGAAACTCTTGGTCAATTGCAGCCCTAGTTTGCTTTTTAATTTAGAACTCATTCGGCCTTCACTCTTTGTCAAACCTTGGGTCTGGTGTGAGAAATGACTGAATGTTTTTGTACAAAAACATATGACAATGTTTTAAGAATTAGACAAACACGAACAAAGCTGAGACTTCCAATAAATTGACCAAAACAATGTTTTTCATGAACACAAAACCTTCTGTGTACTCATGGCAACTTTTAATAGCATATATTAACAGCTTAATAATGGTCTTAACAGACCAAACTCAATTTCATGCATGGTTTGCCATGATTTTTCTTCTTGATCATCTCTTAAATCCATATCTGTAGCATCTTTTAAAAAAAATGGTACCCAATCAACTTAAAAACATTTCTCGTTTCCTCTCGAACAGACACAAAAGTGTTCTTTCAGACTTGATTCTCATTTTCTCCGCTTGTCTTTTCTTTCACAAAGTGATTAACCTTCTGACCTGTAGCATTCAAAACCTTTGTGATAGAAGAGGTGGCATCGGGATAAGCAAGTTTTTCCAGACACTTAGCAAGGAGAACTCTACCGGAACGCTCATGACCCAAGATGATGGTTTATTTTCAGGCTCAGCTCCCCCTTTGCCATGACAGTCTGGGTGCAAGACCTGCATCACTGCCTTTACTTTGGTTTTCCAGTAGAGTAACGTAGCCTCAAACTTGGATGTGCTGACCTTCCTCCCAGCAGCTTCACACTCAGCCGCAAACCCCAAACTGTTATGGTTCAGTGAAGCAAGTTAAACTACCTCATCAGCAAAAAGCCTTAATGCAGTACTGAGGTCACCTAAACTGGACTCCACTCTTCAGCTACAGCTAAAGACTATCAATCACAAACTATTTTGTTTGCTATGTGTATTGATTTCCAGTTTACTGTTTTATATCTCGAGAAGGGCTCTTGTAACTAATAAAATATACATATCTTCACCTCAATTTTTATTTTATTTTTTATTTTAAATGAACATCTACTGTTCACACAGAGAATATTCTATTTTTCTTGAATCCAATGTGTGTACAAAAGCAAAGTACTCTGGCTTTTTATTCTTGTGATTCCAATTTCAGAAATATTTGGGACCTCTTTGTGTATTCCTTCCTCTCTCTCTCTCTCTCTCTCTCTCTCTCTCTCTCTCTCTCTCTCTCTCTCTCTCCCATACACACACACACACACACACAAATCTGGACTGAAATAGGGATGATAATCTATTTTGAGTGGATGATTGACATTTGTCAGTCCTTTTGAGCCCTCAATGTTACACCTAGGTTTCATCATTGCCTCCATTTCCTGTTGAACTGTGTTTTGTGTGTGTGTGTGTGTGTGTGTGCATGTGTGTGTGTGTGTGTGTGTGTGTACAGTGGAAAGCAAACGTTTTTTTTTTTACTGAGAATAAAGTAAAAAGTACATTTGTGTGCACACAGGTGTGCACTGAATGATAATGAAGGGTGAGGTTTTGTCCTGAACAAGAGGAAATCTGGGAGATGTCAAAAGTCATGATGTCATGATGATGACACACTGTTTTCCAAAAATAAAATACAAATAGAAGCTCTTTGAACCCATACATGACCATATTCTCTTGAATCCCCAGGTATCCCCAAGGTCTGCAGTTGACATCAATAAACCTAGTCCTGTTGAATCTGTCTTTTCTTTCACTTTCTTTTGCCAGTTGAGGCAGCAGAACAAGATGAAAACATAACTTATAGCATTAGACAAGTTTGTTGAAGCAAACATACAATTGCCTTCTTACACATCCTGCAGTCATACAGCAACATTAGCATTCAATTGGAGTTGTGTTTATGAGTCCAATATGTAAGTATGACGTGTTTGTTTGTTTCTTTTGGGCTCTACCAACTCCTTTGAAAAATATCTGTCTCTTTATCTTAGAACTAAATAGTCCAGAATGTTCATATCAACTCTCACTCAGTTTTACGATCATATCTATAATTCTTTAATATACTTAATTACGACTGTAGTTTTAGATAATTTATTGATTCAATATATTAATTTTATTATATTTTACTATATTTTAGTAACTTATATTTGGTATTATTTTGAACTTCTAGCTGACCTGGTAGCTGTTTAGAGTTGCACCTGTGGTTTTCAGATACAGAGCATCGTTGTCACACAGCTCTCTCAGGACTGAATCTTAAACCAGCATGTTGCATTTCTGAACACCCCTCAATCAGGGATGTCAAGGCAGGTATTTCCCTCCTGGCACCATAAAACATTTTGCGACCAGATAATTCATACTGTTCTCAAGGACAGATAGGTGATCCATCAAAAATCACAGACACACTTGCATTCTTTCTCTTCACCCCACTTTTGAACACCTTTCAAAGCTATGCAATCAGAGGAGATGGGTTGAAAATCACCAGCCTCTACCCAAACACAAACCCAACTATAGAACTCAATGCATTACTATCTACAATGTTGGCAGCCTAGACAGAAGGCGTATTGAAATTCAAAGCACTGGGTCCTCCTCTCTCACTGTAAATATTGTGTCACAGTCCCCAAACATCCATCAGTGTGTCAATATGATTTCTGAGAAAAATGAATGGACTCCACCAACAGTGTCTCATTAGGAATATGTGAGATTAGGTTGAACTCTGAAACCCATGTTCTTAAGTTTCTCCAACGCTGACTGAATTATGTGTGACACTAGTCAGATCAACTTCATTTAAAAGGAACAGTCCAAAATTTAAAAAAAGAAATGCTCATCTGTTCTCTTGCCGAGATGAGAAGATCATCAAAGACTGGAAACGGCTTGGCTGTGTCAAAAGAAGAAGAAATAGTCTACTAATGCTAAGCTAACTGGCTGAGGGCAAATTTCCCACATAATGCAACTATTGCTTTTAGGCCAACAAGAAATTTGGCCCTAGAGTTCGTTCAATAATTATATGAAATGGGCTGAGGGATACTTTTAAGTGTTACCTGTTAACACCGGTGTAGTTAAGTGTCAAGTAAGTGTTCAGTGTTGCTAAGGTACTTACTTAGTTTGTATGTACTTTCTAACCTAATTTAATAGAAATCCCCAAGGTACTTCCTCGTACCCAAATGCACCAGATTGATGCAGTTGATTAATGTTCATTTGACTCTAAATGCCTGGTGAGCATAGTCTGTAATTCCTTTATGCTTATGCACAGCTCTTTCTGCTCTGTGGAGCATAACATAGAATAATTCCCCTTAGCAGTGAGCATTACAACAAGACTAAGAGCCTAAAGCCATGCCAGCACCTCTGAGGCTGTACTTCAGCACAGCAATGCTTTGGCAGAAATACTAATGTCAGCATGGCAACAAGCTCACAATGGCAATGTTACCACGGTGATGCTTAGCAGGTATAATTGTTACCACGGTCACATCTAAATTTAGCGTGTTAGAATCAGATGGCGAGTTGCGGGTCTTAAAAGTAAAGCCAAATGCAAAGTGTCTTAAACGTGCAATCTTTCTTAACGCCTGCAGGGGGCGACTCCTCTGGTTGCAAAAATAAGTCTGATTGTTTGGAAGTCTGTGAAAAAATGGCCCTACTTCTCACTTGATTTGTTACCTCAGTAAACATTGTACACAGAGTTTATGGTCTCAATCGCTAGTTTCAAATCTTCTTCAATACAGCATGATGTTCATTTAGTAAATTATGGTCCTATTCAGAGTGAATAAACCCTAAAGCGGAGTGTGCTTTAGGGTGTGGCTAACTTATGATGGACAGGTCACTGCCACAGTTTTGTCTGGTCTGTGAGTTGTCCGTGTTTATGTCTTTCAACGTTAACCCTTTCACGGTATGTTTTCCGTTCATGAAAGTTCATTTTTAACTGTTTTTTCTCTTAAAAATGTCTTATTCAACGTTCGGTTGTATTACGCTCCATTCTCCTGTATCACTTCTGGTTGCAAAAATGCCAAACATGAGGCTTTAAAAGGGCAGGTCACAAATCAATAGGTGACGTCCTGTTGACTACATCCATTTCTTATTTACAGTCTATGGTACACATGCCAACGAGTAACTAGTAATTAATCTAAAGAACAGCTGAGGATGATGGGAATCGTATAAGGTTGACAGAGTTTTGGTTAATTATCTAGAGTTTTGGACAAATTAAAATTTTTAGCTGATGGTGGTGCCAGAGGAAAAGTTAAGGGATCAATTAAGTTATTACAATTCACCATGAGGAGAATATTAATGTTTGCACCAAATATCATTATATTCCATCCAACATGTGTAGAGATATTTCATTCTCAACCAAAAATGTCAATCTACCGCTGGCGCAAAAGAAAAAGTCAGGGGATCACCAAAGTCATTAAAATCCATCCTCTAGGCACCAAGAAGAGTTGTAAAAAACTTCCGTACAATAGTTGTTGAGATGTTTTCAGTTGTTGAACTTGTGAGTCAACTAACTGACCGACATTGGTATCCATAGAGCAACGCTGCAGGGATGGCTAAAAATTATTACACATAACTCTTCAAGGATTAAACAGTGTTCAGCAATTCAAAGGGTTTATCTACATGCAAGACTGTGTCTGTTTAAACCGCCTCATGCTCAAAGTGGAAAAATGACCGCAACCTGCAACTCCACATGTAATAATTACATTTCCTTGGACTGTATCTACCAGAGGCTCCAGCAACTCCTGGATAAACCTCTTCAGGACTCTCAGAGAAGTCAGTCAAGTCTATCGGCCAAGCTGGATCATCGCACTCCAGGGTTACAGAGGCTCACATCCCATTCCTCTTAATCCAACCACATGTCAGGGCAAATGTAAACAGTGTCAAGGGAGTCTTGTGATAAAAACTGGCTACTGTGGCATCATCTACTGTCCCTCCAGCAGAGTTCTTCTGCTTGGGGCTTGAAAGCTGCCACCGGACTCTCCAAGTCAGCTATGACCACCCTCCTGGCCAGGACAGCAGCTCTCAGCCAAACACCAGAAGATTTCTACCATCTTCCTCTGAATCCCTGCCAGGAAAGCTGCAAGGGGCATTAAGCATGATGTCACAAGCAGACTGTTGCCAAGGTGTTTATTGTCAGCACCCTGCCCCTGTATGAGAGATGTGATAGCAGGTGCTTACACTTTGACAGCCTCACTTCAATTGCTTGAGACACACTTTACTTGTACTTGCACGAGACCCATAACTCAAAAAACATTTCCTGTCAGTCTCCCAAGAGGCCTGCTGAGAGCTGTGAAGAAGAAACCACACACACCATGCCATAGTTAATCCTGGCAGCAACAAAAAAAGGTTTCCTTTTTAAATCCAGAAGATGTCCTGCTCTGACATTGTACCACGCATGCCTTGACCAAAATGTCCAGGATACCTGCATGAACAGCCTGTGAAATATATAAATATATATATATATATATATATAAAATATATATAAAATATTATCCTCATATTATCCTATAATAAGTGAATCATGCAAGTTAAATTTTCACCAGATATTACTCTAGAAAAGAGTCAGTCAAGATCAATTGAGTCTGGCAGCTGGAGGTGG
This sequence comes from Ophiodon elongatus, assembly GCA_016806645.1. Classification (NCBI taxonomy): domain Eukaryota; kingdom Metazoa; phylum Chordata; class Actinopteri; order Perciformes; family Hexagrammidae; genus Ophiodon; species Ophiodon elongatus. Next base: position 279,446 of record JACSYO010000093.1, read on the forward strand.
AACCAGTGAACTTTGATGAGTGATGTAGGTGATGTAGGCAGCAACCAGTGTTTGAATTCAGTTTCACCATATCTCGCTTATAGGACTGACAAATTAAAGAAAAAAACAATCTTGGTCTTCTTCTTGTTTTGGCCGATATACCTAAACATAATATAGTCCTCATCAATGGCACTGTAAAGACAGCGGACATTGAAATACAAGCCCCAGATTGATTTCAAACTGCAGTCTTAACCCAGCAATTAAAAGCCGGTCTAAACAAAGGTGACATTAAAAGTTATTACCCCAGTAACTCATTACGACTGCCGACTCGTTTGGAGTGCAAATTAACTCTGCACCACTAAAGAAACTCATAATAGAGTTTCTTCTGGGTTCAGACGGCTGAACTCTAGAAGTGATTGTTCTGTGCAAAAAACATCAGTCAAGATGTCCAACACTGAGCACTGCAGACACACTGTAGGACTGGCCCTGGCTGTAGGCTGAGATTTAGACTGTACTGTACAGAGAGTGAGCAGGAAAGAGGTTAAGCAAGAATGTGAGGGTAAGAAATACACAGGAAGGAATAAAAAAAGCTCCGAAAAATCGGTGAAACACTTAAGGCAAAGAAGTGAGAACAAAAGGAGAAAGGAAGAGAAGATTTGAGCTGAACAGGGTAAAGAGCGGAGGATGAGTGGTTAATGTTAGGGCCTCTACCCTGTAGTCTAACAGTAAACTTTAACTACAAAGTGACCTTACAGGAGGACAGGAGTTTTCACTGAGCATGCCTGCACAGAGCATACCACAGGAATCCAGATGAACACTGAAAATATTCTTAAATTCTCATTCTGAAGACAGCATCGTGACAAATTTGCATAACAGTGCTCATAAGACATTATAACACACAACATCAACTGTGAATATAAGTGTGAAATGACAAAATGTGAGTGATAAAACAGTGTGAATGAGTCTTTGCATATTTATTGCTGTATGTGCTTGTGTTATTAACTGAAGAATAAATCAGATACAGAGAGAGAGTCTCTGTGACTATATACAGTATGTTAGAATATTATCTTATATGCATATAAATGTATAGTAAAGTTAGTGTGCACTTTTAAACAGCAGGTTCGGGCGTGCGTGTGGTTACTTATTATATTCTCTTTTCACTTTTCATTTAGATTTAAGTCACCGCTGAATCCCACAAAACTTTTTAGCTTAAATAATTCACCATACTTTCTCCTAAGCAAACCCAGTCTGTCCATAAAGAATATTTATGAGAGGACTAATATGCAATACGGTGTGTGTGTGATGGAGGAGAATAATTATTGGGGAAAAGAAGCGGCTTCACCTATTGAAACTGAAGGCCTGCATGTGTGTCTCCACTATTAAACGATTACACAGCATGCATGTGGGTACATGCACACAGTATCAACATGCGTTTGTGTGTGGATAAAAGTGTGTCCGTGAGCAACGCATGAGCACCTATTTTTATGTGCGTGTGCCTTTCCCTTCAAATTTCTTACAGCCAATTAGACACACTCACTACTGTCCTACTGTACACCATTCAAATCAAAGGGAAACTTTAAAAGCAGAAATGCGTCTGTAGCTTATCATTACCAAGCTCACATTGTGGCAGAAACATCAAAGGGAATCCCTTTGGCTTGGATAAGTACAGACAGTGCATCTCCTATAGCCAAGAACACACAGTGGAACATGGAGGAGGGTTAGCGAAGAGACTCAAGGAGCAGAACAGTGTTTGGAAATGGTAAATATGAATAATCTGAAGAATCATGGGTGTTTTAATGGAAAGAGGTAATACAATATAGAAAGCCATGGCTCTACACATATCTGGAACTGCATTTATAAAATAATTGATGAATTATGCCCATTTCTATTAATCCCTCAAACTAGAATTACCGCCAGTCAAGTTGCAGTTTACATCCATGTCTATAGGCGGGATTCTGGAATATTAGCAGCCAAATTTGTTGTAAAAAAAAAATAAAAAGGAGAAAGTCTAGAGTAAACCCTGGAATGAGTGTATGAAACCTTCCTGTGGTCAAGAAAGGCAATTTTACTTTAATTCAATAAGTCAGTGAGTCAGTCAATAATGAATAAAGAAAAAAAAAAAGAAAGAAAAATAATTCATATTAAATAATGAATTAAATGCATTATTTTATGAATAAAAAGTCAAACTTATTTCTAAAGAATATATTCACAAAGATAATATGCATCAGTGGGTTAAATCAAACAGTTATGTAATTTTAGACAAAATATAAAAAAAATATCGAGATAAATATATTATTCATAAGCCATATCAAGCGGAGAAAAATCACAGCCTGTATAAAAGGTAGTTTTAAATAAATCTACAATCACAGTGGATTAAGAACAAAAAGATTGAGTCCAACTTTGGTCGTCACCGTACATGAACTTTACTGGCCAATAGAAGAAGAGAAGAAAAGCAGCTTTGTGCTCACTGGTTAAAGCTCATGCTGTTTACACAAGTCTCTACGCCGGCTGGGAGTCTCGAGGCCAAAAACTTTCCTTTCTGTCCTGCATGCAGTGATAGCATCAAAGATCATGAGTCAAAGATCCTTGTTATACCTCAGTGAGACACATCGGGAGACTTCAAGAGCGGTGCCAAAGAAGAGAGAAAAAGAGAAAATAGATGGAGGAACAGCGGCAGCAGAAAACCAAGGGGCAAACAGTAGGGGGGCTTTTGCTGAAGGTACTTGCTGTACCTTGTTTTCAGTTGGACAGATAAATAACAAAATGTATCATTTACTACCTAAATACCCAAATTACTTATATCATTAATCATGATACCAAGGTGTCATGTATAGTTCAGAAATAGTGCCACATGTCTCGTTGCTGAAGCTGAGAAGAGTATTTAGAAGCTATTTCTTTCTGGAGTTGTTGAAGAATACAGCCTGACCTGGATTTTTGAGGCTTGACTCAAGACTACATTGAAAGTTAGCAGGAGCATAGTACGTTTTTATAAGAATTATTCTAAAAGTGACAGATAAGGATGCTAAAACCTTGATCAGTGGTATGATCCAGCTCCTGCATTTTGAACGAGCTTGAGATTAGAGAAGCTAGAACAATTAGGCTGAAACATCTTCAGACACTGATGTTGCATGACAGGCGGAAGACTTCTAGTGAGGTGCCATGACCTCTAGAAATTGATATGGGTTGGAAATGGCTTCAAAACAGCTACTTACAGTAGAAATATCAGCAGAGACAAACCTGTCTGAGAGTAAGATCTGTAAGTCTTAACTTTTTGGTTGGTAAGAATACTAAAATCCTCCCCACTTTTCTGGATAGGCACCAATAATATGCTGAGAAGAGGAGCTATAAAGTTATGCTTTCCAAATTCTATAAAGGAACCAATAATCATCACTACTTTCTGTGGTTCCTGGACACTTGACACTATTCATTCTCTATTCCACATATGTGCACTATACACCAAGGGCTTTCATTGCTGCGTGGAAGCCAGTTTGAAATGATTTGATTATTTTAATGAGGATTAAGCATCTAGTTTGAGACGCCAACCGTCAAAGTGTTTACAAAAATGATCAGCACACCAGGTGTTAGAAGTGGACAACAAGCCCGCTGATGATTAGTGCGCACGTGATTTGCTAATTCAGTATAATAATAAAAGAAGAAACACCAACAGTTCATTTGAAAAGCAAAGTCATATTTCTAGCTTTGAAGTCTGTAAATTACGAGACGCACCAAAAGCCTCTTACTATTAATTAAAAGGGTGGGTGAGTCAGTCAGAAGTTGGGAGTGTATTACAAATTGCTTGTACGTGCTATTTCTATTTGATTCTGTTCTCTCTGTTTCTACTTGTTTCGTTTCTTCCGACCCTCCGACTGACAGTTTGTATACACAATGAAAGGGGAAATTCTCCCACCTCTCACTTCTCTCTGCCCAACCCTGTGACAGATGAGAAATTGAACAATTGATATTTCTGACAGGAACTCAATTAAATCCTGTGGCCACTGTCAAAAAAGCTACAGGAGAGGAACGGGAGTGTGTGTTTGTGCACATAAGTCAATGAGATATGATCGTATATAGTTTACTGCGGTTGTTTGTATGAGTGAAAGAACATTGAATATGTAGTATATAAATCATGTAGTAAGTCAACAAAAAATGTATCGATATAAAATTTCAAAACAGCACTGCATGTATCATGGAAACATTTAGACACATGTGGGACTTGTGTCCAGTGACATGATACTTTTATAATGATTTTCTTATCTATCTGACCACACTATAGTTCTCTAGCTGCTGATGGGAATTTCATGACATTAATTCTAATAAAATGAACTTTTCCTATGAGCTGTTGGTTGCATCCATATTTCATAATGGCAGAGAGAGGGACACAATAAGAGAAAGAGTGAGAGAAACACGAACTGTGCAAAATGCAAAGTTGGAGCAGGACTGAGAGGAGAGAGAGGGACAGTAAACGAAAGAAAGCGAGACAGAGAGAAGTTGCCCCCGTGGCACTATGTGATAAGGATATAATGTAGATTGAAATGCTTCATGCTGGTTGGAATCAGCATAAAATGGTGGAGCAATTTTCTTTTTAAACTCACGTCATGGCTTAACTGTCAAATTATACACAGGCTTCACTTTGAGTGTGATCTGAATGCAAATCAAGTTTCTAATCTGAATTTGTGTGCAACATTTGAACTACAGTACAAGTATATAAAGTTATTTAAATGCAAATGGTTATGTTTGTTTCATAAATCATTAGGCTTTCCAAAAATGAAAACTATTTTAAGCTTGAGCGATAAGGCAAAACTAAAGAAAAGAAATTTAATTAGGTACATAAACAAGACTAAAAGTAAAATCGCAATGCTAACATGCTGATGCCAAGCAGGTAACATCTTAGTTACATCTTAATATGTTAGCATGCTAAATTATGCCAATTTGCACTTAACACAAATTAGAGTTGAGGCTAATGGGGATGGCTTTTGTTTTTGCAGGTATTTATTCATGAAGTAGCCACTATTAGGCAATACAAAAATGGCCTGAAGATGGCGCTAGACGGAATCCGAATCCCAAAAAGTTTTTTTTCTGAGAGGACATACATTTCTGCAACAAAGCTCCTGGCAATCAGTCCAACAGTTGTTCAGAGTGTTGTTGTAAACTGAATATGGCCCTTTTCTCTTTTTCTTTACAGTAAACACACTATGTTGGTTTTGCAGAGAGGGTGCGTTTTATCATTTAACAATTTGGGGTGCGACAGCAGCTTTGAGAAGCCCCCTAGCAAAAATGATAAATAATACATTTTCATTATTTTTTCACACAATACACTGTAGTGAAGAGTTTATAAGTGCAATTATTTTACTCATGCTGTTTCACACCCTTACAGGTTTTGTCCAAAACTTAGACTTTGCTTTAGTAGAAGATTTGCAACAGTAGATTTTTATCCAGAAAAGGTTTGTTTGGCTACAATCACATTCTGCATTGTGCAAACATGATTGGTTTGTTTGCAACAGACAAAATGTAATTGTTGATTGAAACAATTGATTGCTTGATTTAAAAAACAAATATTAAAATATGCTGAGAAGTAAATTACTGACTTTTAATTCAGCATGTTTTTTTTCACATATATCCCTCTCTATTTTTCTGTTTATGATTTTTGTTTGCCACTTCTTTACCAGTCAGTTTTTCTGTGCAACGATCCATAAAAATACAATGAAAATATTACTTAAAAGGAGAGAACTACAGTACACAATGCTCATGCTCAATTTGGAATAATGGGACAAAATAATCCCTAAAAACGTTGTCATTTCTACGCATATGGGGACCTGAAATCTTTAAAGCATTGTGGTTACTCAAGGTTGATTTATTTGACAGTTGGTAAAGTGATTAATAGATACAATATTGATATGCAGAGAAATAACATGCACTCTTTTCAGCTGGAAACTTGCAAGAAGTGGGAAAGAGCAGATAAAGGTGAAGACAGATGCAAAGACTGCCAGTCACAAGGAAAAAAAGAGACACTAACGACATAGAAAACAGGAGAGATTTTATAATTACTGAGTACCAGTGCCCCACTGTGCAGCCAAACTATTTCTGGGACCCCAATCTCATAATCCCCTGCCTGCCAACAAAGCATTTTCAAACTCATTTCCTGGGAGCATCACATCAGCCATAAAACCACAAATGGAGCAGTAAATAGCCTAATAACACACAACAGTGTCTTTTTATGGCTGCCTTTGTCTCTTTAGCAGTGGACAGCCTAACTTGATGTTCCCTTCTGGGAAACGTTCAGCCAATTAAATCAATGGTAAATGAGCAGGTACAGCGTGGCACGGTTGGTTATGTGTGAGAGAAGCAGGGCGTGAAGCAAGCAGCCAATCAACATTCAGATACACCGAATGACTGTTTGGGTGTAGAATGATGTCTTAACTGATGAAGTGGGCTTGGTGATCAGATATAATGTGACAGCTTATTGCAGTGTGCGGTGGCATCGATGTTGAATGAGTGAGATGAGTAAAAGGCTAAATGCATCGTCAAGGACTGAGTGGGACAAACATTAGGCATGCTCTGCTACTGCTGTCTCAATGGAACTATTTAACATCTGGACGAGCTGTCAATCATATGCTTTATGCTTAAATATCCTGTTGGGATCTGCCAGGAGCGGGTTTGGTTATTCGCAAGTATGAGGATTAAATTACTTATATTAATATAACTATTAACATCAATATGATTATTAACATATATTAATAACAACGGGGCACCACCCTGGAATCAGGGACCAATTAAAAAACTGTGGACTGAATTGGGTGTTCACTCAAAATGTCAATAGTCAAAGTACTATTCCACATTCAGAGTGAACAGTGAAGGGTTGAATCTGAGCACTGACCTCAACAACCAGCTATTATCACAACACAAATGCACAAAATAATCACAGAAAAACTGCTCTTGAAAACTATAACAGAGTTTATTTATCTTTAACAATACTGATCAAAAATCAATAATATTTTAAATCAACAAGCATACCACCTAAAAGCAATCACGAGGTGAGGATAGGCAAGGCAAGTTTATTTGTATAGCACTTTTCAACAACAAGGCAATTCAAAGTGCTTCACATAAAACCATTAAGCATCAAAACATAATGCAAAAAAAAAAAAAAAGAAGATTTAAAAACAATTAAGAACATTCATAATGTGTGTGTGTGTGTGTGTGTGTGTGTGTGTGTGTGTGTGTGTGTGTGTGTGTGTGTGTGTGTGTGTGTGTGTGTGTGTGTGTGCGGTGTGTGTGAGAGAAAGTACAGCAACTGTTCACACAGAAGCCCAACTTGCGAACTCAGATTCGACAGCCGCGGCACTGGTCCTTTAATTAATTTTTAATTAATTAATTAATTTTATTAATTTAATTAAATGTATGCATCCGCATTCTTTTAAATACGACAGTATGAGTCAATGTTGCTTTGACGTATGTTTTTGTGTGACTCTTGATTAATTTCCATCTATGTCAAATTCTTGGCTGTAGGATGTAGAATGTCCATTCAATATTTGCATATTGCTGCTCCATAAATGGTTAATGTACCTATTGATTGTCACGATAAAGCTGTTTGAAAACGCTGACTGCACTCACATTGGACTATAATGGGCAGTTAAACTTACATGCATCCGCACACTCCCATTGACACACACATATTCAAACTGCATACTCACACAGTATGAGACTGGCTTCATCCACTCACACCTGCCAACACTCATAATCACATACGCATACACATCACTAAGCCACAAACCAAATCACATTGACATACTTACAGTTTTAATTTTAATTTAATTTTCTTTTTACTTTTATTTCTTACTTTCATTCTGCTTTATTACTACATTAATGATGCTCTTCAGGTCAGTTTAACGACCGGGAATCTTTCAGTGTTGGACTGAAAGATTCATATATATACGTATATATATATATATACGTATATATATGAATCTATATATAATCTATATATAAACTATATATACGTATATATATATGTGTATATATATGGAAAGATTCATATATACATATATATTTATATATATATATACGTATATATGAATCTTTCTTATATACATATATATATACGTATGTATATATATATATATATATATATATATATATATATATACATACGTATATATAGTATCAAACTCTGAAGATCCATGTGAATTCTAAAGCTGACTCAAGAAGGATGATTTAATTAAAAATGTATGCAGTCAAGACCAATTATTTCGACATCCTGTCTCTTGTCACAAACTAAACCAGGTGTAAGCCAGGATCAGAAAGACTAAACCCTCCACAAATGTAGAAGAAACTTGCACACAGTCCCTAAAAGACCACAGTGGGATTTAAATGCATTTGTGTTTTTAGCTAGTCAGTGTCTGTAAATGAATGTGTAACTGTGTCATGTTGTATCAGACTGCGACCAAAATGGTCCCATATAGCATCATTTGAGTGTTGAGTTACATTTTTATTTAGAATTTAGAATGCAATTTATGTAGTGGAGACATCAGCCACTGTCTCCACCTATGAAGTCACAAAAGTCAACCTGAGCAGTTGCAAGGGCCTACTGAGCCCCCGTGCTCATGGGCGTTTGTTTATGCAAAGCAGAAATGCTCGTTCGCGAAGAAGCTTTTCTGCTCCTTCTGTGTGCTCGTATCACGTGCATGCACCTGGTGTGGGAGTTTAGACTAATTAGACTATTTCAATGCCACATGTTTGTATGTGTGTATGGGAAACTTTACAAAACAATCAATTTAGCTGTTGCCGTGTTCCAAAAATGAAGCCCATTTATTTAAAAGGTAAAATAAGGAGAGAGAGAGGAGGATGGTGGGGAGGAAGAGATGAGATTCTGACTCACTCGCCACTGATGATGCAAGTGGACACAGGGAGAGACCCACTGAGCCGGTGTCATTGATTAATACCAGTGGTGGAAGAAGTACTTTTAAGATCTTTGACTCAGTAAAACTTTTAAAAAACACACTACAAGAATCCCACATCACAAGTAAAGGTCCTGCATACAAATCATTTTTATCATGGATGATGAGATTTGTGATTGTTTTGTCAAAAGAGACATTTAATTTCCCTGTCAAGGAGTTTAAGAACCTGTGTTTTGTACTGCTTTAGTTTATTGCCAGGTTCATAGATGTTGAAGAACGCGGGGGTATTACAGCATTGGCACACAGCTCATCCTTATGAAAACATATTTTTACTACACATCGATGCAGTGCAGTCATAGATTTTTACCATCAATACCGCTTTCAATTACTTTATACAACAGTCCTTCATGCCAAGTCAAAGGCTTTCGGTAAGTCGACAAAGCAAAGTATGTCTTTATAAAGCTATCTCCCTCGCTCTCCCTTTTAGACACACACACACACACACACACACACACAATGCTGGGTCAGACTGCATATGTTTAATCATGTATGAGTCTCCAGCACTGCTAATGCAAACTGCACACCAATACCCACTCAATAATTGAAGCCTCTTATTGATTGTGGAATTGCAATTCTTGTGTTGAGGGACATTATTCAGTGCTGCTGCTGATAATAACACTGCAGATTCCCTCCAATAAAACTAGCTTTAATTCGGTGGGTGAATGAAGCTCGAGAGGAGGAAATGAAAGGATGCCGGGAGGGATTTGAAAGACAGAATGAAAGTCAGAGGGATTGAGAAGGAGTCTTGAGGAAAACTTAAAAAAAAACTACAAAAGAGAGAGGAGAAAGGAGTGAGACAGCGCAAATTAGAATAGCCCATGGTTTGAACACACATTCAACATCCAGAGACATTTGATATTCAAAAGGCTTAAAGTGGATTACATACACACAATCAATCTGTTATTTTGAACCTACAAGGAGGAGGCTGGTGGGCTACGCTGTAGTTTTTGGATACATCAGTTCTAAGATCAATGTTCATTGACATTTTAGCATACTATTTAGTTGATCATCACATGTAATACAACTGTTCTATCACAATTTAAATAGTATTTTTTTAATTATACAAAGAAGAAGATGTTTTCCTACCGTCAAGTTACCAAAAGAACTTAAGCATACAAGTTGACCAACAGTGCCAGACTTTTACTGACTACCTTTTCCAGTTCTGTTCAACATTCAGTTCTACATTGTGTTTGAGTTCCAGTACGAAACCTCCTCTTCTTGTTAGTAAGAAAAGATAATATTGGCTTACACAAACCACTGATCAATGGAAATGTTGAGTTGTAGTCTGATGTAGACTGTGTGTTTTCGAAACATTCACTTTATCAGGGTCATTGCCCCACAAGCTGGTGCTCAATATATGTTTAACGATAAAGAGTTTATTCAGGTAAAGTATACAAACACAGTAGAACAAACATATATTATGTATATAACAGACATACACACATACATTACCTACATGTGATACTTTAAAAAACACATACAAAACAGAACTAGATATAATATTTTATCTCCGTTCATGTCTATTGATAAAATGAGTATACATACTGTACCGTGATTGCGTTCAAGGGCACATCACTGAGAGAAACACTGACTATAAACAGTAGATCAAACCGGTCATGTTTGATTCTGCAAATTTCTCCCTGGTCACTAGGTATCCCTGGCTCCCATTTCTAAACCGTATAATAAATATTACATCTTATACCACAACTGTAGTTGAAAGTCAACATAAGCCAACCAAACTAGAGGAAAAGCTGCAGTTCTACATGTGAACTGTCTCCACTCGTACTTTGTATTACAGATTAGATTAATGATAAATAGGCAGTGTTAAAATGTTGCACAGATACTAAAAATGAAAACATTTTATTATTTATTATTTATTTTTTATTCGCTAAGACTGAAAAAATAAAACAAGCCTGACTTCCAAGCCTTATGGTGTGCTTGTCTCCAATTGGCATATGTTCCATATAATCTGGGCGTTTGTAGATGATAAAAATGTGAAGAGAAAAGCTGCATAGCTCCTTAAAAAAGAGCTGCATATAAGTGTTTAAAAGTCTAGACTCTAAACTACCAATCTCAAAATGATATGTCTGAGTACATCTGATATGAACTGTAAGAGGCACACACAGATGGTCAAAGACTGAATGAAGAAAGCTGCAATCTAATGACTCTGAACAAAGTGCAGTTTGAGAGAACATAATCTGAACCTAATGATAGTATGAAATGTCTGAGCATCATTTTAAACACTTTATTTTATATCCCTTTTGACAACCATTGTTTTATTTAAATTTCTCTCAAGAAATTCTGTACTAATGCAAGATATACATCTACTTAAGTAGTAATTGCTGCTTAGGCTGAAAACAAAAAGCACTATTCATCAGGCATTCATTATTCATCATTCACCAGACATTCACAATTAATGACACTGATCATATTCTGGCAACACTTTGGAGAACAATGTATGTCATACCTTTAAAGTGATTATTAAGAGATATAAGGGTGTTTTAACATATAATAAACTATTTTTATGTAATTTTCCAGATCTTAGATACTCTTGGTACAAATTGAACCGTGTCAACCAGAAACGATCACCTTTTCAAATAAATGAACATTTTAACGGAAGTATAAGAAAACGTAATGACTGTTGAGATTGGTCTCCTTTGACTCATCTATACTTTGTGGTCACTACTATTCGATATGAATGTATAATGTGTGTATCTAATACCACACTTTCTTTTATTGCCTTGTTCCCTCAATGGAACAGTGGACATGTGCAGTGATACATGCACACATGCTTCACCCATATACTGAACACTTTTACGAGAGGGTTGTAGTCATTTTCATGCATGCAAACAATATTACACAGGTGGAACAAGCTAAGTTGAATGCCATTATGACCATTTGTCAGCCACATGAAACAATTGGTTTCAGGTTTTTATCTGAAAGATGTCCAAAGGGGTCAGATCATATCTGCCCAATTTTAAAGCGCACTCTACAACGTACGCCAAACACTGCCAAAGCTGCATTAAAAGTGCTGAATTCAAAATCAACACACAGCTCTCAACATCGCAACGGTTGAGCCGGCGGTTCTCAGCTAACGTTGCTAACGTTGCTAACAGTGTGAACTGTCACAGTGCTGACAGAGCTGACTGTGTTAACCTATGTGGGGAACCGAAGGGCGGGCGCAATGCCTTCGCTACAACGCCGTTGTCTGCGACACATTATCAGCAACTGTTGGCCAGTGTGGCACGCTCACATGCACTAAAAGGCACAAGCAGCCAGCCCAGCTATATAAACAAAGCACAGAGAAGCTTGGATTACAACACACCAGAGGAAGAGCTAAATCATTCTCCATTACATTCCATCATCCTATTTAGGGTTGCGGGGCGCTGGAGCCGATCCCAGCTGACATTGGGCGAAAGCAGGGTTCACCCTGGACAGGTCGCCAGTTTATCGCAGGGCACACATAGAGACAGACAATCATTCACGCTTACGGGCAATTTTAGAGTCTCCAATTAACCTAAGCTGCATGTCTTTGGACTGTGGGAGGAAGCCAGAGGGAACCCACACTGCCACGGGGAGAACGTACAAACTCCACACAGAAGGACTGCCTGGGATCGGGGATCGAACCCAGGCTTCTCTTGCTGTGAGGTGACGGTGCTATCCACTACACCACCATGCAGCCTAAATCATTCTTTGCAACCCAATTCATAACAGGCCTTATCTATAAATCATCCATCCATCCATCCATTATCCGAACCGCTTATCCTTTTTAGGGTTGCAGGGCGCTGGAGCCGATCCCAGCTGACATCGGGCGAAGGCAGGGTACACCCTGGACAGGTCGCCAGTTCATCGCAGGGCAGACATATAGAGACAGACAACCATTCACACCCACGGGGAATTTAGAGTCCAATTAACCTGAGCTGCATGTCTTTGGACTGTGGGAGGAAGCCGGAGAACCTGAAGGGAACCCACGCTGCCACGGGGAGAACATGCAAACTCCACACAGAAGGACCGCCCAGACCGGGAGACGAACCCAGACCCCTCTTGCTGTGAGGTGACAGTGCTAGCCACTACACCACCGTGCAGCCTAAATCATTCTTTGCAACCCAATTCATAACAGGCCTTATCTATAAATCATGAGAAGACAATAATTACAATATTAAAATGACACTCAAAAGTTTCGTCGATGACAGTAGCAATGAGCTGCCTTTACTATTAGAGCAATAAAAAGAGCAAACCTGGTCTAATCACATGACTCTCAGGGTTTTTAAATAAATGATGTGTTTCTGTGTGTATCCAGTCTGAATCTTAAATATTCTGACATTTTTTCATCTCAGTGTATCTTCTCCGAGGAGGCCGGTCTGCTAATTATTTAGAGAGAGGGTCTGAGTCCAGATGTTACATGCAAAAATTCATCACATACAGCATTTATGTACACCCTTATGTGTAATGTGTTTGCATGCATGTGGTGGGCATAGAATGGAGAAAGTCAAAAGGAGAGAATGAGATGGAAAGACAGCATGCTTAAGATAGTGAATGTGTTTGTACGTCCGTGCGCGTCGACGTGCGTGTGCTGGGAGTTCACTAATGAAAACTTGGGCATTACCCCAAAGATATGGTTTCTCTGAAGTTGACAGCCAGCTCTTTCCCTGATGCTGCTCCTCTAGAAAGGCTGAATAAAAAATATTCCCACAGTAACTGTACATCATTTATCATCATCACCTTTATTTACCACCGGTAGATGGACTCAGGGTGTTTCGAGGGCTTGGAGCCAGAGGTTAGAAGGTTTTGCTGTATTATATCAGTGAGGCAAAACATCAAATTGGACCTAATAATAGCCAACAGTTGTTTGATGATTGTATTGTTATCACATTACACAAATGATGAAGTGTGCACTAATAAATATATTTAATCATGATCTTGTGTTTGATATACAGTATGCTGTGGGCAGGAGCCCATCTGGCTCCAATCTCCTGACTTATTCTCATTTTGGCAAATTTCAAGAGTGGCTTGTATGTTTATGAATTCAAAGTGAGAAATAGCTCCTTGTGTGACAAAACTGCAAATTGGATCTTATTTATAGTTTCAGTTACTGAGTACCTCATTGAAGTCCACCTTGGCAGTCGATGCAGTGGAGTTAAGCAGATCTCACCCACTATAGCCTTTAGGTCACAGTGTTTCTTTAACTTATGATATCAGCAGCATCAACATTTGTGATCTTAAATTAACCAATCAATAAAACCCATTCTGTTTTAAAATTAACTGGATCACACCAGCCACAACAGCAAATCAGGCCAGGAGCTTAAAGTGTGTGTGTGCGTGTGTGGGGGGGCAATGACTAGTGGTGTAACGGACAATATGGATTACTAATGATCGGTAATTAGTATCAGTGGCAAAAGAACGCGACCAGGGATCTCTAAAAAGTTATATTTGCTCCCTTTTTTCTTTTGAGCTGATCTGATCTGTGATCCTATCCGTGAGTTTTATGATTTGTTACATCATAAGCAATGACCCATTCCCCACTTCCTACACCCTTCTTCTGGCAACCCTTGCTCAGACCACACCCATCTTTGAACTTGGCGACCCTAATAAAACATTGTTCTTTTATAAATTGCAAAAAGCTCAAAGGTTCTGTTGTTTCAAAGCTCCATCAGACGCTGCTGCTCCCTGGCAGTCAGATTGCCTTTCAGCATTCTCGGGTAACCATGATTGGACGATATTAAAATAGAAAACATTGGTCAACCCTAGCAGCCTAGCAGCTTCAGAATTATCCAGACAATTTACTCACTATTGGACACCTTGACTGCACTCACTTGCCGAATGAGTTTCTTTCCTGCTGCCTTGTGTCGCCCTTCTTGGTCCTGAGGTTGACTCTGTGGCTTTGTTTTCTTCCAAAGTGCAAACTAAACCAATAATAAAGCACTGACTGCCTCTGATTCTCAATACAGTGGAAAACCAGAGGAATGAAGAACCCTAAAGAACCATCATCACTCATCCATCCACATCATACAATTTGTCATTTCACACAGCACACATACATAGCTGCACCTCTCAGCTCTCTGGAAGTAACATCACTCACATTCAACCATTAACGGCCCTCTTCATCATTTGCACACAGGATGCTAAGACCTCCTTCTCTTTGCCCATCGTCACTCGAGTATGAGCAGCAATCAGTCAGTACCACAAAGGTGACACGTGAAAATATGAATGTGACAGAATAGAGGGTGACAGGAATAAATATCCTACTATTATAAAGAAAGACATTTGGGTGGACAGACTGACTCTGTGGGTTTGAAAGATTTTTAAAAAGAGACAGACGGACAGACAGACGTATTGCGAGAATGTGAGTGTAACTGTGAGTGTGTGTGCGTGCATGCATGTGGGTGTGCATGTGTCTAGTGGCAACAAAATCAAAACCGAACATATGAAACCAGTCTGTTTGCCTCGAAGTCAAAAGAAGATTAGTTTATAGATTTTCTTCGACTGCGCCATCTGTCTCCAAAATATAAGGAGCATATGTGCAAGCATGCATGCATGCCCACACACACACACACACACACACACACACACTAGAACAAACATTTGTAGAAAGTACTTTGTTTGTCCTGTGATTCATGAGAAAAGTCCTTAATTCATGAAAAAAAACAGATGGTACAAATTAATTCTTCTGAGTAAATGCTCAACCACTCAACTGGACAGTAAAGACTCACTGACATCTGCTTCAGTGGGACGAAAAAAGATCATGGAAAATCCAATAGAGTATAGAGTTGTGGACATTTCGGGATTCTAAGATGCATAATCATGAGTTTTTGGTTTCATCTTTCAGTCTTTACCGTGTTTTGCTGTTGTTTTCTGTCTGGTACGCTTCTTTCTTATCACTCCCCTTTCTCTGCTCCCATCTCTGTTTCACTGAGGGCGGAGCTTACACACACGCCTCGGAGCTGAGATGGCACTCAGCAGCCCGCTGGATGGTTACTCACGCTACCAACATTAACGTTAGCTGCTTTGTTTCAACAATGCTTAACCGAAGACAAAAAAACGTGCAGGCAGGCTGAAATTAAACTGTGTTTTTTTTTTTGTTAAGATATGCAGCGACTTAACCCAAGTTAGAGCAGATGAGATTTGAGTAAGGAAAAGTTAGTCACTAAAATAAAGCCTGCAAGCTGCTATGCAAATGAATGCAGTGTAGAAAACCATAGCCAAAACCTTATTTTTGTGGATTATGGCACACTATTAATGCACTACAGAAGGATTTATGTCTTGTTTTTGTACTGTTGATGTAACTACTGATACTGGTATTGAAAAGATGAAAACATTTGTAATTTAGGCAAAGCGTTGTAACTTACTTGTTGATGCTGGTTGATGCGACTAAATAATTATAAATCTTCATATACTTGGGGTCACAGATGGCATGAATCAATCCAACCCATACAGAGTGGTGTTCCAGCACGGTTTGGGTTAATATCAGGAGATTTATTGGATTCAAGACATTTTTGACTCTGTCATTTATCGTCTGAGCTTTTGATCCAGATATGTTCTGTATCTTGAAGGCAAGACCCCAGCTGCAGTCTGCGAAGTGCTGGATCACTGTCATTGCTCTGGCTGCTTAGACAGCAGATAGTCTGCATCTGAGCTCTCATACCTCTCTGAGGTGTTTGAGACGTTCTGACCTTTTGGTGGCCACTTAAAACTTTTAGACAAGGAGCTTATTGACTGTCAGCAATGATTTATGTTCGAAAAGACAGAGAGGGAGGAACTGAGAAAAGGCAATGGAGAGGAACAAACAAACTGTTGACATCTTGTAGCATTTCTTTTATAATGAAAATGGTACAGAAAAGTGGGAAGAACCCCTTTAGGCGGAATGTGTTACTTTGCATTAACTGTGAACAATAGGCGAGGCAAATGTATTTGTTCGGTAGCCTTCAACAACAAGGAAGTTCAAAGGATGTAACATATGACGGACAGGCATTAAGAAAGTATACAAAAAAACAAAGTAATATAAAAACATAAGTAGGATTTTAAAAAGAGTAAAACCAATAAAAAATTAAATAGAACAGACTAAGACAAATCAAAAAATAAAATACAAATTACACAGCAGCTGCATTGCAGTGCAAGATATGAATAAATAGTCCTAAGTTAATTGGGGAAATCAAAAAGTTTGAAGCTCTAATTTGAAGAGTTGGAGCAGATCTCAAGTTGTCTGGGAGTTTGTTTCAGATATGTGATGCATAAAGACTGAATGCTGCTTTTTCATGTTTTGTTTTGACTCCAGGGACAGTAAACAGACCTGTCCCCGACGATCTGAGAGGTCTTACCAGTTCATAATGGAGCAGCAGATCACAAATGTATTTTGGCTCCAAACCATTCAGTGATTAATAAACCAACTGTAGGATATTAAAGTCAAGTCTTTGGCACACAGGAAGCCAGTGTTAAGATGAATTACCGATGGGCACTAAGTAGACGCTGTACCTCAAATGGAATTCAAACCAGTTTAGCACAGTGCTAGAAAGTCCTGAACAAGAGCAGTCTGTGGTGTGGTTTGAAATCCTGACTGGAAAACATCGATATTGTCAATATTGTTAAGCCAAGAAAGTTTTAAGTGAGCAAAAAAACAGCCTTTTCAATGACTTAAAATTGGAGTTTTGATACAAGGCTGTAATTGTTCATTAGTGAGTTGTCTATATAATTATTTTTTATGAGTGGCTTAATGACTGCAGTTTTCAATGCTCGTGGGAAATAACCTGAGAGTAGACAAGTGTTTACTATTTGCAGAAGATCTGATGCAATGCAGTTAATATTAAAAAAAAACCTGTAGCAAGAGAAGGATTTCAAATGCAATCTGTTCTCACTCGTTATCCAAAAGAATTTCCCTTGCGGGATTAATAAAGTATTTATCTATCTATCTATCTATCTAATACCGCGGCTTGATGATTGACCCTCTGCGTCTGTCACCTAGGGAGGCACCGTGCAACGTCTGTATGCGACACACCAGTCTTGCATCTAGATCCAATGTAAGTTTCAGTTGCGTCCTTATTTCACGCTCAGTGCAACGGCCGTAGTTCAAAGTGCCAGATAGTACACACTGGGCGGGCTACAGGGGTGGTGATTTATGGGTCAAATAAACAGAACTTTAGTCCAGAAAACCACCGTTTGTGTCCTGTGCGACACTAAAAGTGAACGTTGATATTTTGTAGGGCCGGACGCGATCATTCAACTGGTATTCGGTTTTAAATTTTGGTATTCTGATATTTGTTTTGCTTGGTTTTTTATAACCCCCTTGGGATAAGAAACGTGCATAAAAAACACCAAACCTTTTGGAAAGTGTTTCTTACTCAATTACGAATAAAAAATACCA
Organism: Ophiodon elongatus; assembly: GCA_016806645.1. Taxonomy (NCBI): domain Eukaryota; kingdom Metazoa; phylum Chordata; class Actinopteri; order Perciformes; family Hexagrammidae; genus Ophiodon; species Ophiodon elongatus. The sequence goes on from JACSYO010000093.1 coordinate 297,731, forward strand.
GGAAGGGCTGAGTGGAGCCTCTGAAGGCTGCTGTACGCACAGGGTTGCAGCTGCGCCCTGCTGGAGAGGCGGTGCATGATGCCCGGAGACGGCAGCCTCAAAACACGGCCGTTGAAGTAGATGTGACTTTGAGGTGAGTTTACACTCGAACACACAGAGGGATGATGAGAGGAGACGCTGAGTGCAGACACGCGAAGTGTGAAAACAACACTCCTGGACTAATGAAGACACATTTTCTTAAAAAAAAAAAAAAGAAGGTCAAATGTGCTGCTTTAATGACACAAGTCTGTGTAAGCCCCGCACACGCTGCAGGTTAAGTCATCATGTGACCACAGACTGTTTTCTTTTAATCTTTCACTTGAGAAGCTCAACTCAAAAAATGTAGAAGGGTGTTTAACTAGTAGTATTGAGTTTACTCATGTCATCAACCATGTTGCACTTACACAGATGAAGCTTGACTGAGCAAACGCGCCAACAGCCAGTTAAATATGAACAGAAACTGCAAATTACTTTTGGTCTCTGTTCTTCTAACACACTTTCTCCAGCTTTCTGTCTCTCTGACTCTGTCCGATCCATGTTCAGGTTTCTATGTGATTCACTAAGAAGTTCACCAAAGAACAACTTTTTTTCTCTTTGCTTCAGATGTTGCGCTTGTTGCAACATACTGTACGTCAAGGCTTTTCCTTAGATGTCTTCTCATAGCTCCAGAATGTAAAAGACTTTGATTGCAACATCAGAAATTCAGCTGTGACATTTTTGTTTGTTTTATTCTTATAATTAGGTTCTAGAAATAAACTTAACATACATCTTCTTTCAAACTTTTGTTTTTGTATATACTTTCCTTCTCTCTTACTGCCGTCATGGTCTCCTGTCTCATTCCTCAGGGTTGCTAATTGTTCATATATGTTTATATTTTTATTCAAATTTAGTTTTGCTATTCTTCTGTTGTAATCTTTAATGAAACTCTGGCACAAGAATATCCTTCGGGATTAATAAAGCGACCTTTAATATACCTGAGCAGCCTACCCAACTAAAGTCTATGTGTAGGAAACAACTTTTTAGCTGTTGCCCATAAGACTCAAGCAATTTATTATTTGCTATTTTTTTTAAAAGCCCCATTTAAATTTAGTCTCTTAAAGCATAGCACAGCACATTGATTTTTCTGTAAATTGTCAATTTATTACGAAAGCCTTTATCAATGACACTGTTGAGATGTTGCAGTGACATTTTGTGCTCGTGCTCCTAACATTTTCAGAAGGGATCACCAGTTATACTAGCAGAATAAGGTTAGTCTGGAGCGCTGATATGATAACGGTGATGTTTAGAACCGGTGTCTTCCCTTGAGTTTTAGCTCACAGCTGCACCATGTCTATCCTTTTGTCTGCAGCTTTCTCTAACTGTTTCCATCTTGTCTGACTTACCTTATATTTTCCCTAATCTTTTAGTCTCTTTATTTCTCTTTAACTCTCCTGTTCTCTTTCTCCTCTTCCTTTCCCTGTCCCCATTGAGACTGGTCTCCTCCCACTTATTCTCTCTGTTCTTCATGGTGATTGTTCTATACTTGTCTGAACCTTCTCTGAAACTCCCTGCAGGATGGGTGGGTTGTGGATGAACACACACAAACACACCGCCAACACACACATTTCCACCAATGCTTTATATACATACTACGCACAATAAAACATGGGCAAAGACACTCGTGCTCTCATATACACTCACAAGCTTACTTAAACTTTCAGGAAACAGCAAGCGATCGCCTTCATGTATGGGCTACACACACACGCATAGCAGTTATCGTGACATTTATAATAAATGGCTTAATGGAATTTCCTCTGCCGGTTAAAAATGATTGAAATGCCACTGCAGGCATGATCACAAATCAATAAACCATTCTCAAAGCTGCCATTTTATTTAGGTGTGTGTGTGTGCATTTTTTTCAGGCCACAACTGGTGAAATTTTTTTCTGCCTTCTGCAGTTCCATTTAGTTTTTCATTTCATTTTGTTCCCTTAAATGGCCCTAAACCGTGCTAATAAGATAAGATGAACTTTATTGATCTTCAGGGGAAAACTGCAGCAGCAGAGAAAAAGCTCTAAAATAAAATACATTGAGGTGTCTTCACTGGGTCTCCATAGTGGGTTGAGGAGATTCTTTGCTGTGTTGCTGTGTCCTTTCTGTAAACTTGGCTAATTACAGATTTGCAAATGTACATACACTGTAGGACAATGCCATTAATATATTAAGTAAGATACTGTATATATTGACTTCCAAAGATCTCGCCTATAAAAACACCTGAATGCGCTTACTTTAACTACATTTCCACCCGAGTGCCGGCCATCATCTCGACCAATTTTGTTCTTACCTGTATTATTTTAAAAGCAGTTTGCTGTAGTGTTATCATCGTCTAGAGACAAGATAAAATAAGAGTAAATTTGGGGATTTCAGAAAGATCAGTAATGATATGATAGAAATGTGCAGAGGGACAAGGATTTAGATGTAATCTGATTCATTTACGATAAATCCACACTGCCTTACTGCCTTTGCAATGGCTTTCTGGCTTAAATATTTGATCCGCTTAAGTTTCCACATGCTTAGTCCACTTAAGCATTTAATTTTGGATTCTCCTCTGATCATGTCGATGTGTCCTTGGGCAAGACACTTAACCCCAATTTGCACCCGTAAACTGTGCACAGTGTGTGAATGTTAGATACTCCTGATGGGCAAGTGGCACCTTGCATTGTAGCCCAGCGTATGTATGAATGGGTGTGAACGGGTGACTGAAAAGCACTATACAAGTACCATTTACCATTCAATTTCCTACTGGGAGAGTTCAATGTGTCACTTATCGCTAACATAACGATGAATATCTTAATTCCCCAAGAGAGCGCTTTGTGTGCTCTCCTTTCTTTTTTTTGAGGTTTAGCACATTTTATGTGAACGGTTTTGGAAAAGGCTTGGGAGGTAATATGTGCAATGCAAGTCCAGTGTACATTTATTATGCCACCACAGCAGGGATCTTCTGCAAGTGCTTTTGAAACACTTTTTTTTTTGTTCAATGCTGCTGAAATACTTCGATAATTGCTCAATTATTTCAGTAACTTTTCAGGCAAAAAACTTTTCTAGCTCCAGCTTCTTTGACCGAATATTTTTATGATTAGGACTCTTGGCCGGGGAATATCGAACACTAGATGGTTTAAAGTTCCATTTATATAAATAACAATTAATTTATTGACGTATTTAATTGTTTATTTAAGGAATAGAATTATGTCCAATCTAGTATTCAATAGGGAAACAGCCTGCTAGCAATTTTATAGCATTACCTGTGGAAAGTTTTTAGACATTGATAAACTGAGGTTGTTTGTTGCTTACTAGAGATGTGCTTATAAGTTTCTTGGAAATAAGTCATTTAGCATGAAAAAAGGATAAAAAGCGACAAAGAGCTCTAGATAAAATAAGAGCTAACTTTATTTATCACGTGGAAGATAAAAGAGTAATCAATAATAAAAATAATTGCGAAAAATATAGTTTAGGCTTTTTATATTACTTTTTTTAATTGGTGGCCTCAATATTCTGGGTGGGTTTAGAAAAAAACAGGTCTGACTAGCCTGTCCCTAAACTAGGTTCTAAAGTGCTATTTTTGTTTTCATTTAGGAGATTAAAACTCTACTTTCCAATAAAGAAAGATTACAGGCACCAACATGAACACAAAAAAGGATGCTCTTTACATCAGATAGAGGGCACGGTAGCACCTTGCATTATCTGGTTCTGGTAACTGCACACAAGCACATGCAGCCGCTACACAGCTGGCAGACACACCAGCAGTAAACAATACACAGGCACCAAAAGGAAAAAAAGCTTATTTGAAGCAACAGTGTGGCACGGCAGACAAATAACAACACACGCCTGGCAAAGGCAGCAACATCCACACCTCCAATGTTTCACCTGTCGCGTTAGGGCTTATCCAACAAACAACAGCACAAAATCCAACTAATTTACACCAGAAGTTTAGCCTCATCCAAACCAAAGACGCCCAATAGATGAGCTTAAATTGCTTACCTTTGATGTCTTTAATAGAAATATACCACGAGAGTCCAATTATTGAGCCAGTTCTCACTCGGGTAAATATTGACAGGGTTCACTCTGTCATCACTTATGCCAGTCCAGACTTCCAGTACCTGCTGACGGTAACCTTGGCAACTCAGTAAGGGAGTTAACCATCAAGTGATAATGTTAAATAGGAAAAAGATCTTCTTAGGTACAGTCTATGAACGAAACACAAAACATTATTTTGAAAAATTATGAGAATGATTCATTTACGGTATTAATTCATCCATAAATTAAATGTGACAGAAAAAAAACACTAATTTCTGGATAAATAACTGAAATTGTTAGTTTATTATTAAAAGTTAACAATTAATTTTCTGTCAGTCAAACTAATCCATTTAGCGCTAATATTTTTGTTTATTAAAATGATTGACCATGTGTTGTCAGTGACTCAAGATTCTCCAGCATCTCGTTCAAATTGATGCAGAATGGATAGTCTCGCTGTCTAAGAACCTGTTTTTGTGGTGTCAAAAACATGTATATTTCTTTTTGATTTGTTTTGCTAAAGATTTGTTTTGCTCAAAATGCATTTAATTAGAATACTTATTTCCTCTCTTTTTCAATTTTTCTTTCAACCAGTCCTCTCTGGACTCAGAGACAATCACATCTTCCCACATGTTTTGCAGCCAGGACCGGCTTTTCCTTTTCAGCTCAGTTCGTTTTTTAATTTCTGTGGGTCTGTTTCTTGGCATTTAATTAGACCTTTCATAGTCAGCATCCCCACACTACATGTAACTCTGACACATGTTGCATTTGGAGTTATCATCTGTGGAGCTGAAATTGCATCATTATACTGCAACTAGTTTTCTTCCTGCTAAAGCGTCTAGATGTTGGTTGAATGTCAAAACTGCCAGATCTATGCAAAATGGCTTGGGTGCACAGGTGATGTAACAGTAATGGGTTTTGGATCCTCTGCCAGGAAAATTAGGCAGAAATTAGGCCCTGGTTCCTTATGGGTCACTTCCAGAGTGTGGTGGGTGTAATGTGTGAATCCTTTGTGCAAAATCTAACAACAGAATGGTCAAAATGTACTTTTTTAGAGTGTGTATGTGTGGAAGTGGCTCTGTGAGTAAGATCTCAGGAGCAAGAGGGCCGAGGAGGAGAGGAAAGAGAATCAAACACTTGAGGGAAAGAAGAGAAATAATCAGCTGTGCCTGGCCCCCTTTTCTGCATCAACAACTGCACACACACAATGAATGTCTAACACATTTTGAATTCATGACCAAAAGTTTGGGAAGAGTGATTCACGTATTCTACTGACACTTTCCCCACAGCAGTGCACGATTTAACACACAGCTCACTAAACCTATTTTACCCAGTGGTGGGAAAACCAATCATGTCCAACAACTATTCAAACTTGCCCTTTGCCAGTACCACAAACGTTGCCCTGCTCCTCTCTTATGTTCAGCCATCCGTTGGAGGTCCCAGAGTCCTCTCACTTCACCGTCTTATGCATAGCGTCTTTTCAAAATAAAGTCACAAGAAGTTAGGTTTAGTCAACAAAAACACTTCGTGATAGATTTAGGAGAAGAGCATGTTTTATGTTACCTTGACTACGTACATGAATATCGACACTAACGACTCACGTGACTTATGAGTTTTGCACGGGAGACGAACATCGGTCTCCTGGATGTCAGTCCTTTGTTTGCGTTTCTTGACACCTTGGCATTGACAACGGGTTGGTTTAAGATTAAACTCAATCCATCATCAATGGCTCACATCATTCTGCTGCGTTGAAGACAAAGATGTTTCTTTATTACCTTTTTGGTAGAAGAGAGAACAACCTGCCTAATATTGAGTCATGTCTCTGGCACAATATATGTAGATGTCTAAAGATGTCCAACCTGAATGCAAATGGTATTTTTGGCTCACTTTTTTGACTGCTAAATCTGGTTTAATAAGGCAACCTTGTAGATTCTTAATGTTCTTGCAACATGCCTTATTGAACCATCTGTCAATCAAACTTTTGCTGCAGCCTGTCGGGAGAAGAGTGAAAACGTCTTCTCCGGCGAATAAAGCCTGCAGTGCCGTTCTTTGCTCTTCTTTCAATGAAGAACAATTCACCAGTTCTGATATAAATGATACAATTGCAGGATCTACGCTAACCTCGTTAGACGTCGCCATAAAACAAACAGTCACGTCTCTATGTCGTCTTGCACACACCTAAGCCACATCTGCAGCTTACCCGTCAGAAACGCATTACCCACTAGAAGCCTGACATGAGGTATTTTCGTGTGACATTTGAGCCCTCTCCCGCGTGATCTCATGACATAGCGAGAATACAGCTGCGAGATATTGGGAGGCCAGTCTTCTAAGACAATTGATTTCCAGTAGGAAGCATTTGGTGGGAGCCAAACGTATCACCTCCACAGACCACTGGAGAGGTTAAAAGACACAGACACCAGAGCTCCAACCATCTTTGCTGGAGGGCTTTGAATGCTTGCAGACTAGCCCACTGTGAGCCTTCTGTTTCTCTGACCTATCAGATCTCTGTCTGTGTGCTTGATGTGCTTTTCTGTGACCTTAACCTCTTTCCAGGTGTGTCCGCACTGCAAGTGAGCAACTTTTTCAACTGTGTGCTCGGCATAAGAAATCCAACATGACGCTACAGTTTCAGCTTTTGTTTATTTGATCAACCAATGCACCAATAGTACAGTTGTTTGCTCTGGCTATAGTAGTGTCAACTCAGTGTATGGTTGGGTGGCAGTCACCCCAAAAAAAAAAGCATTTATTTTTCACTCAATAAATGTGTTTAACTCTTGCAGATGCTTCATGACTCTGTTTGTGCTGCCTGGGGCAAATTGCAACTTTCCTTTGACTTTATATGCAAAAGCTTTTCCCTCAATTTCATCTTGCATTCACTATGAAGAAACCTTGAGGCCTTAAGAAATCTTTCTGTAGCAATTCTTCTGAGTCTGGTCTGCGTCTCATGAGTCATGAGTGAAGCTGATTTAATGGCCAAAGTCAATTGGGGATTGTAGCTTTGACCTGGATTAACAATTGTGAGTCTATTTCACGGCGGGGAGGATGTATGACATTTGAAGAAGTAAAGTTCTCGGTTTGAAATCCCTCTACTGTGGTCTCAAGAGAAGATACTCTCAAAAATGCACATGCTGTAAATACATTTCTCTCTAACACTCTCTCTTATTATTGCCCCTCTCATACACAAGCACGACACTGCCTAACTCTGAGTCAATTAACTGTGTGTGTGGATGTTTTGTGTGTTTTTGCTTGGTAGGTGGACAGACGTAATACTGATTGAACAGTCGCTGACAAATTGCACTGTCAACTATTTCCATCTGTGGCTGTGTTTTCTGAAAACGTGAGTGTTTGTCAGCCTGTTATATGTTTAATATCGTATTTCTGTGTCTGTCCACATATTTTGTGTATTCAGCATGTTCCGGTGGATGTCTTTGCATAATGTGTATGTGTGTATGGCTTACCGCATTGCTATATGCTCTAGTAAACCACTCTGAACCTCTAGTGTTCGTGCTACTATACTCCAAGGTCTGTTATCCGGGTTATCCATGTCCTTAGAAACCATATATCCAATTTAGCCTTCATCATTTTTTTCCTCACCAACTGCTCCCTTAAAGAGACAAATACCAACAGTTAATTCATCCAAATTTGAGACCGAAATGCAGAACAACGCAATCAATTCTTTTCAACAAGTTCAACATTTTATCACAAATAGATTACAGCGATTAGATTTCCTATCTGTCATGTTCCTTAGTATGTTTTTCTTTCACTCATTGATGCACATGCTTTCGATACACAACCGTAATGAACTAAAGCAGCGCAGAGGACTTTACATATACTCAGCAGGAAAGCTCTGGAGTTGATACAGTTCAACCGGATTCCCAGTATGATGCGATTTTCCTCTCCCCCTAAAATAATGCCCGAAAACCACACTCCCACTGTTGGACAGACAGATTCATTCAATCACCTTACTCCAATCCCATTGTCTCTGCCAGCCAGTCAACCAAGCGTTGCCAGTCTCTCTGTGTCAGTGTTGGCTCTGCATACAAGATCACTGCGTGTACAGTCTGTGTGTGTGTGTGTGTGTGTGTGTGTGTGTGTGTGTGTGTCCTGTACCTGTTCACATCCATATGCATACACGTGCATGTCTTTGCGTCCGTCTGTGTGCACAAGTGTGAGTGCATGCCATCTCATCCTGTTATACTGAGATTTCCCATTCACGACACTACGCCTGCTTTGCCTCTTCTTTTTAAAAGGGTGGCAAAATTGCTTGGTCAGTCAGCCAGTCCGTCAGTACGTAGGTCATTTTGTTCCAGAGAGAAATATCTCAACAACTGGATTGTTATAAAATGTGGCACAGAAATGAACGGCCCCAAAGTTCGAATCCTAATGACCTTCGTGACGTTTCATCTTTAGCTACCAGCAAGTCAAAATTTCCACTTGATCAACACATCAGTTCATAACAAGACACCCACAACACTAATAAGCATATTCCCATTAAATTGTCTGGATGTTTATATCACGTTGAAGGTGGATCGAACTGCAGAACACCCCTTGACTTCTCCATTAGCATTGTATTAGGCTAAATTCAATGTTTATGCAAACCTCGGGATATGATAAGTATTAGGATGTATTACAACTTTCATTTTAATGACCCAATGACCTCCCCTCTAGCACCAACCACATGGCAAACTGCCAGCTTTTACACATATATCTACTGTAAATATATAAACATAATTTGATGAGAAAATTCATGCCTCCCACAGAAAGGACTTTTTCAATATTGTAATTTTCCTAAATTCGCTCATGGACTCGCCTCCTCTATTGAGCCGTGACTATCTAGGGCTTATTAAACAAAAATTCCAGGATCACAGGACTTAATGACTACAGGCCCGTCGCCCTGAACTCTGTGGTTATGATGTCTTTTGAGCGACTTGTCCTGTCCTACCTCAAACCCCTCACCGACCCACTCCTGGACCCCCCTGCAGTTCGCCTGCAGAGCCAACAGCTCTGTAGACGGCAGAGCCAACATGGCCCTTTACTTCATCCTCCAGTATCTGGACTCCTCAGGAACTTACACCGGGATCCTGTTTGTAGACTTCAGCTCTGCCTTCAATACTATCATCCCGTCTCTGCTGCAGGACAAGCTCTCCCAGCTGCACGTGCCCGACTCCACCTGCAAGTGGATCACAGACTTCCTGTCTGACAGGAAGCAGCATGTGAAGCTGGGGAAATATGTCTGAGTCTCTCGGACCATCAGTACCAGTTCCCCCCCAAGGCTGCATTCTTTCCCCTCTGCTCTTCTCCCTGTATACCAACAGCTGCACCTCCAGTTACCAGTCCGTTGAACTCCCAAAGTTTGCAGATGACACCACCCTCATTGGCCTCAGAAGCCTCTTAGAGGTATACCTAAACTTAACATGAAGTCAGCCATTTGGATTTAATGTGCCATTTTAGGCAATTTTTTTGCCTTTTACAGGTGCTGTACTTTAACCAACTCTTCCAACAGATTTAATCATATCAATTATTTGGGCAGTACAGTTAAAGACCTTTGCGATGCGTTTTCATGCAACATTTTTGCAACGTCTCTGTTCGCCACAAAACAGGAAGCTGTTAGAACCTCAGCATACATTGTTCAATCTGGCCCTTCAGCAGAGAGATCCTTTTTCATCGAGAAAGAGCGCAATTAAGTCTCGCCCACAAAGGAGGGGAAAACAAACATTCTTCATTGACTCTTTTTTGCGTGAAGGTGCCTCCACAGAAAAATGCCTAAAAGCTGCTGTGTGGTGGAATGCACTACCACCAGTGTAAAGTACCCAGAACTTTAGAAGAAGAAGAAGTTTTCATAAACTGCCGAACCGAAAAAACTGAGGATACAGGCAATAAGACGTGAGACATCAGCAGGACGAATGGGAAAACCGTAGGATCCTGACAAAAGGTACGTGTGCAGCAAGTGAGGGCCCGTTCATCACTGCTTGCAGTTTTAATATATATCTGTGTTTTTTCTGCCACTTTCTCTTCTCTCCCCTCTCCACTCTCTCTCCATTTCTATCCAATGAGGGAAACTGAGCTGATGTCTCCTCACTCTTCGTCCGTCTGTCTGTCTTTGTGTGTGTTGCTACACATCTTTTACCAATGTCAAAAATAGACCTGTTCACTCCTGTTCCCTCCTCCTCTTTTTTTTTTTTTTTTTGCCCCCGCTTGCCTCTTTCTACCTCTCTGTCTTTCATAGATGTCAGAGAAACATTTGTGTGCTCTGAATATGAAGTAGAAGTGATGTTTGGATGTTTTGAAGCAGAACTGTCTGTCTAACCGTCTGAATACAGACTGAGACCTATTGATTTCTGGTTTACGGAGGGATCAGAAGCTAATCTGTATGGCACGCACACACACACACACACACACACACACACACACACACAAAAAAAAACACATGCTCACACTCAGTAACAAATGTTTTCTCCCATTACAGTAACTACGTTTTCATGCACAAATGAACAATAAAAACAGGCTTTCATGGAGAATCATGAGATTTACATTGAAGGAATTTGGGCATGCAGACACACACACACACACACACACACACACACACACACACAGTTCACTCATAACAGTGGTGAAAAGTGTGGACTAAGGACATCTTTTAGAAACATATCTTGCTAAATTGCGATTCATAACTTTACATTTAGGCATACATACTCACACGCACAATACAAATGTGTAAAAACATGCGCACAGTACTGTAGCCTTGTGCTTTACACACACACACTAAACCAAGAGGATCCTATTAATTGTCTTATCATTTTCCAAACAAAGTAATTTGGGAAGCTCCCATGCTGAGTCCCTCGCAGAAAGGCACTCTCCATAACAACAGCTAGTCTTTTATTAATTTCTCCCCTCAACTACTCCTTTTATTTATTCAGTTCATCCGTCTATTCTGCCTTTTGTCACATTAATTTGCAGTGAAATTCAGATATAAGAATGGAGCAATCTAAACTAGATTAAACCCACATTGTTAACTTAAACTTGTACGTCTGACCCCAAGGTTATTCCAGAACACTGTGATCATGCTTAGTTCTTCAACAGAAATTGAAGGTTGATGTAATAACAGATTTGGGCAAGTAATAGATTGATGGGATTACAGTAAACTTTTGCAAGAAGAGGATTAATTGTGGTGATCTGTGGGATGATTTCAGAAACTAACGCAGAGAACATGGTATTAATAGAGTATAAGAGGATTTTCTTAAGCGTTGCATCTTCTGTCATGATGATTTGTGATGAAATTTGGATGAAATGGTGTCCCAAATGGAGCTAAACTGTTTCCTGAACTAACAGATTCATCTGTCTGATGCTAAGGCTGCTGTCAGAGTGAAAATCATTTTCCTTCAAGCCTCAACTTTTATTCTTTAGCATTCCTCAAAAACTGGCTCAGCATCCTCAGTTAGGTCACTAGCTCATTTAAATGGGTTACAAAATTATTCTGGAGATCTTGGTGTCAGGCAAATTTATTTTTAACGTCCTTTTCATAAACAGGCTTGTCACAATTTTTTTTGCAGAGAACAAAGGATTATAAATGCAGGTTTGCATGAGGAGACAAGATAGATAGAACAAGAAATAGAACAAAACCCATACAAAAAAAGGGATGGCAGGCTTTTGTTGGCAGGTTTTAGTTCGCATAGTGATTGTATGAAGTAAGTGTTTGTTTTCGTTTTCTTTCCAATTCCATCTCACGTAAAGTACATTGCACACAATCAGCATGGGAAAGTAATTATAGCCAACAGCCAATAAATGCTAGTAAATTTGTCTGCGGTTGTTAAGCTTTGTCTACTCTTTCTATACCTACATCAGCATATGGAGCTTGACTTAACGCGCAAAATTAGTTTGGCTGCTAAAACAATGGAGGTGACTGATGAAGTTTGGGATGCACAAACCACCATGGAAAAAATCCAAAAGAAGATTTGTTTTCTGCCTGGAATACAATCGAGTAGGGAGTTTATGCCATTGTATACATAGACACAGCATATACATGCTAGTACAGTTGTTAGGTTTCCACTTGCAGGTCACAAATGAAACACAATGAAAAAGTTTGAATGGAGTTTTTAACCTTGAAAACTAAGTGGTGACTCACACAAACTAATGCAGAAGTAAATCACTATCCATACTGAGAAAACAATTTCAAGAATACTTAGACATTTAGGGAAATATTTACTTTCTTGTCAAGAGTTACATGAGAAGATCGATACCACTCTCATGTCTGTTTCGTTAAATATGACGCTATAACTATGTCTTAGCTTAGCTTCACATCAAGACTGGAAACAATGGGGAAACAGATAGCATGGTTCAATTCAATTTATTTTGTATAGCCCAAAATCACAAATTACAAATTTGCCAGAGGGCTTTACAATCTGTATACAAAAAAAAACCTTTAACGGGGAGAAAAAGGAAGAAACCTTCGGCAGAGCAACAGAGGAGGATCCCTCTATCAGGATGGCCATAAGTACAATAGATGTCATGTGTACAGAATGAACAGCATAACAAAGTTACAACACATTTCATGCATATGACAGAAATTATTCGTGTAATGAGAGCAGTAAGCATGATGACAAAGTTACATCTACCAATAATAACAGCAACAGTGGATATAGTACAATAATAATGATAATAGAAGCATTAATGGTATTGACCATACTAATTGTAATGCAACTAGAAATAATGAGAATAGCAGTAGGTGTCGGGCAGGACCAGGGTCCAGACACAACCACGATCCATAGAAACCTGCGAGGCGAGAAGGCACAAAGACTCCGGCGATGGAGCAGAGTTAGTAATGTGCATTAATGGTGCATGAATTCATATAGAAGGAAAATAGAGAAGGATGGGCGTCAGCAGGGTCACGGCAGGAGGCAGGAGGCAAGAGGCAGGAGGCAGGAGTCAGGAGGTAGGAGGCAGGTTCCAGATGCAACCACGATCCATGGAAACCTGCGAGACGAGAAGGCACAAAGACTCCGGCGAAGGAGCAGAGTTAGTAATGTGCATTAATAGGACATGAATTCATACAGAAGGAGAGAGAGAAGAGCTCAGTGTATCCTAAGATGTCCCCCGGCAGTCTAGGCCTATAGTAGCATATCTAGGGGCTGGACCAGGGCAAACCTGAGCCAGCCCTAACTGTAAGCACTATCAAAGAGGAAAGTCTTAAGTCTACTCTTAAATGTGGTGACTGTGTCGGTGAAAGTGGAAGCTGGTTCCATAGAAGAGAAGCTTGATAACTGAAGGCTCTGGCTCTCATCCTACTTTTTAAGACTCTAGTTCTGCTTTGGCTTAGTTCTGTCCAAAGGTAACAAAATCTACATACCAGCACTTCATCAACACATTATGTCTTAATCTGCACACAACAACAAGCTGTAATATTATATATAGCGGCTTATGTTCCGCACTCATCCAGGACTCTCAACTGGTTTGCTGGCAACTTTGCGGTGACAACAAGACCACAAGACAACGGTTCATATTTTGCTCAAATCGACTGGTAGCAGAATGATTATTTTTACCTCTGGACAGAGCCAGACTGTCTCCCCTGTTTACAGTCTTTATGCTAAGCTAAGCTAACTGGCTTCTGGCTGTGTCTTCATATTTACCTGACAGATATGAGAGTGTTATCAATCTTCTCATCAAAGTCTTGGCAAGAAAGCAAATATGTGTATTTCCCCAAATTCCAAAATATTCTATTTTTACTCTCTAAGTAAAAATTTATCAATTATGTTGAAATGAAATACATTCAAGAGTGACCTTGCAATACAGAGACGAAAACTGCTTTATGTTGATCTATTGGAGGAATTATGAAAAATAAAATCTGTCCAGCTTCTTATTTTCAGACCCAGCCCTGAGTCAGTGCATTGAGTTGTGCACTGCTTGCTTTATTAAAAATATTTTTACTGAGGTCTGAAACTGACTGATATAAGGATTAACATGCTGAAAATTAATTTTAAACAGTGAATTGTAAATGTGTTTCAAGTGAAATGTGTACTTTGAATCACAACCAAATGTATATTTTTGTACTGTACTTGTAAGTGATAACATATGTAGAATGCTGCTGAGATAAGGATAAGGAATAACATCAGTGTTTGTACACATTATACACTGAGCTTATTCCTTGGGTCTTCTTGTGTACTTGACAGGAGTTTGGATGCAAAAGAAGTAAGCCACACATCGCAGTCATTTACTGTAAAAACACAGTGGTGTACACTTATTGTACTAAGATTTATTGTGGCCTCATTCTTGGCAGTGTTTTTTTTCGAAAACGATACATGCTTGTGTTTTGTAGCTGTCAGAGAGGCAGCACCAGAGGGTTTGAAGTGATGGGCCACGTAGCCTGTAGGAGAAAATGAACACTGAGCTCTTACATCAAGGCTCTGATTCAGTGTGCCACAAGTTCCCCAGATGGTTCGATGAAATCCCCTGATGCCGAACGACTGCCCTGTCCCAGTTAAGTCCTCCTTATTTAGGCAGAAATCGTTTTTTGTTGTAGCATTGTGTTAAGAATATTTGGATACTGTCGTGCCTTCTTCCCACAGGGTTGCTAGCTTTCTGACCTTGGTATTTTTTGTGAATTGGCACTCTCATCAAGCAGTGATCTTTCCTCTCAATATTTTGATCATTCTATAGGTGAAATGTTACTTAGATCAAATAGGCATTAAAGCTCTGCCGTGTTTCCAATTATAATTTCTTAATCGGCTTATTTCATGAATCTCATCATTGCGTGGTTTGTTCATTTGGCCCCTTACTGGATAATCTTTATTTTTATTTCATTCTATTTCGTGTCAAATGCTATAATGTGGAATTTACTTGATGCACAAGAGGCTGACTATATTGAATACCATGATATACCATGAAATTGCTTCCTTGAATACAAGTCACTCATACTTAGAAAGGCAATGCATTCACTTACATCATCAATACATACTACTCAACCCAGACCCCAACACAGTTTAGCCTAAACCTATCCTTATCCAAAAAAAGTTTTACAGTTTATGATAATACTATATGTTTTTGTACTGCAACCTATTTTGGGGCCAAAATGACTCCTAAACTTTCAAAAAGAAGACAGAAAATAAACTTTCTTCACAATTTTATACATTTAAATACGAAGCAAAACATCTAGTATGTGTGTGTGTGTGTGTGTGTGTGTGTGCGTGTGCGTGTGCATGTGCGCGTGCATGTTCGTGTTTGTGTGCGCGTGCGTGCGTGCGTGCGTGCGTGCGTGCGTGTGTGTGTGTGTGTGTATCGTTTTGGTTGGAAGAATCCATTTTTAGAAGATGGTTTTGAGTGCAGTTTCATTTTGCAAGAGATTTCTAAAGTTTTGACTAAAACATTGTTTTGTTTTTGTGTTAGAGTATTGAGTAATTGAGCTATAGTTTCAGGAAACATGTTTAAATGATTGGGAAAAACTGTAAACCTGAACTTTAAAGGTGTTCAATACAAACCAAAGTTTCTTATTTTCAGGGGATTATTAAAAGAAAACATGCTCATTAATATTATATTCCAATGCCAATAGATCCCCCTAAATTCACAGTGCTCCTTTAAGAGCAGTCAAGGATGATTAAATAATTACATTTTTCATTTGATTGGTGTGTCTTGTTTGTCCTTGAGAGTTGAGGTCAAATTTATTTTAGAAAGGTACAGGGCAGGCAGGTAAACTGTGTCTGTGTCTTATTTTCTTTGTCATTCCTTTGCAGGAATAGATTAAGCCAGAGAATGAGACAGAGTGAGAAGTAGAAAAGAAAGGAAAGGTGAGATGGAGGTTATCTATGGTTGTAGATGTAATGGTCCTTATTGTAAAGTCAATGTTTCGATCTCCCACAACAGCCATTTTCTCCAAGACTTATCCCATGTGTCCTTGAACAAGACACTGAATCCTGCTTGCTCGCTGTTACTGTCATCATAATGCCAGCTACATGCCTTAAATGTAAGCTGGACAAAGATGGACAGAAATGACAAGTTGCCAATAACACAGCTGGCCAGCTTCAATATTGAAAGCTAGACCTCTTCAACAACACAATCTGGCACGGCGAGAAAGTATTTAGCTTGGAGCTCAAGGGGAATGCAAATAACTGTCCAGTCCACTCATCATGACCGGCAACATGGCCAAATAATATCAACAAACAAGGTCCTGCAGTTGCATGATTTAGGAGGGAGGATTCTCCAATCAGGACAAAACCAAGCTTTTAATTTTCTGAGTTGTTGGCAACATCAAAGTAGCATCTTCGACTCTTTGATGAAAGGATTTTGATTAGGACCCAGAAAGCCAGGCCTGCACTAATCCCACAGTCAGGAAAGAGACTGGTGCAGCCTTCTCCAATTTAACCAGAGAATTAGACTCTCAGCTCCTGTTTTATGGCTTATTTTGAAAAAGTTTTTCAACTTTCCAGGAGTTGATCCCACAGGTTTGTTTACTTGAAATGTTACAACATGAAATTCGTTGGTGTCGAAACAACAAAAAGTACAATGGTTGTATTATTTATCAATTTAAGTCTGTGTGTTCATGTGAAAATCCCCAGTCAGTTTGTTTTATCCTCACCCTTGGGGGGAGGCAGTTAGCTCAGCCTCAGGCCAGACACCGTTTTTAAGGTAGACAGCCCATCAAGGTGAGTGACAGGTGTGTGGGAGGAAGTGGATTGTATACTTCCTGCCCTGAGACAAGACTGTTCAACTGTTTCCACAACCAATTCAACAAACAAGAAGACCGATATTGGAGGATGCTAAATTACATTCAGTTATGGTACTTTTGAACATTCAATGCTAACATTGTAATGGTTGGGGAACAAAAACAATTGATTAAAGACACTCACACCAAGTAGAATTTAACTGACAAAGATTCACTACTATGACTTGGAAAAACACCCAATAACATCTGATTGTTTTTTTTAAAGATGCTATAATCACATACTTAAACACAAAGAAGCTTTGAAGATAAAAAAAAAAGGTGATCATTATAGTTTTTAATTTTTTCTGTCACAGGACAAAAACTCTGTTTGCAGCATTAGGGTCAGGTTGCCTACATGTATCTACACACCTTTACTTTTTGTCACGATAGATAGACTTCACACACTTTGCTGCAGAGTAGCAATGGCATTGGATATAATTCTTATGCTGCAGAATCATCCAACACAAGTTTAATTTCTTGCAAGACTGGCTTTTGTTTTTGGGTTCGTCTGAAAGATGCACCATTTTCAACTCTCAAATAAAATTGCTCCCATCTACCTGAAAATCTATTTTTGACATCACCTGGAAGGAGATGAGGAGAGAGAGTATGAGGGGCTGATGAATTCCCGGAACCTTTGGTGGAGCATGTTAACCTTCAATCTATCTGAAATCAATATAAGTGGAAATATGCTACAATATTATCGTAATGTGAATAAACAGACGAAACACACAATTATACAAGGATACCCTTTTTTATTGGGAGCTTTGTGCAAAACAATGACAACTTGGTCTAAGTAACTTTTGAAAGAAGAAACAGCATTCTTCCACTTATAAACAGAAATTTTAATTCATAGGCTATAAAATGCACCCTTTCTTCATTCAATACGCTCAGCTTGACTTGGTCTGGTGACGCCATCAGCTTTTGGTAGCTGATGTTTGCAAACTTTAGGCATTAATGAGCATTACTGAGTCTGTTTGCTGGCTTTATGACTCTTCTCTGCTTGTGCTATATTATATCAGGTTTTGCGCTTTATCTTTATCCATTTAAAGTTACAATGAAAGAAAAAATTGGAGAAATAAAGACAGAAAGAAACTGAGAGATGAAAGAATCAAACTGACACATAAAAACAAGACCTTGCCAGTTATTATATATGCAAAAAATAAAACAGATGTTTAATGGCCTAATCATTCCTATGCACTGATTAGAAATATTCACTATATATATGGAAATCGTGACATTATTTGACAGTCACGGCTGTCAAGAAGAATCGAGTTGAGTTAAATGCATAAGTGAGAGAGAACGAGACAAGGACGCGACAACAGGCTGAAAGAGAAATCTGAGACACAGTGAGTCAGAGAAACTGAAAGACAAGAGTCAGCAGAGAGAAAGAGAGATGCAGAGATTGTTTCTCATTCATCCAATCCCACAAACAACACAGTTACAGACACCAAGACAGAGGAGGGAGACGGGGAAAGAAGAAGAGAAAGCGAGGCAAAGCGAGGAGGATCTTGTTCGGCAGAGAGATCACAGCAATACAGATCTATTTACAGATTAGTAATGGTTCTGACTGTGTGTGTGTGTGTGTGTGTGTGTGTGTGTGTGTGTGTGTGTGTGTGTGTGTGTGTGTGTGTGTGTATAGGTGTGTGTGTGTGGGGGGAGGGAGGAAATCAGCAGAACACACTCACACTCACAATTACACACACACACACACACACACACACACACACACACACTTTTGCCTGGTTATCCTGACATCCATTTTGCAATTTGTCGCGGATTGGCTTCAATAGTGGTTAAAATGTCATCATTGCAGGCTTCTTTGCACCATCTATAGGCCTGGGTATGAACATATGGCATTCATTTATATTGTAAGCATTGAAGGGGTTAAGGAGCATTCATTCATTGCAATCACAGAATAATCTAAAACAAGTAAATCTATAAAATGACATGCATGACTGTGTTGTGGTAGTAGGTAAAAGAAAATATATCCCATGAACCAATGAGTAACATTCTGTCTGAATGTCTCCTCTGCCTCTTCAATCTCAATCTGCTCCTTACATCTGCCATTTTAAAGGCCTCTTTATCCTCAAGAATAAGGAAATCTCTGTGCGTCAGCCAACTTGGAGCATCCCAAATAGCAATATAGGATCTTGAGTGATTAGGTCCAGAGCACACAGTTATGGTTTATTTGGTTTAACAAGGTGTAGCTACCATCATAGAAAACATCAGAGGATACCATTAGAAAAAGCATAGAAAACTTGATGGCTCCTTCATGTGATGTATTCAGCCAGGAGCTTGCCCAGCTCATCCTTTTGTTCATAATGTCCTCTCTTATTAGGAATGCGGATGTTTTCAATCGCCCAAAATGTTGGAGTTTGATCCATGATTTGCATAAGATATTGGCGTGCCATTACATAATAATGGTTTCTTGGTCCAAATGACAGTCATATGTGCTGCAAAACAAATGCATGTCACCAAGCACATGCTGAATTTGAACACTTCCATCTATTATGATGTTTGAGTAAGAATTTCATTCACTCAACTATATAGGGTTTTCAGTTTGTATTTGTCTCAGATAAAGGACTCCTAACTCTACGCTGGCGGTAGTGAAAGGATGAAAAAAGTTCAAATAGACACATATAACAAGTATCAAATATCAAGAGTGATCACTTTATGTGGACATATATGTATTTCAGCATGTTTATGCTGTAAATCACACGTATTAATCAGTTTCTCTGACATGACCAGATAGTAAATCTGCTGTCAGCGTTTGGAGCATGACAGTAATCACCACGGGTGGACTAAAATCATTATTACATTCAAAATGAATTCCCTACTTTCACGACAAAACTGATAACTAATTTTTCCACATGATAACACAATAAAACTGAGTGACTCTTTCAGTGACTCGAGAGGGCTCAGCAATGAGATGAAATTTTAATGACCTTCGGGGAGGAGGATATTAAGTCTTTTTAAGAAAAACCCCAGAAATGAGACACAGATACAGTAAAACAAAACAAAAATAAATGCTAAATATAGAGCTAGGCACGAACACGTAGGGTATTTGAGGCTGCATCATCTCACCGGAGCCGTGTTGTGTGTTGTTCAGTGGGGACTTTCATTTAGCCTTCATCCTCTGCCTTGCTGCCTCCAGGGTGTGCAGCTGAGTCCCCGGTTTGGTCGTCCTGCCTGCATCTCAAGACGTGGTGCTTCCTCTCTATCACAGTAAAGAAGAGTTAAAACACCTCAAGAGGAACAAGCTCCTCAGCCCTTCCTTTGTTGTCAATCAGCACGTTATGAGCTTTCCCGAGTACTTGTACTGCACAACTTCCACTCCTTCACCCTAAACGGTGACAGGTGTTTTTAGCAGACTTCCCTATATCTGAATTTCAGTGGCAAGATAAGTGGAACCATGAAGTAGAGACAGAAATAGCTCCGGGCTGCACTTTATAAATGAAAGAAAATCTATTCTACATGTATATCACAGTTTAAAACACTTAGATCAAAGAAGATTGGAGAATTTATAGCACAAATGGTTTTACAGATTTAGAATACACAAAGGGCTCAGCACTCGTGAGGATGCTGTAAAGATTATAAATGCCCTCGGGGCAAAATTGTGATTTATTATATTGGGTTATGTAAATTGGACAAAATGACATACTCACCAGATGAATCCAAGCAGCATGCAAAAGACTCGACAGGGACTGCAGTAAACCTCTCTTGGGGTGTACTTAGGAGGACGTACACGATGCACCGTGCAAGGGATGAACAAAGAGCTGCTTAACTAAATTAAAACAATTAATACAGTCAGGCAGAAGCTCTGTGGCTGCTGATGGACTTGATCACCATGACCAAAACAAAGCCATTTGATATTTTTATTCATTTTTAGAATAAATGGAATGTAAGAATGATATACAATCTGACTCTAGGATGAGAAGAAGTTAAAAGAACCTTTCCCGCCTTCCCCAGAAAATGTAGACAACCCCTCTAACGCTGATAAAGGATACTCTCTCTTAAACTCAACTGTGCTTCACTGGCATAACCACAAGTTAATATGTGATCCTGATTACGTGAAAGTCTTCTTATCCTGCCTCAGTAATGAATAGAGCTGAGCTAAGTTTGAGATGTAACAATACTTTTAGCCATATATCCACCTGCAAAAGGAGCCAGTATGACAAGAAAGCTTATTGAGTGAGATTTTCTCTGAAAATGAATTGAATGTGACCTTCTATATGCTTTCTACTTGATTGTATAGCTTTGTCATTGCAATGTGTATAACAATAAACAAGAACTTGACAATAAGCCTGTGGTCAAATTGCTGAGTCAGTGTAAACATACTGCACATTACACTGAACACAGGGAAAGATTATCACGTCTACAAGAGATACAAAGTTCTCGACAAAGTACTGACTTTTAAGTGGAAGACTATATGGGAACTCTGCAATTAGACAACTTCAACCAATTAAATCCGCAGCCGGGATCAAGCTACTATAAGCTTTAATCTGCCGCTGTGCTCTATCCAGCAGCTGTCTGACATATGAAGACCGTGAGAAGTTTATTTAATTGTTAGTATTGTTATCTATCAACTGGGTGGGAGTGGGGTTGGGTGACTGAGGCGGTCACTCTCCTCCCATCGCTGCTCGCGAAGATAAGAGCTGAAAAACCACAAATGTGTTAGAAAACACCCCGATTCACCCTCAGCTCCAAGGTCTCACACTTGTTCACAATGACAGATTCAAACTTGTTGTAAGTGCGACAGTATTTTCAGTTCTCTGTTTCTAGTAAACTACACCCTTGCAATATACAAGAACGTCAGTGCGCGAACATGTCTTTTAGTGATAACAAGCTGACAGAGGACGAGAGTCTAAAAGGGAGCAAAAAGAAGCAAAAGAAGGAAGATGCCTGGAAACCAGAGGGACCCAGGGATCCATTCGCTATGGTTCGTGTCTTGTGTGAGTGCATACATACAGTGATGTATGTGTGCTAGTCTGTGTTTGTTGCAATGTGAATACTCCTAAACTTGCCCGTGGATGTTCCGTATGCCTATCGCACATGAAACAGGTAAATGTGTCTTTTGAGATTACCGGTTTTGGCTGTAGGGATGGACTTGAGTTATGCTGCTGTGTGACGGTCAAACATCAATCTTCTTGGGAGAGATGATAGTAACGTGTCCTTGTCCTGCCCTAGCTGGACGCTCTTCCAGAGATGAAGCAGCAGGAGTTCCAGAGAGCCCTCCACCTCTTCTCCTTAGGCCCAAGTCTGCCAAAGACCCTGCAGCAGGCCAAAACACACACTTACCATTTCTGGGACACACAGCCTGTCCCCAGACTGGGTAAGACCTTATTCCTGTTCAAGCAATTATTTGTTAAAAATACTCTAAAAACAAATTTGCTCAAACTTATACTAAAGCAAATGTTTGACATTTCTGGGAAATATGCTTTTTGCTTTCTACAGAAGATTAGATGAAAAGACTGATACTATTCGTCCATTAAATATAAGGCCATAGCCAGCTTAGCTTAGCATAAAGACTGGAAACGGGACAAACAGCTAGAGTGGCTCAGTCCAACTGTAAAACAAATCCATCGACCAGCATCTCTAAAGTTCATTAATTAACACATTATGTCTTGTTTGTTTAATCAGTACAAAAACTGCAGTGTACTCGTGAAATACGTTTGGTTATTGTCCCTTGGCATCAGAAATGGACATGTGGAGGAACCCTTTAGCATCTGTACAGGTCGTACCAGGCTTTCAACTAATTCCATTGTACAACCTCCCGTATACAGTCCATGGTGTACGGTAGGAGCATGTGACGTAGTATAAAGTCTGTGAGAGACTACTTAGGACGGGTGGATGGTAGGGGTGGTGTGAGGGTCAAACAAACACAGGACAGCTGTGTTCTGTCCCATCTTGAACTAAAAGTAAGTCAATTTAATCACTTTAGTCACTAGTGACGTGGCTTGTTTGACACTCGCTGGAGTCCTTTGTCACTCAAGTTAACGTCAACAACACTCTTTTCCTAAACCTAGCTAAGTGGAAAAACTAACTGTAGAGGAGTACCTGGTGTGCCGGTCTCCGATGCTGAGGGGCATGCACCATTTGAGGAGTGAGAATATGTTGATTTTGTTGTAACGGGATATAATGTACAGGATTATTTCATAGCCACGAGCAGTTTCCAGGCAACCCGCAGAGACTTCAGGAAGTTACTGGTGTCAAGAAGAAATAGTTACCCACTGTAAAAGGGCAAATTGACATTTTTACACTTTGGTTTTCTACAAGTTATGACGTGTTATTTAATGAGCTTTAGAGGTGCTTGGAGGTGGATTGTGTTATCTTGGACAGGCTCGCTGTTTGATAGTGGTACGAATCTTCTCATCTAACGCCCCTGCAGAAAGCATGCATGCATATGAACCAAAATGCTAAAATGTTCCTTTAAATATAAAAAGATGTGCTACTCACTGAGCAGAAAGACAAGACTATTGCAAATCCTTCCTTTGATCATTTTAAAATCTCCATTGTTTACATCAACATTCAAACCACTTCTATCATTTTATTGGCACGCTCCTACGTTTTACAGCACATTACCATCAAGATATGTGGGCAGACGTGTGATCATATTCCCCCTGGTTGTGAATGTATGGCACCTGAGGGTATACGCTGGCAGAGAACATGACACAAAAAATAGATGCTCATCAAAACATTGCTCCGGATACCTTTAACTCCACTGGTGATTACAGCCTCTATACCACTTCACTAATTCCATGGATTTTAAATAGATATAGATGCACTTCCCAGTTGCATAGACATTAACGTCCAATCCCCATTTAATTTATGCTTTTAAATGGTAAGAAGTGGAAGAAGAAGCCCTAAAATCCTATTTAGTATTGTCAATATTAAAGCGCATCCATTTAAAAAAAACATTACCATAAGTCCACGAGTCATTCACTATAATTACAACATTGAGAATGAAGTTACCTCATGTGTCTTTATATTTGTGTCCTCAGGAGACAGTTTTGAGACTCATGGCCCAATCGTAGAGGGTGAAGACAGTTTCCGGAAGGAGCCCTACTCTCTACCGTCAGGTTTCTCCTGGGACACTCTGGACCTGAGCAGCCCTCCTGTGGTAAGTTACTCACTGCAAGTTACTCTAGTTAGAAACTGAATCCCTTTCCGAGGTAAGGAACAGTACTTTTATTCGTGTGAATCTAAAGACAAGTTGACTCACATCCAGGCAAATTCACCACGTTTCCATCTATCATTGCAGCTGAGAGAGCTTTGCACTCTGCTCAACGAGAACAGCATGGAAGAGGATGACAACACTATCAGATGTGAGTTCTCGCTGGAGTATCTGCAATGGTAAGCTTCAAGCATGCGCATTTAGTACACTTTTGTTTTCTAGATTTAGAATCAGCAAAACTTGTTGAAAACACGTTCCTCTTCATCTGGCATTAACTCACCTTAAAACTGCTCTGTACAACTGCAACACATAAATGTAAGCCTCTGAGTTGCACTAAAGGAATGATGGCCAAAAAGGTCCAAAAAGGATGACGTCCTTTTTCCAACCTGACCCTCCTGACAAACCGTTAATCAGTTACAAGCCGGCTACTCTAATCGCTTCACTTCACTTTGCTGCCCTTTTCCTTTGTGATCTGCAGAAACGGTATACTTCAGAGAACAAAACCTTAATTATTTTTTTTTTACTTTGATATGAATAATTAACATTAGCATTCTAGGAACTGGCACAGATCTTTGGCCTTGAGGTTAAAGAAAGCTGCTGTATTTATTCAGCTGAGTCATCTCATGCTCAATACTTTTATCAAAAATTGTCCTTAATCAGAGTTCATTTAACTACCCCTGCATGTATTCACAGAGCCATATTGCAGACAGTGTCCCTCTCTTCCTCTTAAGGGCTTTACAACCTCCTAACTGGCTGGCCCAGTGGAACTGTGGTGTGCGAGTACACACCAATAAGAAGTTAGTCGGCTTCATTGCCGCTCTTCCCGCAGATGTCCGCGTGTATGAGACGTGAGTAGCTCATGAATGTGTGCAAAGATGTGTGTTTGTATGAAATCTGATGAGCTATATTAGCATTCAGAGCACTTGCCGACAAAACTGTAGCAATTTTACTTTCAAGTGTCTCAAAGCAAATGCTCAAAACGTGCTCTCCTGCAGGGAGAAGCGGATGTCACAGGTCAAATTCCTGTGTGTTCATAAGAAGCTGCGCCTGAAGCGGATGACTCCAGTTCTGATCCGAGAGCTCACCAGACGGGTCAACCAGCAGGGTCTCTACCAGGCTGTCTACACAGACGGCATAGTGCTGCCCACACCGCTAAGCTCCTGCAGGTAGTAGACGGGCTTGATTCACATTTGATTTAAAGGCAAAGTGAAGACACAATTAGCACTTTTAATGCCGCTGAAAAATCGCAATACGCTTCTTCTTGTAATATGAGGGGTGGGTTTTGACTTGAACACAAAATGTTCTGCCAAAGTCACAAGAATTTGGGTCATTTGACATGGCAGATTTCTGTTTTTGTCTTTGCTTTGTTTCCTCGTTTGAAGCAGCAGATTGCATTTGAAGGAAGGTGAGAAAGGTGTCAGGTCCCAGTTCATCAATTCTGATCATACCACACCCACCCAGTCCTGGTGAAGCAGATTAGCTGCGTTTTTGAGTGTGAAACCCAAAATCTTACTTGGCATTAATGGCTTAGTTAGTCAAGAATGTGTCATGTTATGGAGAAATAAATTTTCCGGGTCTTTAACACCATTAAGATTTAAATAAAACATGAAACTTCGGTTCTCTGGTTATGCGGGGTCACTCTCGTTCCTCTAATGAGCAAACATGCAGTCTCTGTTTTCAGTACAGCTCTAATGCTATTTCAATCAGGAGAGAGTGTTGTAGAGTTGAACAATAATTTATTACAATTGCACAATATTTGAATAGTGCAAAGTCTTTGGCGATTGGACTCCATCCTGAATTAGGATAAGCAAGGGGTAGTGATGTTGGTATGTGCTAAAGCAGAATCCCCCCTGGAGTCCAGACACTGGTGGTGGTGGAGAAGGAAGTTGCTGTAACCCGATGAAGATTGGAGGAGCCCGGGGTGGAGGAGGGTTGCATCGGTTTTGAGCTGAAATGACAACTGACAGCAGCAGAGAGGAGAACCTATTTAAAAGTTTGACAACAACGATGTGATTGGCTTAAGGAAACTGCGCAAAATCTGATTGGTTAATATAAAGTGCACGCCCCCCAATCAGCTGATGTAGTAATAGCAGGGAGATTTAGAGACTGACATTATGAATGACAAAGAGTGTGGCATGTGTCTTCCTGACTGAACTTCTGCTTGAGCTACATTTCTTCGAAACATGTATGTTACAATGGGGAGTACAACTCATCTTTGGTATTTCAACATTCCACCTTCAGTGTCCCTAACAAATAAACAAACTACATATTTTAGGTACTGGAATCGCCCTCTGAATCCCCGAAAGCTGGCCGATGTGAGCTTCCCGGGTCTGAGACAGAACATGAACCGGCAGCGAGCGCTCAAATTCTACCGTCTGCCTGAGGTTAGTTTGTGCTGCCACCTAGAGGTGAAAACCCACCAGTGCCATTGTAGTCTGACTGACCTGACATCACAGCCTTCAGCCGACTGATCAAAAGGGTGCATGCAAAATGTTTAAAGACGCAGGCAACTCCCTAGCTTACTGAAAGTGTTTGTTCCTCCTCTCTCTCCCAGGTGACAAAGACTCCAGGTCTGCGCCCTCTGACTCAAGAAGATGTGGTGGGGGTCCACGCACTACTGCAGGCAAACCTGCGCAAGTTTCACCTCAGCTCCATGTTGTCTTTGCAGGAAGTAGAGCACTGGCTGCTACCCAGAGAGAATGTGATTGACACCTATGTGGTAGAGGTCTGGCGCCTTACAATTTGTTGACGTTAATTCAAATGTTTTAATTTCTTTGGAGTGGGGGGGGAGCGGCCCTCGCCATTTAATGGACAATTTAAGCTCATTTTGCTGCAGTAGTCAAGAGTTTATTCCCCTCCTCCCACGCAGGGTGATGCTGGCACACTGACAGATGTGGTGAGTTTCTACAGCGTGTCCTCCAGGGTGCTGAATCACCCAGTCCACACTTGCCTGAGAGTGGCTCATCTCCTTTACGTTGGCGGTACCGCCACAGACCCAGTCGACCTCATGAAGGACACACTGGTCCTGGCTAAATCTGTGAGTGCGTGAGAATTTTAAAAAAAACAATGAAAAAGTGCACAAGACTTAAGACCTTTCCCTCCAAACTACATACATGCAGTTAAATAATCAACGTACTCAAAAGTATTCATAGAATAAAATTTGAAGTGTTATATGTATTTTTTTTATGTGTAGATTTGAAAACAAAATAAACGCTCCCTTTCCTCACTGACAGAAAGGATTTGACGTCTTCTCTGCTCTCGACGTGATGGATAACAAGAGTTTCCTGGAAAACCTCAAGTTCAGCATCATGGACAAGCGTCTTCATTACTATCTGTACAACTGGATGTGTCCTAATATGAGCCCAGACAAGGTAAAGAATACGGAAGTATCCCCTCATGCCAAGACATGTCACTTGTTATTCTGTGATTTCAAAGCCCAAAGTCATCCACACCATTCCTCGCTGCTGAAAAAAGACAATCAAGATCTGAGGTTCGTCATGTAAAAGTAGAATGAAACTCTTGATTATTAATATGTCTCCTCATGCATATACCTTTGTCATTACGGCATTATTGAGGGCCTATACTATACATTAGATAATTCTAACGAACACATTGAATCATTGGTCATTCAAGCAGTTCATTTAAGTGCAACAAGGGGGTAAACTAAAACACATATCTAGAATTACCTTGTCAAAAGCTAAAGAAAATCCTGTTTGAAAACAGTTTGAATGTGCCCAGGTTCATGATATACATTTCCGTTTATTGCCACACGATAAAGCTGGTGCAAATGGTGTCATTAGAGGAGAAATATCTCTCTGGCATTAGCAGCAAATTGTGACCTTCACTAAAACGGTAACACTTTGGGTAAAATGCAGAAATACAAAGTGCAGCAGTGCTGAATACAGTTTTGTTCTTAATGTCACACATGTAACACATACAGGTTCAGTAGAGATGATTGATGTGTTTGACAGCTGCCAGCAGTAATGGCTGTATGTTTCACAGGTGGGCTTGGTGTTCCCCAACTGACCTAAGAACTGGTGGAGTGGTGAAGATGGAAACGCCATAGTGGTTGGCAGCACAGTGCGCATCAAACTTCATCACCATCAGTGTGCATTAAGATAAAAAAAAAAGACCATCTGTAAAACAGAACACTCACAAATCAATGAAAAAAATAAAGACAGAATTCCATTTGTAAATACATTCATCATCTGGATGTCAGTTCTTTCATTCAGCGTTTCTGCGACAGGAAATGATTGTTTCTGGCATGATGGAGAACTCAGTAACCGTGTGTGTGTGTGTGTGTGTGTGTGTGTGTGTGTGTGTGTGTGTGTGTGTGTGTGTGTGTGTGTGTTTGCCTTTGGGTATTTCAACAGTCAATTTTACCTAACCTCTGGTGACATTAGATGGATTATCTAGTGTATAAGGACATTATTTTCACAGGGGCAAGTTGCTGTTGAGTCAAATATTTATTCAAAAAATCTCAGAGACGGGAATCTGTACACCACGAGACTTAAAGGTTAATCAATCACATAAAGACAAGAGTCTACAAACCCCACTAGCAGCTCTGTGAGGCTGTACGGAGACACAGTGGTGCTGTGAGCTGCATGCTAACATCAGCAATGTTCAACGAGCATAATATGGACCATAGTCACCAAGCGGTAGCATGCTAATATTTGTTAATTAGCGCATTAACAAAAAGTACAGCTGAGGCTGATAAATGCTGACACATGGTGGACTTGTGAGTAAAGATTGTGATTACTTTCGGGCTCCATATAAATCCCAGTTGTTTCCCCAGTATTTGTAGACCCAACTCACACGATCTAATGCTCATGTCCACCCCGAACCCTGAAACCACAGAGACTTAACGCCAATTACTTATGACAAAGGTAGATTACCATGACCAAGGTATTGTATGAGGGTCATATTTTATCTGTAAGATAAACGTGTTTGTTCCTCATCTGGATGTCAGAAGTCCGGAAATCGGAAACAGTTTATTGCCAAGTACATGTAACAATATTTGTAATCAATTATCAACAGGGGTGGAAGAAGTATTCAGATCGTTTGCTTAGTTAAAAGTAGCAGCAGGAGGATCCTCCCAGGCTAAGCCCTCAATGTCCTTAAATCGTAAAAACGCCCCTGTTTTAGACCACGCAGCATCCCCTGATAGCTATACAACCACGAGGCGCATACAATATCTAAATATAAACAGCAGGGGGCACTGCAACCTTAACATTACAGAGAGCATTTTATTGCGAGCAACTATTTGGGAGTGTAGATGCAGACATCATCTGTTTTGCATTTTATTGTTGAATGCGTAAGAAAAACACGAGCATAAATCAAATGTGTGCTTGCGTGGACAGTATCAGACCCAAAGACAAAGACAAGCAGAGGGATTGATG
This sequence comes from Ophiodon elongatus, assembly GCA_016806645.1. Taxonomy (NCBI): domain Eukaryota; kingdom Metazoa; phylum Chordata; class Actinopteri; order Perciformes; family Hexagrammidae; genus Ophiodon; species Ophiodon elongatus. The sequence goes on from JACSYO010000093.1 coordinate 327,080, forward strand.
ACATGCTTTGAAACCCAGCTATGTGACGCATTCAAGTCCTGGTGAAGCAATAACACGTTTTCAGAAAAAGGTTAAGAGGGATATTACAATGGGAAATACCCCACTACAAGTAACAGTCCCAGTAATTATATGTAATTGGAAGAACTTAAGAAAGTATAAGCAATGTCCAGTTTCGGTAAAGTATTGTCAATGTAGAACTAGCATTTATGTAGCTGATGCTACTAATCTACTGATGTTGGGTAAGTTAGTTGTTCACAAATTGGTACTCTCACAAAGGTCACAAGATGAATTAAAGGTGTCAAAAGATGGTTATTACATAAACAGGAAAGAGAGGTTTTTTTTCTCGTCAATGCATAGTTGTTCCTTGTTGGGCCCCTCACAATTAAGCAAATGAAATATTCTGGTAAATTGAGAAGATAATAAATCTTAAATCACTTTTAGATGGGCAGCAAGCTAATCAAGTACACAGAGCATCACTTTAAGGGTCACAACCCAAAAGGTTTGGGAACCACCACAGTTTTTTTTTTATCTTTTACAACTAATTATATTTAAAAGCACATTTTGTTTTAGGTTTAAAATAGTTGAAATAATACATACTTAGGTAAGTACACGAAGTACTAAAACGTACTGTTGTAAAATGTGTCTTGAGTGAAGGTTACCTGTCAGTGGCCACCTTCCGCTTCTCTTGTATTTTACACGTACAAACGCTGCAAACGAGTCATAATCCGGGGGTTGCATTTACCAGAGGCACGTGAACGCATCACCCTGCTGAGTTTGAGCCAATCAGATGTGAGAAGGCATTTTAAGTTTGAAGTAAGCGACAGGACCTGACAGCAACCTTTACTGCCGCCTCTGCACCCTGCCCGGGCAGGACAGAGCCGAGTCTCCCGTTAGCTTCGGTGGAGGATGAGTAGAGGAAGCCATTTATAAAGACGAAAACGTGTCGATTTCTTCTCTATTTTTCTCTCATTTGCGTCGAGGACCCGGTCCCGTGGGCTGAACGTTAGTTAGTCCAGTGACGTGCTGCTTGCGGTCAACGTTTCGCATCGTCGGTAACTTTCCCAAAACATAACGCTAGCTCGCGTAAACGTGACCTAGTGTGCACTAGTATTGTATTTGAACAGCTGTCCCTTCAAAGAGTCCCACGGCCACATCTCCGTGGAGGTCGTGTTCGTTGACGCGGACCTCCGTAAAGGATTGCAGGTACGTTATGCGCAACAATGAAGCGGCAGCTCGTGTTGTAACTTTGTTATGAGTGTGTCGTTGCAGTGTGACTTACTACGGAGGCTCCGCCGCAGCTTCCTCTGCACACAATGTTAAGTCATCTATTAGCTGTTTCAGGAAATGTACAAAATGTTACATTCAAGGACGTGGTACCTAGTTGTATGTGTTCATACTCACACCCTCAACAGCTGCCATTGCAGTCATTTCCTTCCTTAAAAGCACCAGTCTGGTTCTCACGGTGACCATAAACGCACTTTAATATTGCATTTTGTACCTTTTGTGCCTTTGCATTGCTGCATCTAAGAGAACAACACTTCATATCAGTCCATTGAATGCAGGCCTTTTTCTTTTTCTTTTTTTTTTTTAAATAAATAAATGACCGCAAGTGCAAGCCAGCTGTTTATTTTTTGTATCCTTTCACCCACTGTCTCACTTTGGACTTGGCAAGTTGGTCAACAGAGACTGTGAGGCGAGGCAGTCGCTCTCCAAACAGTGATAAAGAGGGCTGAGTATTTATGGCTGAGTTCTGCAAAAAAAAACCACCTGTGAAGATGACGTGATAAGAAAGCGTGAGAGCTGAAATGCCTGGCACTCTTGTTTGTTGCACTCTCCTGTGGTGAAAAGGCTTACAGTAATGCCACTACGCACTAGATTATGTCACTTGGCACGAAATAGTTTGGAATCAAAGTCTTGTTTATCTGTGTCAAACTGCCACGGCTGTGCAAATACCTGCAGGCCGCCCTGGTAATGTCTGTGTACTTTTGAGATGGATGAGACCTGTTTGATTTCCTCCAAAGATATGGCGACTGTACCCTTCGCGGGGTGTAGCCTTTGTTTATTCAGTGTGCATTTTCAAACAGCAGTCTTTTCCCTCTGACTTTAACTGGGCCTGCCTCTCCTCACTTGTCGCCAGGCTGTGAATTCAGAGGTTCACGCTCAAAATAAGGCAATTCAAGTGAGAGAAATGAGATCACCTGATGAAAAAGTGCCACCAATCAGTGAAAGTATTCATTTTTTCTCTCCATCGAATGGGGAATAGAAGGAAACCAATTGAAGCTTCATATCCGACGGCTATAGTATTCGAAGCTTGTCAGGTTGTAATTATTCCACTGTATAGCATCTCGGTGGCCTGTGTCACAACAGGTTTACCAAGACCTCCCTCAGCCAGCCGGGGTTGAGCAAGACCGAATCACGTACGCATGCCTCGATAAGAGGTACTGTGTTCGTGTGTCAGGCACTGAGCAAGACTGCACATGTTTGTGGTACTTTTATTAAACTAATTAATAACAGAGCATGCCGCTCAGTGTTACTGATGCTGTGTTGAGAAATAGCAGAGAGTTGATAACCAGCCTGTGCATACTTTAGGGCCTGGAGCAAAAACTAGTCCGAGCAGGGAGTGGCTCTTGTCATGCTTACATAATGCTGCTGCTCTTTACCTGCCTCTTCAGTGGACCATGTAAAGACCCCAAACAAAGAGACAGATCCTCCATTGTTGTCAAGCAGAAGTGTGTGTTATGTGGTTGTGGTTAGTTTTAACATTCACCTGAACGCCTCGTGTCAGTCCGGGGGCGTTGCGTTGCGTTGCCCCTGCACAGATCTGGTTTCCCAACAATGGAAAGAAGGCTTTTGGAAGGGTGGAGGAGCCTGATGTGTGTGAGGGTTCCTGCTGCAGAGACTTGTCTCGTTCTGCACTGAAGCATTGACTTGTTATTCTTTTGTTTTTCTTTGGAACAAGTCTTCAAGAGTGAAACTATTCACTTTCTATTACTGAATTGCTTTAGCATAGAATGCAGGGGTTTGAATGATAGTGGTGTTGTTTTGTGGCTTCTGAGAGGATTTCCCCTCTTGAAGCTTCAGATCTGTTAATGGTCTCTCACTGGGCTTTTATTTTGTAGGTTCTGCTGCTGTTTTGCCAACCTTCTGTCATGAAGGTGTAAGTTCGAGATTCGGTCTGGTGCACTGAGTGAGTGTACCTCCCACAGAGTGTTGCTTAACTGAAAAGTAATTGAAGGGATGTAAACAACCCTCTTGTTAAATTAGGATTGTAAATTAGATTTAAATCGGTAATTAAGGTTTTTTAACAAGGACCGAAGAGGGAAAGACTCAAAATTGTACACTTGTGCGCCCAGATTGCCTCCGTTTAGTTCAAAATGAGCAAGGTTTTACTTGTCTATCCATTTTGGATCGGCAGTGTGATGCTTTACATATGAAAGAGTGTTCCTCTTGTCAGTTTATTGAAACTTCTCATGTCATACATTTCTACATTTGCAACTATTGCTCAAGAACTCTGTACGGCAAATCAACCAGAACAGTTTCTTCCCACACGCCGTCAATCTGACTTAACATTAGTCATTGTCACAGAGTCCCTGTCAACAACCAGTTAACCCCAAATATCATGTAATTATAGATTATAGTTTTACAGTTTCTAATGCACAATTAGTTTTTTAATATACATATCATCTGTCACTGTCAGTATACGTCCTACACACTGTATATACAGTATAGAGACATGTCAACATGTATACTATACATAATCATTCAGTCTATGAACATCCATGCAGTGTTTATTTATTTGCACTATTTACATTGGCATTGCATACAGCCATTTATTTTTAATTTGACTGTTGTTCATTGGTGCTTTTTATTTATATGCTTATATAATATTTATATTTACACAATTCTTTTCACTACTTGTTTACATGGCAGTCCTGCCTATTCTTTACCTGATATCTGTCCACCATTGTTTTGTCCTTGTCCCTGGCTGTTAATTCTATTTCTGTTTAAGTACATTGACAGAGATGCAAAAAAAAAAAAAACAGAGTCAAATTCCTTGTGTGTGCAAGCAATACTTGGTCAATAAAGCTGGTTCTGTTTTTGAATCAAACAGAGGGCGAAGGAGCACAAGGCTTCTCAGTGTTTTATTTTGCATTCATATTTGTGGCCCTACGTTTGCGATCGTAATGAAACCACTCAGGAACAGTGGCCCCCTATTTAAAAGCTCTCCGCAAACTATGAAGATGTCTTGCAAAAGTAAGTGAAGCGCGCGTCTATTAAAGTAGATAGTGTTTCACATGGTCAGTAAGCTAGCATTTTAACTGAGCGTTTGGAGCCTTAAGCTTCGCCGACATGTGTTACTTAACAGTTAAATAACAGGCTGCAGATGAACTGCAAAACTTGGCTGCAAAACGTCCAGCGCAAGGTCCACCCACTCAAGCCCTCGTCTCCCCTCTCTCCAGTCTGACCCATGCGTTCTCCTCAGCTCTCAGAAGGGCTTGATGTCGGCTGCAAAGCCAAGAAGTTCGGCAGTGCAAATATTTATATAAAGCAGAAAGGGTTGTGACAAAGTGAGCAATAGGAACTCAGGCAAGCGTGCTAGAGGGTTACCCTCAGGCTAATCTCCCCTAGGACATATTTATAAACCTAGCTAGCAGTTAGGGTGGACCGCTTCCAGCTTCGTCACCAAGACACTAACTGTTTTTGGTCAGCAACTGCACAGCCGAGGCCCACTTCAATGACGTCTTCGACCAGTGTAATATTTGCATGGCACATAAACATATGGTTATACTTCAGACTTCCATTTGATTTGCGCTCACGTAATAGTTTCCATGTGCAGGGGCAGCAGCATGCCTCTCTCCATACTACATTTCACTTTGTTTTAGCTCAGTGCCAGAGGAGAATTTCATCTGACACCATCGTCAACTGAAAATAAAGCCGTAGAAAAAAAAATACTCTGGTATTTTTTTTCCAGAGTATTTGTTTTGGATCTATGTTGAAAACAAGTGAGCTTATGGGCAACCTTTTCTGTGCATGTCAACCAGGGTTATATTGCCTTTTGTTTTTCGAGAGTGACAGATGTTGCCACGTAGCAACCGTTAATAAAACATACATAAGCAAATTTACCTTTGTAAACCATATGAAGGGATATAGTCAAAGCATTTTGTTTAAACACAGCAGTCCTTTAATGCGATCTACAAAACGGGTGTAAAGTTTGACTTGAAATTATATTTAAGGGACTAGTTAGCAAAGAGTATTTCAATAATACTCCCCCCGTTCAGCTTATTCAGCCAGTAAATTGTGTGCACAAGTCTGTGTATTGTACTATGATTTCAAATGTGTTTCTGCTATATCACCATCAACACTGTAACAAATGTCCCTGTTAAATTACAGTAAACTACTGGCAGCTACAGCTTCCAGTTAGTCTACAGTGTATCTACTGTAATCTACAACAACAGTTTAATACTGTAAACATTATTACAGTACTGTGCTGTTTGGAAAAGCCATTATACTATTGTAGTGTTCTTACTGTAATCTTCATGAACAGTTTAATACTGTACAATATCCAGTATAACACTGCTAGTAGTGAATGATTTTGGCCTCCAATGGCCACCTTTTCACTTAAAAGGGGTTTAGTTGGCATTACATGGTTTACACCACGACTGTTTAATACTCCATCTCCTAGCCAGAGACCCATCCCCCTGCAAGGACCCCTTTAACCCCTCCACCCCCTGCTCAGTGGCATTCCAGCTGGCCAGATGGTGTCTGCTCTGCACAGTAGACACCAGAGAGAGAGAGAGAGAGAGAGAGAGAGAGAGAGAGAGAGAGAGAGAGAGAGAGAAACCTCACCAGCAGGATTCACCGGATGAGACATTCCACCTCACTGCCCCCCCGCCCCCCCAACACACACCCTCACCCCGCCCTATTGTCGCCCTCACTCTTCACTCTTGTCTGTATCCTACAGGCGGCCACTGGGGATGAAGTCCATGTTGATAAGTTGTTGACAAGCGGGAAAATCGCATTAGATGGTTTCTATGGAGAGACAGCTCTGTAGCTTCACTGTAGTGCACTGTGAGTAAGAGCGACAGAAGAAATCCCTCATTTATGTGTTCAGGCCAGAGTGGTTATAGAAAAAGCTGGTGTTGGCACAGAAGTCAAACCACCATCACAACATTAAAATGATTAAGACATGTAAATTAGATGCACGTTATCAGGAGTGGAATAATTGTTGTCATGCATTTTTATCCAGGGACTAGTAACATAAATTAAATGCTGGAGGTTCACACAGAAGAGGAAAAATGCATTGAACAAAACATCAGTTCTACTCAAAGTAACCTGTTCAAGTTTTAAAATACTTGAAACGACTTTGATTGAGTGCACTGATGAATGTCTCGGTCAGTTTGCACATTTTTCACACTTTCAGTCAAAGATTGGCAAATGTAATGCCCTTGGAGTGTTGGTTGAGTGAGGCAATGCTTTCTGCATGTGAGAGCGCAACAAAGGGTAGCAATCGGTGTGAGGGTAGGTGCTTTAACTGTAGCTACCATACTACATCTGTCCCATAAAAACAACTGTGTGGGTGTTAGTCTCTGGCCCACATTAACTCCTGAAAGGAATCCAACGTAGCACACCGTGTGGTACGAGTACACATGCATACGATCCCCTGGCAAGATAAAGACCCATAAACCCCACCCTTCCCTCTCCACACTCCAGCTTCCATGATTGCAGCCTTGTTGTGTGTGTGTGTATTTCTGTCGGCCTGTCATTGTGATTCTCCAGTTGCGTGTCGGTGTGTGTGTGTGTGTGTGTGTGTGTGTGTGTGTGTGTGTGTGTGTGTGTGTGTGTGTGTGTGTGTGCGCGCGCGTGTGTTTCTGTGTGTGTGTGTGTGTTTGCTTGTTTTGCCTTCCCATACGTCACATTTAATGGCTCCTTTGAATGTGGCAAACAGAAAGCCGGAAGGCTCGGACAAAGAGCCTGCCTGTAAAAAAACAAAACTAAATAAATAGAGGAAAAACACAGATGCTCCTCTGCGTTAAATGCCATTGCTTTCTTGCGTTTGAATGACATGTGCTGTTGTCTCCCCCCCTCCCTCCCCCACCTTGACAAAGATCTCAAGGAGGGTAAGCTGCCCACTTTCTTTGCCTGGTGACAATGGTAGCTCCGCCTCAAGCAGGTCAGTACAGTTTTTACAGTGTCAGTTACTTAGGCAAAGCAGAGTGCAGGCATGAGTACCCAGGGGGTTGTTATGTCAACTGCCTCTCGGGTGACTGGCTACAGTCAGCAGGACTTCTGGTAAAAGGGATTTGAGGGAGTTTGTGTCTGTGTGAGAAAGAGAGGGGGGAAGAGGGGAGGGAGAGGGAGAGATGGATTAGTCTCCTCCTCCTACTCAGCAGCAGCAGCAGCAGATCTTGTCCTCCCTCCACCCCCGTACCACCAGACTGGGGCCCCTTGGCCCCCCGGAGACACATGCCCCACAAAGCGATCACATCCACCCCCACAAAAGCCCATTCTCTCCTCAATCCTTTCCATCTTCTTTCCTCTTTTCCCCGTCCTCTGATCTCTGCACTTCTCTTCGTTCTCTTTGTTGTACCCGCCCTTCTCTTTCCTTCCTTTTTTTGTCCTCCATCCTTCTCCCAAAAACATTTTCTGGGGACCCGTTTAAGAAAATGACAAACCACCGCGACACAATTATCTCTTTATCCTGAGAAGAAAAATTGTTGACCATTTTTACTGCCATTTCTGCATCACCTTAAATTATCTTGAACAGGTAAACCAGACATTTTGAACAGACATATGTTTGATAAATCAAAACTTTGTGTTTTGCATGTGTTATTGAAAACATACACGTGTTAAATACTTGATAAATTAGACCAAATAAATGCATTTAGGCGGAGCTAACAGGCTCTCGTTTTTTTTTTTTTTTTTTTTTACTATTATCAGTAAAACAAAGAGAAGGTACGCTAGCCTTTCATATTTGATTACATGTAAGAAGGCTACAATTATCAGAACAATACAAAAATCCAGGCTCCTTCATGTGGCTCAGATTTGTACTGCAGATATAAAGCTTCACTAAAAACAAAGGAAGAAATTCTGCTAATTTATTTGGCGACCCCCAAAACATATCCTGCGCCCCGCCCCGCATGTGGGTCACGACCCAGCCTTTGGGAAGGATTACTTTATACATCTCTTTTTCCACCCTTTCCTATTGCCTTACAGTTCAAAGTCAGGGGAGAGTTGAGTCATGTGGATGAGGGGCTTTAGCCATGTTAGACAAACACACCCCTCCTGTCAGAATCCTCCTTTGAAGCTCTCTATTAGTTAAAGGCCTGTTCCAACCGGACAAAGAGCCTCTACAATTGCAATTAAAACTTCACTCTGCCAGTGGTTTCAGGCAAAGTACTTAAACCGCCTTGTGCCGAATGATTGGTTTTTAATGAGAAACACAGTGGCCACTCAGTATGTGGTTGATTGTTGTATGAGGGTGGCTTAAAAACGTGTGACACGCCCTGGACCCACGACCCTACCCGGCCGCTTTCTGATGCATGTGTTTGGTTGGATAGATTGGTTAGAAGCCGATGCGTAATTTACAAGATGGAGTTATTGGATTAGGGACTGATGACCCGTACTCAGGCCTATCTGCTGTCAATGATTGGTCACATGACCAGGTTGCAGTCATACACGTCCATGCACACAGACATGCAACACACTGTGTACCGCACAGATCATAGGGCACATGCCTTTTTATGCTTCCTGGCCATATTTTGATTATTAGTAAACAGTAGTCTGGTTTGTTACTTTTCGAAGTGCCTATTGAACAGAATAAAGGAAATACTTGTCCTGCAACCTTGAATAACATATTTAGAGTGGCTTTCTTTCCACTCCCACATTGGTACTAAGATTTGGGATAGTTGGTGAAACATATTACGTGACCAAACCTCGAAGCAAGGAAACAATACTTTTGGAAGTCACTCCGATTTCCTCGGCCTTGAAGACACTTCCATCTTTTGTTTCGCACCTGGTTTTCTCAGTGGGGCAAAGTTTCTGCTCTCCACCCTCTTCCCTTCGAATGAAAGCGTTTTGTTTGGAGCCGGCTGTGTCTTAAACCGCCTCCTCTCTTTTTGTACAGCGAAGGAAAGTCTCGCTGATGTTTGCAGTAACTTTATGTGGATTCCTGAAGGTTTACAGTGGCAACATGTCTTCATACAACGCGTTGCTGCTGAACAGATACCTTGTGCGGTGTGAGTGCAACTTTACAGAGATGTACATTTTAAGAATAACTGTCAAGATGCAAGCAGTTACAGGTGTAAAACTCCTTCCTCGGAGTTTGAAGAAAAGATGAAGATAATAGAAACATTGGGTAATTCAGTAGATTTAAACTGACACACTATATAAATATTGAAAGTGTAAGCTTGCGTGCACATTCTTTTGGCCTGGGCCAATGAGGTGACCAGATCGCTTTGTCTATTCAAGCTTCTCGTGAGTTTTTAATACAGTCAAAATCTCCTACTTTCAATGCAAATCCACTGTTTGTGTGTCGGCTGTAGCCTGCATTCCTGCTTTGTCCTCTTGTGTGGACATGTGGATTCTAAAAAGATGCACGGGCTGGTGGGCCACAGGTCAGCTTTGGCCTCTGAGGCTGGCTTTCTGTCTGACTCTTGTCTTGGAATGAATCAGTGAGCTAATGTGTGTGTGTGTGTGTGTGTGTGTGTGTGTGTGTGTGTGTGTGTGTGTGTGTGTGTGCTCCCTACGGATCTGTGTGACAGGTATTCTTTTCCCATGACAAGCCTGCTTGTCATTGCTTCACCTATCTAGATAATGACATCAGTGGCCTGTGAGTAACAATGACTTAATGCCATCTGATGTTTTTAGCTGACTCACCTTTTGAAATATTCTTATCAATTAAAATACCAGACAGAGAATATAAGTCACACCACAGATAATGTTAAACTACAGTGAGTGAGTCACAACCAGGATTGCAGAGAGGTCTAAACCCTTAACTAAAAGTAATGTATACATTTAAAATAGATAGATAAAACAAATGGATAAACTGGGAAATAAAAGTAATAGATACATAATTTATTGGCTAAATGGTTACAATAGTTAGCTAAAAATAATGGGTAAACATTTAAAAATGTCCCGCTTCTGCTACTCTCAGCGATAGTGAAGTACAAATGCAAACTTAACCGAAATGACCTAAACATTGACAGTTCAAGTGTTTATGCAATTAATACTATTAAATACCAATCTACTTTGTAATCAATTCAATTTGGACCATTGGGGTGGAGTTGATGACCGGGTTGTGTGTCAGACAGAAAACTACAAGGTTAATCGACCTAAAATGAAAAAGGGCACAACAGTCTTTCTCACACTTTAAATCGTCTTTGAACTTTCTTGGCTTCTGAAACTTCTGCCTTTGTGGCATTTTGCATTTGTCAGTAGGCCTAGAACGGGCCTATTATGTAATCTAAAGTAACCGCTTATAATCACTTGAGGTCTTTGCAGAGAAGTAAATATTTAAATACGAGGCCATCATGGAGCACTTAGACTTATTAGAGGAAATGATGACACTAAATCTGATACTGTTTTGAAAAGCAAATGGGATGTCTGGCCGCTGAACCCATTCAAAGCTTCTCTCCCTGCCCTCACCCGCCTCAAAGGTTTTGGACATTTGCCAGGTTCGTGAGTAACATTTCCTGATTAATCGAGTATTCGTGAAGGAGGATATGGGTCAGGAAGTGACACATTTGTCCCCCGTTGATACAGATCTTCCTCTCGTCGTCAGGAACAACTCCCGATGGGCAGAAAAAAAGGTCCGAGAAAACGTCCGCGATTGGAAACGGAGGACACTGTTTGTTTACATGCCCTAGAGGAGCAGAAATCAGACTGCCCGCATATATTAGCAGGAAGGACTGGTACAACCACATACTGAGCAAGACAGACGCACTGTCGTCGGAAAAACAAAAGCCTGAGCTTAGATGTATTCCTCCATTCTGTTCGGCAACAACCCCTCAATTGTGATAAGTGGGACACTGAGTGCAGTAAGTGTTTTCCCCTCTCCACCTTCGTTCTCACTCACTGAATCAATACAAGCACACGAGAGCAGATTCAGAGCCGTCTCTTTGCGTTTGGGTCCCCCTGCACGTCTCCGCTCGCTCCGCTCGTCTGTATTTCTGAAGAAATAACCATAAATAGGTAAAGACACCGTGGGGTGTTTTGGCAGTGTAAAACGCCTACCAAAACAAATTCCCGGGCGAGTTCACATTTTCTGATAGGGATGATAATTGTTCTTGTATGACTAACAACTCAGTCCCCCTTGTTGCTTAAAATAACACGAGCAGCTTCCAAACAAAGCAGCCTCCATGTTCTGGGTCTCCGCGGACAAGCTTTAGCGTACTGTTCCGCACTCCTTTTATAGGTAGTGACCTAGGTGGATTATGTAAGCCAGTGCACAGGACTGAAATCAACATCCTAAGTCGGGATCGTTCTGCCTTCATAAGGCAATTCGCTGACTTTGGTGTGACATGCAGTTTAAACCCCCGAAACAAGTCAAGTTAAACATATCTGCGTTAGGTTTCGATGAGGAAAACGGCTGCTTCCCTCAATTTGAGATACGTGAGATGTTTTTTACCATTGCATTACAAACCTTATCTTGAAATGCTAAACTTTTTAACCCAAGAGCAGAAATGTAATACAACTCCAATGAAATTATTTTCTTATTGGGCTTCAGAGCTCTTGAAGGCTTCAGGCTGGCTCGAAGTGGATTTATGGCTACCAATTGATTATGCCTGCATATTTGATAGGCCATTCGGTTTTTATATTATACAGTAACTTCCTTTTAAAAGCTTTAGCATCTGATCCTGGTTTCATTCCTAAAATATGCTCTAGTGTGTGTTCTGGCTAAATTTAAGTGGCCATTGGCCCTTGAAAACTGCACTACCTGGAATAGTAAGGGCTTGGTGCTCATTTGTTAATTTAACAAACAGATGGTGAATTTATTTCTACATAGCACAAAGGATACATTTCCCAGAGTGAAGGTGTCTTGGACATCTCCGGGCTCAAACATGGAGAAGACGGCGTGTAATCGTCCTGCAGAGTTACATTTTATGGTTCCACTAAATTTTAATCTACACAAGGGAGGGACTGTTTAGCCAAGCACTATTATGTTAGGTGGAGGAGGGATAGTAGAGGTCAAGGTGAAGACATGCACACACACACACGCACACACACACATCCCCCGACATATACACTTATTTCCTGTGTAATATGTCAAAGCCATATTTTTTAAAGGGACAAAGAGTCCTGATTCTGGGTTAGTTTTATGGCCCAGCAGGTGGTCGGGGCCGGGGTCAGAGGGGGGTGCACTTGAGATTGGTTCAAGTTTGTCATCATTACAGGGAAGGCAGCTCATTTATTCCACCTTATGACCACAATCACTTTTCTATTCCCTCTTGTCTCGACCCATTCTTCACCTTCCCTATTTCTTCTCTCATTGCTAACATTGTCCAGACGCAGCGCTTTTCATTTATATTTTTCCCCTACCCCTGTTCCTGGCCATAAATGTGAGACCCAATGTGCTGAATGCCCTGTAATTTGAGGGATGCCAGGGGCTACTTCAAACCTCTGCCCCGCTCTAATATAAATATACCTCCTTTTATCCTTTCTGTTCTCCTTGGCCGTCCTCGGTCCATCGTAAGTGCACTTGCACTGTGAAAAATGTCTGTGGAAAAGCCCATGTGTTTGGTTTGGTGCGATCAGAAACGGCGCGCACATGTTTTATTATTGCCGTTGTCAGCTGGTGATGCATTTTTCAAACCTCTGCATCCGAGCCATATGTGTGGTTTTCTGCTCTGTGTGAATACTTAAAGGAACAAAATTAGCTCAACTCAACTTCCTGATTTTTTCTTTTTTTACCTCCTAAATTTAATTTGAAAGGTTATTTAAAATGTAGCTAGATGTGGACAGGGAAGCTGAATAGACCAGTATACTCGTAGGTTGCAAGTCTAACACATCCACACTCGTGGGAGGTGAGGTGGGGGGGAATTTAAAGTTTCTCGTGCTTTTGTTTGTAGTAAATACAGAATCATTATGAGGTGGGATAATGTTGAAGAGGTGATTGGCCCTGGCGCAAAGCCTCTACTAAGTAAGGAATAAAATGGGATGAAGATGTTATTTGATGTGTGTTTTTCACTTTTTCTCCTCCCTCTTTCCAACTGGCTCCAAGTGAGTCGATGGAACCGAGGTTATATGAGAGTCTCGCTGCGGTGGTCGGCTGTCTTTGAGCAGAGCTGGCTGACATCATTCTCACAGTGGGGGTGGTGTGTGTGTGTTGGGGGGGGGGGGGGGGGGGGGGGGGGGGGGGGGGGGGGGGGGTTTAGCGGGGGCAGGGCAGGGCTTGGCTTGCAGCTCTACAGCTGAGCCAGTTTCCTATGAAAGCTGGAGAAGTGTAAGCATTGCTTGGCACACAGTTTTTACACAGGTTTAGAGTGCCTGTCATCTGAAATTGTACTCTCAGATCATGACGCGTTAATGATGTCTTCCTCTCTGCCTCTCTTGTTTGCAGCGCTGGGATGATCTTAATGGAGTGAGACACTGCTGTCAAGGGAGATCTACAAGAAAGCCGATCTACATATCTGGTTAAGGACGACCGAAGTGGCAACTTGGAAACTTCTCACCTGCGTTCAAACCCTGAACTGAAGTGAACTTCAAAATGGATGCAATAGACACCTTGCAGAGTTCGGCACCAGAGACCAAGGCTGAGCGGATTGCGAGATACAAGGCAGAAAGGAGGAGGGAGCTCGCTGAGCGCTATGGCAACACGGACGAAATCACCTCCAAATATGTCCGTAGGGACAGGAAAATTGGAGATGCGTCCGAAACAGTGTCTTCAGAAAGCAAGGAGAAGGAAAAAAATGAGGATAATGAATCAGAGCAAACGTATACCAGGAGGGGCTTCAGGAACAAAGTAGCAGACCCTGTGGAGGAGCAGACGTACGATGAGCCCACTCAACTCAAAACAGACACAATTTTATCATCTAAATCAGAAGCTGTCTCCTCCAGGAAGGAGTCCTCTCATTTGAGGTAAGTGTATCCACATTGTCACAAGATAAAGACACAGCACACTTGTGTTGTTTGTGCTAGACCAGCCACGGAGTGGGACATAAACTTGGCCACGAGGGCATGACACACAAAGCTGTCCCAGGCATAGAGACTCAGAGGGCCAGTAGAAGTAGAATAAATCATCTTTTATTTTTTTAGATATTCTTGTATGCATCTCAGTTTTGATTCCAGTAATAATACAGCATCTCTTGGTTTCGAGGACATTTTCAGTGTAGCTAGTAAAGATGACTTTTAGATTACTGTCAGAGGGCCTGCTGGCTCCTAATGATTGAAGAGGAGACAACAAGTCGGCACATTTGGAGAACACTTTAAACATTTCCAAAATTGGCCATGTGTGCAAAGCACAGAGAGGACTGCCTCATTTATTGTGCCATGTTCTGCTGCGATGACACGCCAGCTGCTTGTTTTGGTTCACTTAACAGTCATTTCGGGGACCTCACATGTTTAACCCTGACAACCGGTGTTGTCAGGGTGACCTGAAAGACTTTTGGAGTTTGGAGTTTTCTCTTTATTTGCCAGGAATATTTTTCTCAGATTCTTGTGCATAGATGGAGTAAAACGTGTTTCAGCTGCAATCAAGCCGGCGATTCTGCGGCACGCAGCCAGACATGTCTGTTCTTGAAAAACAGCCTTGGGGATTGACAAGGAGAGAGAAGAGCTGAGATGGACAGAGTGCTGAGATAATGTCACAGATTGGGGGGTAGGGGGTGCGGGGGGGGGCTCTGCCAAGTTTTCATGCCCTGTGCCTAATGAAGCAAGACATCTAGATAGCTGTGAGTGATGGCTTGTTAGATATTATGGACCAATTATTTTATAAGATTGGGAAAGACATGTGTTGCAATGGACTTGCAGAAGAAATGCAGCGGCATGTTTCAGCAAATCGCAGCGACCAAGTGCTCGACTTGATCATCTCCTGATGGCAACGCTTTTTATGAGCATGTGTTGTTTTTTTAATGACCCTGCTTATGTCAAACATGCGTTTAAGTGCAAAAAATGTAGTATTGAAATTGATTGATAGTATAAAATATGTTAAAGCATCAGCTCTGTCTAATTGAGGATATGGAGGATTGTTTGTTTAGTTTTTTTGCTCATTAGGCAATGTGAAAGGAATTATTGTTGGCTGAGCACAGCAGAAGGAATATTTGGCAAAATACAGTCCCACACAAAGTTATGGACAACATTTTTAATTAGAGAGAACGCGAAAGCGAGTCGACATGTTGACGTGTTTGTCTCGCATGCCTGTCGCGTTAGCTATAAATCTTGTCAGCTTTGTTATGACGTTCGCCGCATGTCAGCGTCCAGCTGTGCCGTCTAGCGTGTCGGCATTCTTATCCCACAAGCAGAGCTCAACAGAGAAGGCTCTATGGAAGCTGTTGTTATTAGCCAATAACTTGGCATCCCCAGATATTAGTGTTTATTATGTTTAACCTTCAATTCTAAGGGGTAATTGGAGATGTTTGTGTTTCATTAAGCATCCTTAGAGATGATCCTGAATTGTATATTAAAGATTCCTGGTTGACTTGCGAGTGCTTTAGGACTGGAGCTTCGCACATATTCACCACCTTCGTCGGTAACAAGTTGGCGTGTGTCTGTGACAGGAATAGCACAAAGGAAACTGGAACTCAGCTGTTCCAGCGATAATGAAAACTGTCTGTCAACTGGTTCATCTGCCACGGACTAGAATCCTCTCCTTGTGGAGTCACAGTTGAAGGGTGACATTCCAAAACAGTTACAATTATCTGTTACTGAAAAATCAATTTAAGAAAATACAGATTTTGTACTGTCCAAGGACCGAACTTGTTACCTGTTCATGTAAAATCTCATCTTTCTGGCCGCCTTGCTCTCATTTCAGAGACGACACAGTCACACAAGGGTCCTTGATTTGGTAGTTAATGTTAGCAACGGAGCCGAAGATTTTGGGTTTGATGCTCTGCGTGTCATCCAGCATGTGTAGTAAACACCAGTAATTGGGCTAGTGGTACTTTGGGGTTAGCCAAACACCTCGGATTATACACAGAACTGAATGGGATTGGGACTAATTATTGTTTACGTGACTGAATCATTACTCAGTTTCAGTACGTGCCATTGGAAGAACTGAGCTTCCCAACATTTAAGTGCACAAATTAGAGACTTTAAAATGAAATATTTTAACTATGCCAAATTCAGGATTATATCCCTTCTTTACTCTTACTTCATCCTCTTCTCTTCCTGTTTCACTTAATATTTTGTGTGGATGACATTATTTAAAAGAACTAGAGTGGGGATCTTCACTGTGTTTGATTAATGACTCCCCTGTCTTGATTTGAATGTGTGTTTGACTTTTCTCTCTTCAGCTTCCCCCATTATTCTGTCTTTTTCGCTGCTGCTCCTCTCGTCTACTCTCCGCACGCTACTCTTCTCCTCTGGTTAGTTTTTATGGCAACTTAGGACCAACGAGCGCAGCTCCTCCCCTTCGGTCGGCACTCAAAGTGTGGGCGGGGATGATAAAGTGTCACGCAGCCCTGTGGTTGGGTGAAAAAACGCCAGTCCTCCCACTGGTTTGAGTGAGGGTCCACTACCTCACGGAATAGACTTTTGGGGAAATGCAGCCAGACGTCACACTGCGGTGGCCAATCACGTAAACAGCTAGTCCGTGAGAGATTGGCCTTCAGTAAACATCCCCCGCGTCTCGACGCCATGGGGAGGGGATTGAAAACAACTTTGGTACAAGAAAGTAAAAAAAAAGAAAAACTGACAAAACCTTCCGTGGCAGCCAAACCCAAGCCCAAATTCACTCATAATAATACACTGCTTTGAAGAGAAATACGTTTCAACACTGTTTTGGGACTCAAACATGACACCAGTCCAAAGAAAGAAAAGTCAGACCCAGTATTTAATTATTGTCATTTCCTATATAATACACTGCACAGTCCACACTAAAGAGGCCAGTGTACTCCATTAGAGGTGCTTGTCGGATGGTCTAATAGCTTAGCTAACAACAACAAAAACAACAACAACAGCTGTCCGACGTCAGAATTGTGTAACTTTCCAAAACGGTCAATTAGACATTCACACCCACTTCATGCAGTGACTGTTCAGGAACAGAGGAGGTGAGGGAGTAAGGAGGGTTTGAACTTCTCTCTCTGGCTCCTTTTAAAAACATTCTCTACCTAACTATTTCTGTCACGTGAACAACTGAGTGCAACATTATGAAAGCCCTCCAGGAGAATCTATGATGGACAGCTTTTCGCTCCACCTTCGAGTGTGACATCAGAAATGGATCCGACTGTATTTAGCTAAAACAGAGCCTTTAAAAACGCTGCATACGATCCATTGTTCCTGATTGGGGTTGGGCCGGTCAAATCTTTAAGACCAGTTTGATATCAAGCTGCTCCTGGAACGCAATGAGACTGAAATAGCCCATAAATGAGAGTGTAGCGACTCCAGTATTTACCGTAACGTGCAATAATGACAATTTGCGGTTCAGCCGGTTTGCATACAATTTAATTGGTTTAAGCTTATACGGTAGAATCGGAAATTTACCAAACTCTAGTCCTAACTCTGAACCAGCACATTAGCTCGGGGCAGCTCCCCTTCCTCGGTGACCTCTGACCCCTCCCAGATGTCCACCAGGAGTCCCTATTGTGTTAAAAGCGGTCCTCTCCCCTCCTCCTGTTACATCATCGCTGCTACCCCACAGGCAGCTGCTGTCCCCATCCATATTTAACGCCCATTACTTCGAGATGAATGGCCATCTTTGGAGGCTGCGCAGGCATCGCTGTTATATCACTGGCAACATGGGACTGGGAGAGAGGCATGAGTAATTGTTGTAAGATGCAGATCGCATGCAGCGCAGTCAGGAGCTGTCTGCAGCTCTGTTGATTGCTTGGTTTATATTACACCTTTCTATGTGGCAGTGTACATTTTTGGATTGTAGTTGTGTAGGTAAGACTTAATATAGTCTAGCTTTCAAACCTCAATTTTGCCAAACACATGATTTCTGTCATCACATCAATGTGTTTGAGAGTGACCTCATTTGTCTTTCTCTCCCTCTCTCTCTCTCTCTCTCCCCCCCAGTCTGCTGGAAACCGATGATACAGAGGAGCCAAAGGGTAAGACGAACTCTTCACTTTCACTGCACTCAGATCCTCTTTCCTTCCACAGACTGCTTTCATTCAAGTTCTCTCTATTACTCAGCGTTAAAGGAATACTGAGCTCATTGCTGATGTCAGATCACCTACCTGGTTTCTAGAGGCTGGCTGTTTAATACTCTGCCACTGAGGAGGAGTGAAAGGAAAAAACGATCTTCCGATGTCTCTGGCTCTGTTATGTTCACTTTATAATACAAAAAGAATGTTTTTGCTCCAAGTGATGGGTTTTTTTCTTTTTCCAAAAAATAAGGGAGAGAATGTTTGGCATGCGTGTGCCGAGTTTGGTTTAGAAGGCCGTGACCTAGTGGGTGTGCGCTTACACACTCTTTCTGTGCAAAATGTTAGATTATACGCAAGTGCACCGGAAACTGGTTTCAGCCAGCTAGCAATGTCAACTCATTTTGGAACGGAGAAGAGAAAATGGTTAAGTTTACCCACGGCCCACCGGCTGCTTTTCCCAATCTCACTCAGCCACCTGAGCCCACATCCGGAGTCTGTCAGTCCGTCTGTCGCCTGTCAGTGGCCTCCTGCCTTTTTTCCAAATTGGTTTGCCTGCCTGTCTGTGTTTGTTTCTCTGCTTACGTGTGATTGTGCGCGTGTGTGTGTGTGTGTGTGTGTGTGTGTGTGTGTGTGTGTGTGTGTGTGTGTGTGTGTGAATGCTCGACTGCACACGAGACAGAAAGAAAGCGACAGCGAGAGGTGATAGGAAGGTCCCCGGTTTCAGTATCTCAGGCCGTGTGAAGCAGTGTGGTGTGAGCTATTTAAACTTGACCTACTAAGTTAATCAGGAAGTGTGGGAGACCATGTCTAAGTGATTCTCACATTTAATCAAAACCTATTATTAAATCATGCAGAGGGACAAGAGAGTTAAACCAAGGGGAAGCCGATCTGCTGTCCAGTCTTTTGTATTTGCTAGTTTTTCAATCCAATTATTGATTAAAATGTTGCATTTCAAACCGAGGCTTTCTCCGTGTATATGTGCACAGTAAGCGTTAATGGTAGATGCCAGAGCTAAATCGTGATTAGTGTATTTCACTTAAGTGCTTACTCACCTTCTGGCTTAGGTAGTGCCTTTTTGTCATTGTAGCAGCACAGGTTAATTATCTGCTCACTGCTGCATTTTCTTCAACAGCATGTCTGGTCTATCAACACAAAGAGGACAATATAAAGTATTTAAAATGACATAGTTAAAAGTTAAACCTATTTTAACCCCATTAAGTCTAATGGTTTTCTACTGTTTTATTTGGGGAAAAAAAATAATGTACTCAAGTGGAAGATATGTAATGACTTGACTTATTTGGAAACGTAGTACAGAATAATACAGAATACTGAGGATCTCCTTTGCTTTGAATGATTGAATGCCTTTCAACATGACCTGCGTGTTTTCTCTGGTTTGGAAGAATGAGATAACAAATTGTACGAGAAAGAACCAAAGATGCAGAAAGACCAACAAAGAGCAGTCAGTGTTCATCTGTAATTGAGATGCGTGTGCGTGTGAAAGCGAGAGAGTGTGAGAGCATTGGCGCTGCATTCACACGGCTGATGAGCTTCCTGTCCAAGCTGGCAGAGGATTAAGAGCTCTCAGCCAGAACGCCTCTTGTGGTGACATGAAGGGTCTCCCCGATGAGTCAGCTCTCCCAGCCACCAATACAAACACACAAATAGTCAACGGGTTCAAAGTGAACATATCGTAGAAGCCTTTTAGTTAGACGTGTGTTTCCACTGCACAAGTGCACTGTGTTGTCACTGTGACTTAAATACTCTCCGTTAGACTTTCCCTGTTAAAAAGTAAATTTTGCTGTAAAACATTATGCAGATTTGATGAACTCGTCAGAGTCTAATGTTCACTATGTGTAGTCTCTATTGGCCATTACGAGGTCAAATGCCCATCCAATAAGCTCTAAGCAGCTCTGACTGAGCAGTAATGAGATGGATGAAAACACTTATGGAAAAGTCAGTGAACTGAAGTGGAGTTTTTTTTTTTTTTTTTTTTTTTTTTTTTTCAATCTTTAATTTGGACGTTGGATGGATGCTGATGTAAAATATATTGGACAGAATTCAAAACTAAGAGAGTAGAGTCTGAGGGGAATCACCGGTCTGCAATGTGTAATGTGTCATCATCTGAACTAAATCATGTTAAATTCTGGACAGCAGAAGGAGCTTGGGAACATAAATCTAGAGTATTAGGGCTCAACAGAGCTGGTTTTTTTTCTCTCCTGGAAATGGAGAGTTTGCCTGGGACACTTTTCGGATTTGTTTGTTCATTTGTTTTCATTGGAGGTGGAACAGTTTCAGATAGAAATGTCTCATTGTCGAGGCAATAAAACACGATTTAGAGTGGGAGAATGGATTTGAGTGCGCTGACTTAAGAAATGTGTGTTGTTTTGGAATATCATTAAATTTAATGGTTTCCTTTTGTGCGCATTAGAAGATTATATTCTCAGGGCTGGTTTTGATTTGACCACTCGCATAAAAAAATATTTCTTTCTTGCAACTGATGCACCACATCGTAATGGACTTTCCTTTATCATTTTTCTTTTTTTTTTACTTTTAACTCTTGACTGATTGATTTTACCTTCCCTATATGTCCGAATGCACTCATCGTGAGGCGAGGGAAATACCATTAATACATTCCTCCTCTGATCCAGAGACACCTGAGAGCGCCGCTTAAAGCCAATGAAATGAAATCATTTCAGTTTTCCTGTCTACATTTTTCAAGCTGTTATCCCCAAGTGCGGAAAAACTTTCGCTTGACCTGGCGAGACTCTGTTGTGTGCATGTGTGAGGTTTTGTGGATGTGTTCGTAACGCACAGGCACTGAGTCACCTGTTAAATCTACCTACACGTATGTGCTCGGCTCGCTCTTTGCGTGCAACTGTATGCTGTATTTACAAGGAGCGAGCGTATTGTTGTCCGTGTCTGACCTCACCGTCTCCCGGACCATCAACAATGTATTGTGTTGTGGATATCAAACACACGCTGTCCACCTTAAACCCTCGTTCTAAGGCAACACCCTGACTGATCATATGATACAACACTGGCAGGAAGCAATTACAAATGTCCTCTCTCTGTTGTATTCTTTGTCAACCATATGTGTGTGTGTGTGTGTGTGTGTGTGTGTGTGTGTGTGTGTGTGTGTGTGTGTGTGTGTGTGTGTGTGTGTGTGTGTTCTTTCTAGTTGAGGAGAAGTCTGTGGACTCAGCAGCCAAGAGGACTTCCAAGATGTCTCTTTCTAAGGTACGGTATTTTAGGTTTGTCTTCTAATTCCCTTCATCCAAATGTTTCGTATTGTTGATTGATTGCGTGTGTGTAATAAACCTATGAATGATATTTTTCTACAGTCTCAGGTTAAATCTTTTCAGTTTCCCCGCTGATTTACTCCCAGGCCCTTTCCACCGCAGCTGGTGTTCGCTTTAACCCCCCTGGATCTTCGCTCCATTAATAACCAATTGAGCTGTTTCATACAGCACCTGCAAGCACACTTGGCCAAAGTCATGACTTCACGCGCATAGTTTGTTGAGGTCTTAAGGCGACGGTTGGAAGAAGAAGACGTCTAGAGATCCAAAAGATCCGTTTCGGGAACAAAAGCTTGACAATGTCCCCAATCTTGTGGGAGATAAACACGTGTGCTTTAAAATGAATCCGTCTTTCCCAGGCTGCTTAAGTTTCAGAAGTGGTTCGGTTTCATGATATTTGATGTAAATAGCTGTTCTAACTTGGCCCTCTCAGGCCAGCAGCAGTGCCAAGGCTGGCCAAGTGAACCCAGATGGCAGCAAAAACCTGCTGGGAAAACAAGTTCCCACAAAGAGGTTATCTCACAATCGCACGACTTTTTTGTTTTCTCTTTTTTTATTTATTTTTTTTTTTGCTGGTGTCTCCATCCTTTGTTTTGACCTAGTTCTTTGTTATTTTTACGCGTCTCAGTTGAAAGTCCTCAGCGGTGACGGATAGCCCTTCGCTGTCTTCACTTTTCCCTTATCACTCATTTCTCCGCCGCGATCCCCGTTGAGAGCCAGTGAGTCAGTGTCTCCAGCAGCAGAGACAGCACAGGATAGAGGTTACAGTATGTCTGCTCTCCAGCACGGATGAAGGCAATAAAATGTGTAAATGTTGACTTCTGGAGAAAGACATTTATGTCTTGAATTTCCTGAGGATATAAAAACATGTTTTTTTTTTTTTTCAGAAAGGCAGTGCATTTCTGCTGGGTGGAAAATAATGTCCTTCTTTATAATCGGAGAGCATCAGTCCGTTGTACAGAGGCCTCTAATATTATCAGCCTTGCTGTGTCATTTTGTGAGAAAAGAGCGCTTGAGTTCTGTTGCTCGGCTAACAGCTGGAGATCCACTTATCTGCAGGTCACACCAGGTTCTCGGTTAAGTGTTTACCGACACACATCTCACACAGCTGGATAGTTTGCACTGTACATGTTTGAAAAAAGTGCGATATGTAACGTACACAAGTGTGAGGTTGAAAGCCTCCAGAGCACATACGCTGAGAATGGACTTTTCTGTGAAGTAGGACACGTTTAAACTTTTGAAAGGATCCACATGTTCATAAATTCTGGATTTTTCAATGAGGGAGGAGGAGCTATAAGAATTATTAACCAGGTAAATGGGAGTTTTTTGTTAAACTATATCAGACACAAATTGTTATTCAAAGCAGCATATTTGTATATGTCATATTATATGTTTAGAAGGGATTTAGAACCTTTTAAAGATGGTTCCCTTGAGGAGACTTTACTTCAATGTAGACAATTCAGTACTTTCAGTTTTTACTTCATGTACTCTGGGCTGGTAGTTTTACTTCACAAACTACAGCATTTGAAGGGTTAACTGCTTTTCTTAAGTGTATGGGTGGAGCCTCATTCATTCATTCACTCCCCTTATTAAGGTTTGTTTTTTACAGCTAGTGTAGGACGTAAGCGGAATTTCTTGCAAACACAATCCCAACCTTTAGGCTTCGGTCGTCCTTCCTTCTGCCTGTAGGACCAGGACGGGTCGGAGGATGGAAGCAGTGGCCGCTGTGACGACGGGGTGAAGCGAATGAGCAGTGACGAAGAGGAATCCTCCACCAGGTAGCATGTGAACTTTGAACGGGCTCTTCTTTTTCACAAATTTTAACAATACCTGCTGTGGTCTGTGGTACAATACATTAAGCCACAACACGGGCAGATAGAACAAACCGACTCAAATCAACTCACACTCTCACACACAGGCTGAGCGCAGCACACAGGTAATTACAGGCCAATCGACGGGCTGTCAAATGATGTGAACAGCTGCAGAGATAAACCAGATAAACCTGCAGAGCTTGCCGTTAATAGCACACACTCTCTAGCACGTACACACACACACACACACACACGCATGAACACACAACGGGGCTGTGATGTAGCCATGGTGATGGAAAACCCAACCAGACTAAACTTAATAGCTGCAGCAGTGAGAGCAAAACCGTACTTAGCACTGTAACCACTGGAGACTGGACTGAGCTGGAGACTGTGTGTATCTGTATTTTCATCTATGAGAAATGTCCCCCATGTTTGTGTGTGTGTGTGTGTGTGTGTGTGTGTGTGTGTGTGTGTGTGTGTGTGTGTGTGTGTGTGTGTGTGTGTGTGTGTGTGTGTGTGTGTAAGATTTAAGTACCATAAGTTTATTCCTGTCCCTTGTTGTCCGCATGGAGTTTGGACACATAAACTGCTTTCAGTTTCCTCCCTGAGTCAGAAGTGACATCAGTACATTTAACTATTTGCAACTGAACCTTTTGGATGTCGAGGTGTAAATTACCTTTTCAGCAAACCAAACATTTTCATAAAGAGAGTTCAGCCTGCGACAAAAAGAACATGTTTGCATGAAAAAGACATTTGCTCAGGAGATGACAAGCAGGCTGAAAGCAAAAGTGAACGCGTTCGAGCATCGCTGCCTTTCAAGGGTCAAAAACACTCGCAACAGATGAGCTGGTTATGAGCTCAGTGGTGTCTGAGCAAACTCTAAGTTCAGCGTCTTTACCATTATGCTGGCCCAGGTTATTTAGTGTATAACCTCATAAATACAAATGGTACTTGATTATGTCCCTAACCACCAGTGATATATTCATAACCGAAGCAAGATGTTGTGGTGGCACAGCAGAATGAGCGTTACATACATTTGTGGTTTGAATTCACCTTGCAGCCAGCTCTTTCCTGCAAATCCATTATATAATGGCGGAATCATTTTTAGATTTTACATCATATATATATATTAGAAAAAAATAGTTTTCCCCTTTTCTTTTCCCGTTTCCATCATCTTCATCTTTTTTTCCGCCCATATTTCAGCCTTCCCAAAGCTGAAAGCAAGTCCATGGATGAGAAGGAAGCCACAGATGAACCTTCATGGAAGGAGCAGCATGAAAATGCTTCCAGTCTTGAAGAAAAGGTCAGTATTTCTGTTTCCATTTCATACATTACGTTTTGTATATTTCTTTTTAAATGGCACATGATTTCCATAACTCAATAGGCTGAAATATAAAAGTCATCTCTCTGGATTGTGTTTTGGAAGGATCATATTTTTGAGCACTGCTTTTGCACCGCATGCGAGCCAATTCCAAAACGCTTACTCACCTTAACGTTGGCGCTCTTACCTTTGGGTCTGGTTTGGATTAGAATCTTTATTTTATTTTTTCAATTTGACTTGTAGATTGTATTTCATGTCACTGATGTACAGTTGCAACACAAACACACACACACACACACACACACACAAACACACACACACACACAGCTTTTTACTTGTCTGGATGAAATGTGATTTTGTTGCCCAGATCTTCACAAGGTAATGAAAGTATGTATACGTACTTTATAGCACACACTAATGCCCCCATGCATTATACACTCCGGTGTTTTTAATTTAGGAAGACCACCTGGTTGCGTTGCACTTTCACACTCAGCTGGCTAACGAAGTGCTTCTTCCGTCGTCTCCTCCTAAATCAACACTCCCTCTTAACCTTTGACCTCTTGTCAGTGGGACGTCTGCTGTTGCTCCAGCTGCTGTTGCATCCTCTAAGCAGCGTATTACACACATAAAAGGGGTGTGTTTAGAAGTGTCATTTTAGGTTCATGTTTGCTACATGTGTCTTTGTTGCATTTTGAAACTATCACTCATTAAAATACTTAACGGTATTTAATGGCTTTTAAACGCATAGTCACATCCTTAAAAGTGTTAATATGTTATGGTAGCTCAGACTACAAAACGCTTGTGTCTCAAAATTACAACTTTACATGACGCAGCATGTTTTTCTTGTTCACGTTTGAACAAGACATCCCAAACAAGTCCTGCAGATGTATTGACAAGGACAAAGCCTTCACTATATCCCTCTTTCTAATCACAATCATTTCGTTTTTCTCAAGCTCTTGAGTCTTCTTCTTTTCTTCTTACTTACATCCAGGAGTACGTGTTTGTGTACGTCAAAAGTTTGTGTGGAAACCACAAAGCAGCTGACATTGGAAAAAGTCGGTCTGGTCAGAGGGAGTTACATGCCATAATCAAGGACCATAGAATACACTGACAATAGTCTTGCAACTTTAATCCGCTTTTCCAGCTCTTATAAATATTATGACTGGTAGTAAAAAAAAAAAAACCTTTCTTTCTCTTTCTCCCTCTCTACATCAGCCTTCCAGTCTCCTCTCCGACAGAGCTCTCCCCCTCAGCAAGAACAGAGACGCCTCTCCCCCTCCCTCTCCTCCCTGCCAGCTCGCCTCGCTGCAGCGCCAGGACTCCGGGTCTCGGGGCATCAAGGGAATCCTAAAGAAAAGCCGCTCCACCAGCATGGAGTCGGACCACAGCGAGGGCTCTGTGCCGGATTGCGCGCTAGCCCGACAAACCGGTGTCACCCTCAGCCACCCTGAGAGCGAGGAGGAGGAGGAGGAGGAGATGGAGGAGGAAGAGATGGAGGAGGATGAGATGGAGGAAGAGGACGAGGAGGAGGTGGAGGAGGAGGAGGTGGAGGAGGAGGAGGAGGTGGAGGAGGAGGAGATAGAGGAAGAGGTCAATGGGGAAAATTACAGAGAGGATGAGTCATTAACTGATGATATCGCAGACGGAGGGGGCTTCGGCATCGACAGGCAACAGGCAGAGGGGAGCAGCGGCAGCAGTGGAGGGAGCTTTGAGGAGATGCGGAGTCCCTCGCCTGACGAGAGCCTGGAGAAGACGTCCACGGTGTCGGAGGATGTGGAGGAACTGGAGAGCAGTTTGGATGGAAGCCAGGGCTCCTCACTCAAACAGAGGTCATTGGCTGTACACAAACACAGCAGGCATTATGATGAATTATACAGCCGAAATCTGCACATTTGTTTCTATGCAAAGAAAAGAGAATTTACAAAATATGGACTTTGTATAAGGACTTTGCATATGCTAAACAAATTTATTTAATACCCAGACATTAAAGCTCCATTCAGGTATTTCTGAAATGCATCGCAAAAGTAGGTGAGAGAAAGAACTAATGTCTTTTGCCTTTTTCAGACTGGCAGAGTTCACTAGTGAAGGTGAGAAGAAGGATAGACCGAAGAAGCCCAAAACATCCGAGTTGAGCCACACATCACTGGCCGATCGCTTCGGCAAGCTCCAAGATGCTGAAACTGCCTGGATGAAAAAGGTAGGCCTTTGCTTTTTGAGCAGACTCTTTCCTTTTGTTGTGGGGTTTAGTAGTTCAACAGAGAGTTGTTTACTTAGTATGAATAACAGGTATACAAGTCTGGAGTTGGAGTGCATAGTTTTTACTGCCACAGGTTGAGGTTTCCCCTCAGCTTTGTGTGCAGGGAAAGAAGGATTTGGCTGCGGACACAGTTCTTCCTCTGCTGAATCAGCTTATTTCCCCGACTTGTTGCCATAAGGATGTGAGGTTAGGAGGGCTTTGGGGTGCAGCAGATTTGGGAGTGGTGACGCCAAAGCCCAGAGATCCAGGGCTTAGCTGGCCTCCCAAAGAGAGAAAGGGAGACACGCCCCTTCCCCTTGTGAAAATAAAATCCTACACCATGACCAAACACCTGCAAACCTTCCAATATAATGCCTGCTTCTTTTTGTTGGTTTCTGCCCTCTCCCCTCTTACCCTGTCCGCAAAGCACAAAAAAACAAACAATTTCCTCCATAAGCAGGCGTTTTGTTCTTTATAGACTTCCATGTCTCACAAACGTATATAAACATCCATGTCAGACAGTTTTACACGGGTCAGCGTCGAGGGGTTTAATGTTTAACACATGCTAAGATAACTGATGTATTTTTGAAGTGGTGATAGAAGTGCATGCAGGTTTCTACATGGTATTCTCCTGTTCAAACAAGACCACCCTTGCTGAGTTTTAAAGTGGAAAAACAACATGATAACCATTCCAAGGATAGTGCAAGTAAAGAATTGAACAGCAGTGGAAAAACCCAATGAGTGCCACATGGATATCCCCAAAACGGTCAATACTGGACCCTGAGTTTGAAGTGATGTCATGTTTATTCATACCGAGCATCTGTTGGTTTGATGTCTGTCCAGATCAATGATCCTCTTGGGGGTTTTCTGGTTTTGGGCTCATCCTTCATCCAAGGATGAGCTAACTTTTGAATAAATCCATTCTTACTCTGGAAAAAGCCACTTAATAAGTAAGTACAGACAGGCAGCAATTTTAACAAATACCCCATCAATTAAATACTGAAAACTGATGTCATTTTATGTTTGAGTGGTCTGTCTTCGTTATGATAAGTCAACACAAAGTCCAAACTGCATCCACAACTCTCGCAGGCATGAAAGACGGCCAAACTGGTGTCCAAAACGTCTGCGGATTTCTTCCTTTAATTCAATCTGAGGTTTTTGCCTGTGAATTGATCTGGAACCTGTTTAGAACTCTAGGAAACTAACTCACCTAAGAGATGTAGATAATACATGGTTTGGATAAATTATTGGCATCGGTGTAATGTTAAAATTAGCTATGGGGCATTTCCCTTCATGTGTCTATTCTTGTTACATCTCTCTCTCTCTCTCTCTCTCTCTCTCTCTCTCTCTCTCTCTCTCTCTCTCTCTCTCTCTCTCTCTCTCTCTCTCTCTCTCTCTCTCTCTGTCGCTCTCTCTCTGTCGCTCTCTCTTGTCATTTTATCTCCAATGCTGCCAATCTGGAGCAGATGTTGTTGCTGTTTGGTTGATATGTGGGAGACCAGGGAATGTAACATGCATGGTACACACCATGGCCATATTCAACCAGCTCCAGATGTTTCCTGTTAAGCCTGCTAAGCTGTTCTCTACATCACAGCTGTGTTGTTTAAGTGAGGTCTTGTTGTAAATTTTAAAGAGCGGCTGTCCTGTCTTAAATAATGATTGTTAATCATAATAATCATTAATCAATTTCCAGAAAACTGCTGCTTTGTTAATCTAAATTCAGATACTCCACTGAATGTATTATCTTCAAAACGTATGACTTTGAAGGATGTCCTTTAAAATAGGTAATTTAATAAGAAATCAAACTTGTTGCATTAAATCCACCAACGGAGTGAGACATTTTCCATTTTCCTGATTACAACTAAACCATAAGGCTAGTTTCATACCCTGAGTTGCTTTCAATATTTGGTGTTTGCCCTCTCTGCTCTGTTTCCCTTTTCCTTTCCCTCCCATCCTCCCAAACTTTGTGCCAGGCTTTAAATGACCCATGTGTCATCTCTAGTCTTCCAGGCTGAAACCCGCTCTCTCCAGCTGTTGCGGTCTAACGTTGCCCTGCTATGCTCTTTCTCCTCCCTTCTCCTCTGATCATTTTCCTTTCCTTATCTCCTTTTTGCTACTCCTCCTCCTCCTCCTCCTCCTCCTCCTCCCCCTTTAACCCTCCTTTCCAGTTTCCCTCTGTCCTCACCTGCGGACTCTAGCCCTTTCTTTGACTTTTCCACCCACTTGTCCACCTTTCCCAGCCCCCTTCAGGTGAGTGTGTATGTGCATTTGCACCGCATGTGCCTCTTTGCATGGACGTGATCTCAATGTAGTTGTGGCCCCTGTTTCTCTACCTGTGCTCTGGACAACTTCTCACACACGCTCTGAGAATTACCACTGATAAATCAGAGCTGTCAACACACTTGCGGTCGGTACATGAATGTGGTTTGCCAGCCCCTCAGTTGGTCGATATCTGTGTCAGAGGTTTGGCTGAGGTACTGTACAGCAACACAGGGCTGAGAAAAATGGTTTCCTGTGGGGGCTTGAGGCCCAGGCCCGTTCCCCTCCACCCCTTGTCTCGAGGGTGCTGTCAGGCCAAGGTATTTCCCCTCTCTGATTGACTCCAGAGATGAGCTGCTAGCTGGAGGGGCTGTGTCAGTCTGGAAGTGTGTGAGAATGCTTTAGTGAGATGACAGATAATGTAGTTTGCAAGCGCTCGCATTATTATTATACTAAGGGACTAATGTGATTAGCATTTGTTTGAGTATTAATAGTTTAAAGTACTGAAAGAGGAATTTCTCAGTCCCCGTTTGTCTTGCTCGGTTAAGCCGTGTGCAGCAATGGCTCCGTGTGTCAGATGATGTATCATATTCCTATGTTATGAAATCTGCAAGTGTTCACTTTGATGTTCAGACCCAGTGTGTCGTCTCTGTGCGTGCATGCCAGTGTGATTAAATGCATTTCTTTGAACTCTTGTCTCGTGTCAGGCTAATATTTGACCACTCTGTGCAACATGTTTAGCATTAAAGTACAAACAAGCTGTGTGCAGTGAGAGGGGGGGGAGGTATTATGTGCTATGGTATGAGTGGAAGATGGTTTGAGGGAAACTGGTGTTTTTCCATTTTCTGTTATTACATTGCTGCTTGTATATTGTAGCATGTGTCACATTAATTCAAGACAAATAGCACATTCCTCAGGCTTGTTATTCTTTCTTTTTTAGATTGTTGTTACATGCCGGTGCAGGGGTTCTCAACCTTTGTGTAACTTAAGGCCCTCTTTTGATTGTTAAATCCCAGTGAGCGCCTTCCCAGGTAAATGAGAAAAAAAACATAGCAATACAAAAAAAGGAGAAAAATAAAGTGGGCTGTAAATATGCATGATGTCATTGTCAGTTGTAAAGACCAAAATAGATACTCAGATTACCCTGGCACTCGATCACTGCCTGCCATTATGAATCTAAAAATGAAAGTCATGCAGTAGTTCCATTTAAAAAAAAAAAAAAAACAATTGCACCTCCTCACAGTACACAACACCATGTCATATATATTTATGGAATATGCATGTATGTCTGACAGATTCTGATGATTGAATGGTTCGTTTTGCATGTGATGGATCGTACAAAATCATTTTTCACTGAGAAACATCTCACCATGCGAGTAGTAAATGTTCAAATTGTAGACGATTGTACTTACTCTTTTGCCTTAATGTGCCAAAACGTGTGCAGTTTGCTTTACCGAACGAGGAATTCAAATCTGTTGTGAACAACAAAACTAACTGTACAGAGATTTGAACTTATTGTTTGGAAGAAATAATTCTCATTCAAGAACTGAACAAAAGCAGAAAAGGAAAACTGTAATACAATGTGGACAACCAATACAGGCCTGGAGGTTCATTTATAGAAAATAAAGTTGTAATGTTTTGTACAAGAACTTTTCTTCATGCTGTTATCTGCTCTGAATTTTTCCCCTGTGCAGTCATACTGTGGACTGGAGATAGGTCTGCCTTTGCGAGACTATCCTGTGTGCAACTCATGGTACATTACACGCAGTGAATTGCTCATTATTAGTGAAGGAATAAGGGGTGGCAGCCAGTAAAAGCTCTGGCAGGGCCGTAAAACGCTTCAAATATTTAGGAGTGGAATATCATTAATTACTTTAAAACAGCTCCTGGGGTCCAGTGGGACCAGGGGGGCAGTAAACCTCTGCTAATTCATTTTTAATGGTGAAGTTCAGGTGCAAAAATGGCAGCGGGAGTAAATCACGTCAGGAAAGCTCTAATGAATAGCTGGTGATAGATGGCCTCAGCACAGTTTAGGTTTTTATTGTCAGGACTCCACATTCTTCATGTTTTTTGTTGTAACTAGGAACCTTTTGGAGGGCGTTGTTTTTGGGGAAAGTAATGATATCTTTCATAATTCCATTCTAAATGAGTTTCTCGCTGCTCTACTATCTTCCTTCACCATCACTCGTCGTCTCTCCTGTTCTCATGCAGCCCTTCTTGCTCGCCCACGATTACTTCACTGTGTCCTCATACCTCTCTGTCCCTGAGTCAAATGAATAGACAGTAGACTGCAAGACCAACTTCCTTGAAATAAATAAAAGTCCTAATGTTCCAACAGAAATCCAGCGTAGATTTGGGGCCCAAGATGAAGCTGGCAGACAGGATGAAGGTCCTCAAAGACAAGGAGGAGCAGTGGAAGTGCAAAGGCAAAGGAGCCGCCAACGACTCCGTCCAGTTCACTGTGGCTGGGCGCATGGCCAAGAAAGGTGAACCCGCAGTGTGTTAACTCAGAGTGGCTTGACACCAGTTGTTCTGCTGCGACAGTCAGTCTCGCAAACTCAGGTCTTACGCTTTGCATTCAATTTGTCTTTTTTAATTTATGAAAATTGCGAATGAAAAGTTGACAAAAAACGGAATACTAACTAATAGGATTTTGTGAAAATGGACAATCATTGCAGCCCTTATAACAGCAAATATAGCATTTTTTTCTGCATCACATTTGCTCCTCCATACACAGGCACTGGATATCAAGGATATCATTACGATAGTTGGATACTGGGACCTTTTTGGGACCTAAAATGATTCCCTTTAGAGCTGCATTGATTAGTTAATGAATTGGTCCAAATTTGATTCTCTGATAGTTATTTTTCTGGCAAAATGCCTTTTTGTGTTATGTGATAATTTGATGCTTGAAAGTAAACTGAACATTTTTGCATTTGGACTGTTGGTGAGACAAAACAAGACTTTTTAATATTGTACCTTGGACTTTTTCACAGTTTTTTTAGACAAAACAATTAATCGGCAGATTCATTGACAGTGAAAATTATGTTTTATTTTATGTTTTATGTTAGTTGCATCCCTAAATCTTCCCCTTGTCTTCCTCCAGGTCTTGTGACCGACACCGTAAAGGAAGAGTCCACTCCCACCTCCGTCAAGAAGTCTAATGCCACGCCTGTGAAGCCACTTGAAGGTAGGAGACATTTCCCTCCAACTTACAATGTGAATACAGTGTGTGAATCAATAAAGTTATTAACCCGATACATCTGTTGTTACAGCAGATGTATCGGGTTAATAACTGCTTAGTCCAGATGACAGATTTAAATGAAATCTTTCTGGTAATTTTAAAGGCATTTGATACCTTTTAAAAAAAAATATTAATGCCAATGTTTTGTATTGTAACACTAAGTGTTCTTAGCTATGATTAATCCTCTGTTTGTTATTGCTGGACAGAAATCTCCAGTCGAACTGATCTCAAGGTGGAAGGAGATAAAAGGCTCGACAAGCTCGAGTCTTTCCTCGACAAGCTCCACAATAAAGGTACCAGACCCCCGTTTGTTGTTGTTTTCCACACAAGATAATATTTAATTATAGATTGTGTAATTAAGGAGGATCTGTTATACATGTCTACTCATTTGTTAATCCACATTTGTTAAATTTCAATCTTAACCCTCTTTCACTGACACATGGACATAGTGTATATTGACCATTACCCGTAGGCCTTTTATAGATGAGCCTCCGCACATGAGCCCGTAAGCTCACAGGACAGGATATCCAAAACATTTCGCACATATCCGAGTCACCTTATCACCTTCCATCCTTCCTGCTTCCTCCCATGGTGGCTGGGTCAGGCGTGGGCAAAGGCAGGACTTCCACCGTCGAGGTGACGGCAGAGACGGAGAAAGAAGTGATGACCCTGGATGACGATGAGACGTTCGGCAACTTCTACAAAACCGTGTCACCGTCGACGCTGCAGGACTCCGGTGTGGTTTTGACGCAGGAGGATCTCAGCCAGATTCAGGCCGATTCACCAAAGTTAGTTTATATAAATCATAACGACAATGAATGAACATTAGTTTTGACAATTTGAATGACTTATGATTCCCTACTTTTCTCAAGAGTCATTGGTTGCTTTGATGGAAAATGACCACCGTGTTGTGTCTGTACGTCTTTAGGCTCACCTCAGCTGTAACAGAACACAAGCGAGCAGTACGACCGAACAGAAGGAACCAGGGCTCCAGGAACCCTCTGCGGGCTCTGGCTGCCCGCAACGACATCCGCCAGGTCTACACCGAGCAGAGGCTTAACGTGGCCTCATTGGAGACCAAGAGGATCCAAGTGGAGAGGAGTAAGACCGCTCATACTGACTCTGGCACTGTGAAGGTTCTCACCATCGCTAGGTTTAAGACTCTTATTTGGCTCAACAGCTTTCAAGCATCACCAAAAGAGTCGAATCCGCAAGCAAACGTTTGCTATTTAAGGACTAGACCAAGGCTTGTTGGGTTGTTTGTGATAAACCTACAACGTTCCAGTGGCTTTTAGTGGGTTCTGAAGGTTTCAGTGTGCTCTGCTGGTTTTGAAA
Organism: Ophiodon elongatus; assembly: GCA_016806645.1. NCBI lineage: Eukaryota > Metazoa > Chordata > Actinopteri > Perciformes > Hexagrammidae > Ophiodon > Ophiodon elongatus. Next base: position 360,827 of record JACSYO010000093.1, read on the forward strand.
CAAGAGCAAAAGTTTTTTTGTTTTTGTTTATCACCAAAAATGCAGTTGCAGTGGTGAAACATTTGTCATAAATTAACATGACTTCTTATATTTTTACGTGCAGTTCATTGAAAACAAATAACTTTGTCTCCTGTCCCATTGCTAAAACACACCGCTCAAGTTGTTTATTATTAGTAAACTCATCACATGAAAACAAAAGTTAAAGCTGGATGCCAATTAGCCGTGCTCGAGGACTGATATTCATATACTGTTTTCAGTTTAGTCTGCTACCTGCGTATTTCCTATATTTAGTTCCTCTCCGTAGACACTCTTCACAGACTAGTCTGGCCACAGTAACCTTTTCACAGGTTACCTGATAAAGAGGAAGCAGTCTAGTACTGCTCACGTGAAAGAAGTAATAGCAAAACATGTTCTATCTTTTATGACCTATCTGGTTTTTATTTGTTGTAATTAGCGAGATGGCAGATTAGATCAAGGAACAGTTATGATCAGTGTGTCAATTCAACCGTGTTCCTTCCTTAATGTCGCCGGTCCTCTTCTTGTCTCTCCCTTAAAGTGGCAAAACACTCCAAAACAAACCTGGCGGACGTGGCCTTGGCGGGCCTCGCCAGCAAGGAGAATTTCCGCAAGGTCAACCTGCGCAGCGTGAAATCCACCGATGTTGTGACTAACAACAGCACACTGCCTTTCAAAAAGCTCATGCTCATTCGCATCAAAGGTCAGCAACTCATGCAAATTACCTGTGTGTGTATGGTGCTCTATCAGCCATAACCATTTATAATGAAAAGCAAATGACATGACACTTAAAATGTGCTGTTCAAGGGTTCCTGTGTTATTCCTCAAGATTGTGAAGTTAATAAACCTCAATCAAATGATCAGTGACAGATATATGTCAGTGATTTATATTTATGTGATTTAGGCTACTGAAGTCTGGAAGTATGAGCTGCTTTGTCATTGTCTTTAGGTCGGAGGCACGTCCAGGTGCGCCTGGTGGAGCCAACAGCCCACTCTTTAAACAGCGGCGACTGCTTCCTGCTCATCACACCAAAGCAGTGCTACATGTGGAGTGGAGAGTTCGCCAACGTGATTGAGAAAGCCAAGGTGGAGAACCTCACATACAGAATCCACAACCAGTTGTTAGATTTGAATGTTCAGACCGGGGGGATGAAACAGAATGATGAGTTCTCCACTTGAATACAGACGTGACATGTACAATATGCTTTGTGTGGCCAGGCGTCGGAGATGGTAGCGTTTGTTCAGGCCAAGCGGGACCTCGGGTGTAAGGCCTCCCAGGTGACGGTGCTGGAGGAGGGCATCAACACTGACAGCAGATGGGCCAAAGACTTCTGGAGCCTGCTGGGAGGACAAACCCAATACACAGGTTCATACTCGTACATAATATCTGTCGCTCCAACATCATTACAAGCAGTATTTATTCAGCTCAGGCACAAACGCAGGTGAATACAGTACATTAAAAATGAGTTATTACGGTATTTTTTACTGACAATTTGCAAACTGCAGCACTTGCCTCATAACACATTTTCATAATATAATAAAAACACATCAGCAAGCTTGAAGGATTTTATTTCTAACCACTCGGCCCCCTGATGCCCTACGCATATGCTTACTCTGCTTTTTGTGTGTGTGTGTGTGTGTGTGTGTGTGTTTGTGTGTGTGTGTGTGTGTGTGTGTGTGTGTGTGTGTGTGTGTGTGTGTGTGTGTGTGTGTGTGTGTGTGTGATAGGGGCGGGGGAGCCCGAGGAGGACGAGCTGTATGAGAGTGGGGTGTTGGACTCTAATGGGGTGTACAGACTCCACGGAGAGAAACTGGTGCCTCATGAAGAAGCCTGGGCCTCCATTCCAAGTGTCTCCTTGCTCGACTCTAAAGAGGTAACACCCCGACTCAGAGTAACGACTTCACGTGTCTGGGAAATCTTGACAATTTTACACTTGCTAAAGTCTGGGACCTGCTTAGAAAGTGTGAAAAGAGATGGTAGAAATAGTCACAACGCTTTTAATGAAGTAATAACTGCGATTCATCTCCTCTCCCTCCTGCTGCCAACACCCCGCACCAGGTCTTAGTGTTTGATTTTGGCAGCGAAGTGTACGTGTGGCACGGGAAAGACGTGCCCCTGGGTGACAGAAAAGTTGCTGTGAAACTGGGCAAACAGCTTTACAGCGGCAGCTATGACTACAGCAACTGCAGAGTCAACCCTCTCGATGCCTCCTTCACGAATACGGATGTGCCTCAGTGAGTATCACATGGTGATCCTTTTATAGCAGTTAACTATGTATTATCTGTATTCCTCCATCTAGTCTTTTTTCTTAACAAATGCAGTTTTCTCTGATATGAAGTGAGCACTATTGGAGAGCAAAGTTAGTTAGATCATTGGTTGTGTTATTGTAGCCCCTAGTGGTATTATCTTGCGAGTACAGCTGCATAGAGGAAACGTTTTTGTGTGATTTCCAGGCAGGGGGAGGGTCGTCCGAGCTGGACTCTGTTTGGCCGGTTGTCAGAGCACAATGAGACGGCCCTGTTCAGAGAGAAGTTCCTGGACTGGGCCGAGAGGAAGAAGGAGGAAGCAGCTCAAGCAGATGAAATCAAGGTAGGAGAGATTAGGCTACGGGTGTTTGGATTTTTTATTTAGCAGTGACTCTGCATTCATGGAATACGTGAACAATCTGTTTTAAAGGAATTAAGAAGAAACACTGCTTCTGTAGCAGTTAAACTCATTAATATCCTGACTGATGCAACACATTTGAAACTAACTAAGAATGTTCTTGGTCTGCTCAGAGCCCAGTCCACTGCATTGAGCGCCCCTCACTGGACTTGGAGCTGCAGCCATGTGACGCCAAGGCCCTGCTGGACAACGAGCCGGAGCCGGTGAAGACAGTCCTGGAGGGGGTGAACGTCCAGCGGGGCCACGGCCTGGTGAGGGCAGATGACGGACGACAGGCAGAGTTGGCTACAGTCGCTGTCGACGCCTGGCACATCAAAGAGCATGGCGAGGAGGAACTGCCTCAGGAGAGCCTGGGCCAACTGCACGAGGGCGACGCCTACATCATCCGCTGGAAGTACTCCATCACCACACTCGGTGAGTCGTGTGTTTGGCACAGAGGTAGCCTGAAGAACAAACAGCGGACGTGTTAAACCTGAGACGTTAATATGGTGACAAAGTAGTAAGAGCTTGGAGAAGATTAATGGCATTGATCTGCCTGACTTCACTTTATTAGTCGTGATGGAAGAACAGCATTTGTGCTCAGAGGGAAGAAGCACATTTAAGTGTGGTTAACAAGGTTTGAAAGAAGAAATTCTTTAGCGTTACATTTTAGTCCAGAAGTGGAGGCTGAAATCCTGACTTTATCCACTGGGTTTACTCCCGTTTTGTGTTGTCAGTGGGTAAGCGGCAGAAACCCGGGGAGCTGAGTGCCGGTGCTCCAGGCAGAGAGAGGACCGCTTGTTTTTTCTGGCAAGGCAGCCAATCCAGCATCAGTGAGAAAGGAACATCTGCTCTGATGACCGTGGAGCTGGGCAGCCACAGGGGGTCACAAGTGGGTATCAGTTCATCACAGCCACACACAATCAATAAAATGTCAATTTTAATGGTAAAGTTGCTGATTAGAACTCATAGTTAGCTTGTGTTTCTTCCATTCATCTATTAACTTTATATGAACAGATGAATGGCTGCGTGTTTAAGTACAGTTTAATCAAAGTGTGTCTGTCTTCATCTGTTGTATCTGATTGGCTGTCCAGGTGTTGGTGAGTGAGGGGAAAGAGCCTCCGTGCTTCCTGCAGCTCTTCCAGGGAGGTTTGATCATCCACAAGGGCAGTAGAGGCGATAATGCCAACAACACAGGTAAACAAAAAAACAAAAAAACCTTGTTTCTTGTTTTCAGTGACATACTGTATGACAGCGGATTCATGGAGAGACTTTGACTCATTTTATAAAATACTGTATCAAACAGTTGAACACTTTTTAATCCGTAATGTCTAATAAACACTAAATTATTCCAACCCTGTCTGGTTCGCCTCTCCAGTTGGCTGGCGGTTGTTCTGTGTCCGGGGTGAGGCGGAGGTGGAGGCCTCACTGGTGGAGGTAGACTGCCAGCATGCCAGTCTGCGCTCTCGTGCTAGCCTGGTGCTTCTTAACGCTCAGAAAGGCCTTCTCTTCTTGTGGCACGGCTGTAAAGCACATGCCGGTGCCAGGCAGGTGGCCAAAAGAGCTGCGGACAAACTAACCCAGAGGTAAGGAAGAGGCAGATGGCTGAATAGATGACCTGTGGATGGACATAATGTTGTGGACCGACAGTATTTCTGCGTTTGGGTCGTCAAGGTGTCCCTCAGAGTTGGGTCTGAGCAGCAGCAGCGTGAAAGTTGAGGAGGTGGACGAAGGATCGGAACCCGCGGCGTTCAAGAAGGCTCTGGGCCCGCAGGACAAGAAGGCCTACGACTGCATGCTGCAAGGTGCGTCCTCACATTCACATACCGACTCCCAGTGATCAGCAGTAAATAGAGAGAAAGATCTTTATCGGCTGCTTGTGTTCGGCGTGTGAGCTGATGTGTGACGAGATGTGTGTGTGTGTGTGTGTGTGTGTGTGTGCGCGTTGTCTCCAGATCCAGGGAAGTACAACTTCACACCGCGGCTGTTCCGGCTGAGCGCCAGCTCCGGGGTGTTCGAAGGGGAGGAGCAGCTGTATCCAGCCAGGGTGGCCGAGGGAGTCATGGCGATGCCCTTCCTGCAGGAGAACCTCTACTCCGCACAACAGCCAGGTACCACACACACACACACACACACACACACACACACACACACACACACACACACACGCACGCCTGTAGAAATGTTACATTACAGTGAATTATATGTTTATTATTTGTCTGCTGCATTCTATGAAACTAGAGAGTGTTCTTTCGGGAATAAAACTACTTTTGAGATGTTAATGATAGTAAATAGCCAGTTAGAGTCAATACTCGAAAAGAAATGTATCTTAAAAATGTTTTGCCGTTGCCTGACAAAGAAGACATACTACATTTAATTTATTTACCAGCAACTGTATTTATTTACTGATGAATACTCCTCTTTGTTAGGTTAGTTGTCCGTGACTGGACTGTAAATCCCATAGTTTGTGGTTTTTCCCGCTTGTGATTCATTTATCATGAAGAATGCAGTGTTTGTTCTGTTTTGTATTGTCACCCTTAATGTGAATCTGAGCTATTTTGTAAAAGAAAAAAAAAGAGCCATGGCAGGGTTCTCATCAAGGGCACACACAAAGAAGCACAGCAAAACAAATTACAAAAACATTCAGTGACACGTCGTTCCCTGTTTGGACCTTGGACTGATGAAAACTAAACAATAAGGTGCTAGTGTGTTTAAAAGACTCTTTCACAGGCGTCTCTGCTGGTGGATGTGTTTTATTGTTACGGTCTGCCTGACAGTATCTGGACTATATTACCTCTCAGTTTTGCTGGATGTTCATGTAAGTGCTGTCCTAACCTCTCCAGCCCTGTTCCTGCTGGATAACCGCATGGAGGTGTACCTGTGGCAGGGCTGGCAGCCCGACGACACACAGTGTACCGGCTCTGCAAAGATGCGCTGGAACAGCCAGAGGAAGTGTGCCATGGAGACTGTGCTGCAGTACTGCAAAGGTCAGAGTTCAGACAACCACTGGAGATAAATAGTCTGTGTATACAATAATTGATCCGGACATTTTTAGGAGCCAAACGCTTAGACACACTTAGTCTTAAAAAATACTGCTACTGCTTTTTGTTTTGATGCCATCAGCATTTTGAACACACTCGTCCCCATACAGTGGATATCCGAATATGGAACTGAACTCAAAAGCATGTTTTTCATTTCTTCTTCACTGTGGTATGATTTACAGAGAAGAACCCTCGGCGCCCCCCTCTGGCATATCTGATCCTAGCAGGCTGTGAACCTCTCACCTTCACCAACATCTTCCCATACTGGGAGAAGGACACCAGTATCACAAAGGTGGGAGACTTCTTTTCTTTCTTTTTATTGTGATGTGTCAGTTGGGGTTAGGAGAGCTGTCCCAGTATATCACAACTAAGATAGGAGACTCCTCTTCTCCCGGGACAGTGGTTGACATTAGAAAGAATTCAAATCATCTCACTCAACCACATCTGTTCAGATAAAGTGTCGTGCCCCAGATATGTCTATTTAAAGCTGACATGCAGAATCATGTTCAGTGTAAAGTCAGGGAAGAAAATAAAAAAGTGTTGAGCATAAATTCTACAGAGGACAGCGAAACGGAGCACAACAGATATTTTTAAATGAAATGAAAAGTAATGCAAAGTTGAAATTCCTAATTTATAGTCTCTGTAGCAAGCGGGTGTACATTCACCATCTTGGATTGAAACCAGTGTCATTTCAGCCTCAGTAAACTCCAGACCGCCGCTTTATTTCCTGCAGGGATTATCCTTTTACCCATATTTTAATGTAATTTAAATCAGTTATGTATCATGTATAATTCTGTCTTACACGAATAGAGGCACGGAAACTGCAGTAGTTCTGTTTTGCTTTTGTTTACGCACTGTGAATGACACGTGTGTGTGTGTGTGTACGCAGACGGAAAGCTCCAAGAACAAGGTGATGTTGGTGAAGGAGGCGCTCTCTCAGCTCAGTAAGCGGCAGTACTCCATCGAGGAGCTGACCAGCAAGCCGCTCCCAGAGGGAGTGGACCCTCTACGGCTGGAGGATTACCTGTCTGACCAGGACTTCAAGGTAGGGCGCTCGGCTGCTCGCAAATAGGATTCAAGGCTTAAAAATCATGTATTGTTAGGTCAAATTATTTCATTGCAGTTAATAATTTAAGAGTGTGAGAGTTTTGATTCACGACAGAATACTCGCCAAATAACAAGAAAAAAAAAAAAGAATATTTCAAAATGATATCAAACCAAACTGTTGAGTACTTGTCATTAAATCAAATCAAAAAGCTAAATTGTTGAAAATGATAAAAAAAAATATTAAAAAAAAAATACCAGACAGTCACACTTGTTTGTATTGAGCATACATGCATCGTTCAGCAAATATACATGTACACATTTCAAAGTGCTAAACATTTCATGGAGGCGGAGAGAGACAGTGACTCTGCCCACCTGGACCAAAATGTTGTCCCGTATTTATTATTGTATCGGGCCTCAGGTAACATTTGTTATCTTCTTACTTTCATGTTTTTCAGACACTTCTTGAGATGAGTCGAGTTGAGTTCAACACTCTGCCAAACTGGAAGCAAAAGAATCTGAAGAAAAGCAAGGGCCTGTTTTAAAACACATCTTTTTGTACACAACTCTGCCTGTTTTTTTATGTTTTCAGCAGCTTTTCTAACATTTGAGAGAAGATTATGTCCTCATTTTGTAATGTATAAGAACAGCAAATATACAATTTTGTTGAAATAATGATCTATTTTGAATAACTTCCCGTTTTTTATGTTTCCCTGTGTCACTGAAATATTTTAGCCAATCATTATGTGCAATTGTTAATCTTTTTGATGGCGAGATGTTTTCCTTGTATGGTAAAAATAGTTACCCTCACATTATAAATATGTAATATACTATAAATGAATGTGTTTTTATGTCTGACACCAGACTGTGTCAGGTTTCATGTAAGTTTGTGTTTGAATGAAAATTGCCTGTGGTGTTAAAACTAAGGGAGTTATTCATGGGTTTTTATATTTCATGGGAAAAGACAGCTCTGTGTAATGGGATTAAATCCTTGAGCAAAAATATTGACAAATTAAAGAAGCAAAACAAGTCAAAGTTCAGAGAACAATCCCTATGATGTGTGGACGTTTGAAAGAAACCTGGTGATCTTAAAACAAGATTGTACTCGAGAAGTCTGACTCTTATAGTTATAACAGCAAATATATTCCGTTTTTATTTTAATTGTAGATGTATTTGTATGCGGGTGTGAAAAAATAAACTCCGAAATCCCAAGGAAAACTGAAACATGAAAAATGAACTGGGACTTTGAACCTGGCCCAGAACATTTTCTTTTCAAGTTTAGGTACTGAATACTTCCTGGTTCTCATGAATAACTGCCTGTGTGCCAGTGATGGCAGCCCTCTGATCACCTGGTTGTTAGGGACCAAATCAAATATTTTTGTCTTGTATGTAGAACATGTTTTTGTGTATCTGTGTGTGCGAGAGTGTGTAAATGTGCAACTTTAAAAGTATTAAGTGTGTGTGGGTACGTAAGCGAGAGTAACTGCGGAGTATAAACTGCCTTTATAGCTGGAGCTGACACCACAAGTGCGTACTACAAATGTGATGTCATGGTATGTTATGCATAAACTATACTGTTAATATGACTGCCTGTGATGTCCGAATTAGTAAATTCTCTGCATGATGTTCACGAAAATATTTTGCTTACCAAACGTGTTTTCATTTGTTGCAAGATGCATCTTTTTTTTGTGATACATAAAATCGGCATTGCGATGTGGAGACAACTTCCAGGCCAGCTTGTATTTCATGGCACATTACAGTAAACATTGGTGGTAGGAGAATGAGATATTAATGCTCAAGATTCCCTTTTAAATAAAGTATTTAAAGAAATGTTTGGTTCTGCTCGTCTTTTTAACAGCATGTGGTCATAACATTGCTCTCAAAAAAAGATCTTTAACTTCGGTCTTTCTTAGTATTAACACCTGTATTTTTCCAACTATAGCAAGTAATACAACGCTTTCTGCATAAAAGCTTAATTGGGATCAATTTTAGAACAGCCACTCAGTGCAGTAGAACATGATACTTCTTTGGTATGACTAAGAAATATAAATTTATTTCATTGGTTTGTGTTTTTTCTGCTGTACTCTTCCATTGAAACAGTAAAACACAACATTACAGAGACGCTGCTTTTCTAAACACCTTTCAAGGGCTTTTTAATGACATGTATGTATGATAAGAAATTGTCATCCAACAGAAAAAGCACAGGTGTTAAGTAACAATGGCTCCACGTAATTTATCTCAGAATGCTCTGCCAGTGAGTACAATACCAGAGCCCTGTTGTGTACAGAACTAGTTTATCTGGACTAAAGAAATACTGATGTTTGACGCTCCTACAGTAGCATTCAGCTAAATGAAACCTGCAATGTACCGTTTTTTTTTGTTTTTTTTATTGTACAATACTATGAAAACGGTAAAAAGACAAAACAGTAAATCTGTGTGCATGGAAAAACAAAGCTAGAAGTAAAACGGCTCTGAAAGGCTTCATAGAGCAGAGGGGAACTAACATGACAGCTTTGTGTGATACTTTCTGTGGGTTTGTCACGAGGACCGACCCAAATAACCCACAAATAGCCACTGTAACATTTTAGTCATTCACCTAACCAGCTAGTTTAAGTACACTTTTAGATGTGTAGATTTAAGTCTAAATCATGATTCAAAGCCCCCCACACTGACACATGAATAACATTCTGGGAAATAATTAATCCTTAATTAATTTGTTGCCCCAAAAGTTGTCAAATTTAAATTCAAAATATGTAACAATCTCTGATTGTGCTGCTGTGTAATGAGGGGAGAAAATCTTTTTTCAAATTTTTCTGAGGACCTTCCGAAGCCAGTAATGCTTCTTTGCAAGCTAATACATTAAGTAGACAGTGACGGTGGTGTTGATATTTAACCACCAGGGGGCGTTGTCTGTCCAACCTCTACCTTCTCTAAAGCTCTCCCAACCTTTTAGGCCATAGATAATCAATAAGTGATGAGTAGGAAATCAAACACACAAAACAAACACACCCAGGGTCACTGACATACTGTTAATACACAGAGATAGGTGTGTATTAAGTGTGTATTATTAATAAAGAAAACACATTCAAACATCAACTGTTCTCTCACTCTTCTGTCATATTTATGCCATCAAACATGCAGCAGCAGAGTTATTTCCACAACAGATGGCAGGAGGCAGCCGCTGCTTCCTCCAACAACAAATGGGCGGCTTGTTTGTTTATTTATTATCTTCTCTCGGTCCTGTGAGTGTTAATCACCTGTATCGCTCTGCCTTCTGGCTCCGGTGCCACAGCGGCCCACAATGCAACTGACATGCAGGCAAACAATGAAGCTGCCAATATAAGGCAGATTACCTTGAGTAATCGCTCTCTGGGTATGACATGATGGAGCCGAATGGGCTGCCCTGGAAGAGAAAAATAGTTTAGATCAAGATCCAAATTTTGACTGAGCACGAGTCTGAAGATATCACCAACTCAGCCTGAATTCATCCCTAAGTAATATTTTATAAAGTAAACCCAATTCTCCATTCTAAAAAACTGGCGCAAACCTATATGTAGTACAAGTCACGAGTACAACTGCATTTTCCAAATAAAGTGACTCATGTACATTGTTGTCAGGTTCACTGAAGTTAAACCAGCTGTCACTGTTAGCCGACAGATTAAAGGGTTGGTCTGACATTTCGAGAAGAACGTTCATATGACTTTATTTAACTCATCAAATAAGCCTCATTTTTTTTAAATGTCAAACTGTTTTGATGGTAGATACTTCTGCAAATGTTGCTAATGTATTGGACAAAACCATTACAACATGAAACGTCATGTGTGTTTACCACATTCGACTCGAGGCAGCAGTGGCCTGGAGATTGTTTCTTGCATTTTACCGAAGCTGTTCAACTTTTCCAAAACTGTCATAACCAACCTATTCCCTGGTGAAGAGGCTGGCGCTTCTTTGTGCTGATTTCAAAACTTTTAAAAAAATAAAAATAGATCATACCATTAGACAGTAATACCAGTATAATGTGGGTTTTTTTTGTGGGTGTTTACTTTTAATGCTGAAAGATGTGATGAGGTCATAATTACAGAGTACAATACATCAACGAAACAGCAGCATAACAAAAGAAAAATATATAATAAACACCACATCCAATAGAGATATTTTAGGAGAATTGATTAGCTCGGAGAGAGCCGATCAATTCCCCTTCTTCTTTATGAGCTTTCTTTCACTGCAAGATGTTTATTATCTGGTTATCAGATTAACATGGCTTTGAGGAAGATAAGTGAGTCCTTCAGATTCTCAAAACTCATAAAGTATGTGGGAAATCCAAGGCAGCCAATATTGAACTGAAACGAACCTGCAAAAACCTTTGATGCCTGTGTATTTGTGTGCGTGGGCACTGAATCGGTACAAATAAAAGGTCATAATATTGCTAATCAATGATGCTCTCTGATTTCCTCCCAGCAGCTCTCTGGCTCTGGATGCCTGCTGCTGAGATGAACTCGCCATCGTCTCCCAGACAGCTGACGAGCTACAGCAGGACCAACTCTCTCCGTGTCGTTGAGAATATAAACTGATCCATCAGATATGAAACCTAGTTTACCTTCTGATAGTTTATGACAAGTCAAATAATGTTTTTCTATCGTTGTATTTTATTGCTTTTGACTTAAAGTAGACACACCACTTCATTTGACAATTCCTGTATTGAGGCTGGTGCTATTTCTGATCATTGTCCCATGAGCCATATTCAGAAAGTATTTTAACTTACCATCATAAATGACACTTATAGTTCCCAGATAATAGTTTTCTTTTGTGTGACAAAACTACTCAAAAGTCCACGTACAGGCTCATTCTAGGCTGACAACTGCAGCTCATCTACAGAACCGTGTCCCAAATGTAATACTACGTGCTAATTATACACAGTATGTACTACATAAATACTAATTGTCATAGTTCTAGCAATTAGTATACTGAAATTTCACATACCTCGTCATTTAATGCTGACATGAAATGGCACAAAGTTGGATTTCAATCAAACTGCAACTTTTGGGGAAAAAAATCCTGAAGATTTATTATTTATGTTTTGGTTTTCCATTAAAACACTACCGCCCACAATTAATTTTCTCCTCCATTTTTTTGTGCATTGCATTGTGGGAGAATAGTATCCATCAACCGCACATTCAAAAACCATATTGAGTAAACACACTGTTAACTTTGAGTATACTTGTACTTGTATATCTGACTCTTTTCCAGAGTGAACACACTCCACATTCAAAACCTAATGTTTAATTAATATGTCATGGAAATGGCACATCAGTGACTAAAGCTGGCTGAGGTGTTCTGGTGCCAGGTGACACAACTGTAGTCACATAATATCGAATATCTCTGACAAAGACCGCGAGAAGCGGGTGAAAGCTCCGACAAAGTACGTGGACCTTTGAGTTGGGTTTATTTTTGTTTTCAGTTCAGCAGCCCACCGCGTGCATCGACCAGGTGACTGAAAACAAGAAGGCTGGACCTGCAACTCATCCCCAAATGAGATGGAGGAGTTCCCAAAACCTATGGAGCGTTCAGGCTGTCCTTGTGAGCTCGGTACTTTGAGGTGGGTGGAGACTAGTTCTTCAACATGACCGGGATTTGAAGAAATCAATTTTTACAGGCTTGATGTTAATAAATAAAAAAAAAACATTATATATATTTTATATTAATTTTAGATTTTATATTATATTTAGGTGCAGCTTTTAGTGTTAGAAGTAATTTAATTTATTCTTAAATGCAACAGGTGACAATTTGAGGAAGTCACACAGTGACACCTTGTGAGTCTGTGTGCGTGTGATCATTGTAAGGTGGGTCTGGAGTCACCTACTGTAGCAGGAACTACCACAGAAGTGGTTTTGAGTGCTTGTGGACAGATTCTGTTGCCACGACAGCATAATAACCGTGCTAGAAGCAGTTACGACACTTTACAGGTGTGTAGTTGAGATAAAAAATGAAGGACGAGTTTGCAGATGGGTGTGGTCCGACTGAGCAGAAGTAGGGGGGTAGGAAATGGGGAAGGAGCCATTGGCTGATTTGGATGTGATCTCGTCGCAAGACGGTCTCCAGTTATAAATATACTTGATCCCCAATGGGCAATATGCAAATAGAAGTTTTTTACAGCAGACATTTTGACTTGTCGTAGTAACTAATAACATTAACTATGGCTCTGTTGTATTAAAGTGTTAATCATGGCAATACAACACAATACCAGGAACCTGAAACTGAGGCAGCTAAATAGAATTGAGCCATCATTAATTGTTTTATGTGCACCTGTGCTGTTCCTACTGTGACGTATCAAAATATCTGCTGTTAAAAAGGACAAGTAAGTAAAAAAAAAAAAAAAAGAAAAAAACTTTCAAAGTCTTGTTTTTTCTCTTTAATAGAATCTTAAGAGTCTTTTGGGAGGTGATCATGTTCTAAGAAAATGGGATCAAACAAGCAAACACTTGCATGGCACACATGTTTTGTACATTAGGAAAGCGGCTCCCACTGAGCCAACCGCTGACGTGACCATTTATATTGTCTGATGTGTAATGTCAGCGGGTGTTTCGAGGCAGCAGATGGTGACAGTTTGCCCACTTAACTTTCAACACGCGCATACGCGCTTACACACCTCGACCGCAACAACAAACAAACCAGAACTAACAAATTCATAACCTTCTCATTCCTGCACCACCCTCTGACGAAAGCATGTACCTTACACCACATGCGTGCATAAACACACACACACACACACACACACACACACACACACACACACACACACACACACACACACATATCTCCCAGTGACAAAAGCCTGCCTGTATCGACTATGACATCAGTCCTGTTTCCTGCTGATGAGAGGGGAACTACGGATGACAGATTGATTGAAAGATATTCCTCCCTCACGCATCCATCACTTCAGCCACCTTCTTCAATTCATCTGCTGGAAAGAGAGAGAGATACATCCATTTAGACCAGTCCTGACCATCAAGTCACCCAGAGGGGTTATTCACAAAATATTGCTGTGGCTCTGGCATAACAACTCACACAGAAGACGAGAGGTCCACAATTTGTTTGGCTTGAATTAATACAAAGCAACATTTACTTGACCTTGTGTTTCTGAATACCCAGGTAGCAGATGTCCATTGTTGTGGCAGTTGAGCTACTTGATAATTGAATGCAAATCAAAATTGAATCTCAGTTCTCAGCTGATGGCATTGGAAGTTTGGATTTTGAATCCATTCATTTTGCCAAATAACTTTTGCAATTACGAGCAGGTTTTTTTTTTTTCTCACCTGCCACAGTGCCTCTCAATTTTGTGTGTTTTGTTTTTCTGTACCAGCGTGGGTTTTCTCCATGTTCTCCGGCTTCCTCCCCACAGTCCAAAGACATGCTCCAAGGTTCGGTTAATTGCTGACTCTAACGTGCCTGTGGGTGTGAATGTGATTGGTTGTCCCTATGTGTCCGTCCTGAATAGGATAAGAGGTAAACAGTGCAAGGATGGATGGTTGGACTTAAACGCTTGACTGTTTTTGATTTAGGAATTGCTTTTTGAAAATTATATTTCATAATATATGGATATTTTAGTGTATTCCTAGTGTTTCCTTTATTATGTGTGCTCTGTTGTAGCAGAGTACCAAACACCATAATAAACCCTTTAGGAGTGTCCGGAGACATTCTCCCCGGACACTCAGAAGAAAATGTAATACATTTTTACATTTTACAGTTCAATCAGGAGAGACTGTTATAGAGTTGAACAATAATTTATTACAATTGCACAATATTTGAAAAGTGCAAAGTCTTTGGCAATTGGACTCCATCTTGAATTAGGATAAGCAAGGGGTAGTGATGCTGGTATCTGCTAAAGCAGAATCCCCCCTGGAGTCCAGACACTGGTGGTGGTGGAGAAGAAGGAAGTTGCTGTAACCCGATGAAGATTGGAGGAGCCCGGGTGGAGGAGGGTTGCATCGGTTTTGAGCTGAAATGACAACTGACAGCAGCAGAGAGGAGAACCTATTTAAAAGTTTGACAACAACGATGTGATTGGCTTAAGGAAACTGCGCAGCATCTGATTGGTTAATATAAAGAGCACGCCCTCCAATCAGCTGATGGAGTAATCTCAGGGAGACTTAGAGACTGACATTATGAATGACAAAGAGCATGGCGTGTGTCTTCCTGACTGAACTTCTGCTTGAGCTACATTTAAATGCATTAATGTTGTGCTCTTTCAGAGCAAAATAAAGGGGCTAGAGCTATTAAGAACGTTGTGCTCTTGTAAACAATTTTGTGCTCTTGTTTTAGCAGTACAGGAATGTACATTTAGGCTACTCAAGTACTGTACCTAAGTACAAATTCAAGGCACTGGTATATTCTCAGTGCGCGATAGCCCACCCCCGGTTAGCAATCGGGCCGGGAACAGGGCCCCTGACACTCCCCACAGGAAGAGAGGGGAGTGTCGGGGCCCTAGGAAGAGGCAGGGTCTTGGCAAAGGATGCTTCGATGCTGACAAAGCCTGAGCCGCGAGCCACTTTCCCAGCTAAACTAGAGCCGATCACAGAGAGTGAAAAAATATTTTCAGTTCATTATGAAACTGTGGAGGTACAAAATAGACTTTTGCGGGCTTCCAGAGTCTGTAATTAATGTGAAACACTGGAAATCACTAAACCGTCGATCCCACAAGCCCTGGATGTCTGTAAAGGGAGCTGAACATTTTTGGATGTAGATAGCACTTATCCAGAGAAACTCTCATTGAGCACAACAGCAAAATAAACCTCAAGGCCTCAAGATCACCAATACAGACACCGTTAGAAAGAAATGCCAGGGCCAAAGCTGTGGAGCACTCTGAAGGCAGATGTAAATGCATTCCTTCATCATTGAGGATAATGACAAAGGAATGTGTCAGTCATGGAAAAGCCTTGATAAAGAATGTTCAGTTAGAGCTGAGAGCAAAATGTGTACGAAGCAAAAAATGCTACAGAAAAGATTTTAAACATTGGCATACACTGGTTGGTAAGACATAAACGTCAATGTGGCCTATTAAAGAAAACATCACTTGTTATATAAAAGTCTGCAAAAAGTATTTTATGCTTTTGGAAAAAACATAAAAAAAGAAAGAAACATGACTCATTTCTAAAAGCAGACCTTTTCAAAAACCATTGAATACTCAATGTTTGGTTTACAGTAACATAAAGTAGAGACAGAAAATTGATTCAAAAAAGAGTGAATAGAAAGAAAGAAAGAGTAAAAACATTTCAGAGATGAGGTTTGGTACCGTCAGGCTTTTCATATTATCTCATATATACAATCACAACATAGTTAATCCACTTTTGGGTGAGTGTTGTTGTTGTTGTTGTCCTTGATGATGAGGATGGTGACAATGTTGATAATGATTATACCAGTGATGTTGGCTGTGACAATTTTTCACGATGCTGGCTATCTATGCTGATTTTGCTTGTTATTTCACTTGTATGTTGTTGTATTTATACCGTTGATTTATGTATTTACTTTAGTAATGATTGATGATTTTAATTGATGTTCCCAAATTGAGCGTTTTTATTCTGGTATCATCCAATTGCTGGGACCTCAGTTGAACCTCAAGTCCAGAATATTCAGTCCCCTGCCATTGTTAATGTTTTTATATTGGTTTTATTTAATAACGAGTCTGACGGAACATAATAAATGGTAAGTGCTTGTATGGCGCTTTTCTAGTCTTCCAACCGCTCAAAGTGCTTTAACGTTACATGTCATCAATCACCCATTCACACCCATTCATACACTGATGACAGGGGTCATGCAAGGTGCCACCTGGTCATCAGGACTAATTAACATTCACACCACATTCACACGCCGCAGGCACAGCTACGGGAGCAGCTTGGGGTTAAGTGTCTGTACGGGCTAGCGGAGCCATGGATCAAACTGCCAATCCTCTGATTGAAGAACGACTCTGCTCTGCACTGAGCCACAATCGCTAGGTCTGTATAAGCACTAAAATCAAGTAAATAATAATAACTATTATTATTATTATTATTACCATAATTATCATAATTTATCATTTATAATTTATAATTAATCTCTTATTTAGACAGTAAACTTCTGGAGTGTTTTCCATATATTTGTCGGACTATGGAAACCCATCTTGAAACCGGGACAATCCCGGACAAACTGGTACATCTGGTTACTGTATCGTCCGCAGTGGGCCTTTACAGGCCGCAGCTAATTGACTGCAGTTATATTTTGCTGCTGGATATACTAACGTTACCTACCAACGTTAACCAAACTCATCTTTCAGCGAGCAGTGAATTGCTCTCCACAACTCTGTAAGCAGCACATCTGGTGGCCAAACATTCAGCTCACTCCGAACGTCCAGCTCGCCCTCTGTCGGATAGGCTAGGCCAATCGGCCAGTGGGCTCGCCCCCTGTCGGATAGGCTAGGCCAATCGGCCAGTGGGCTCGCCCCCTGTCGGATAGGCTAGGCCAATCGGCCAGTGGGCTCGCACTCTGAACTGCCCCGTCCTGAACAGGCACTGCAGTGGTGACATAAAATAAAGTAATCTTAAAACTTCTTATTTAAATCACTATGATCAGAATCCACAGCCTCAGTTACGGTGTTGTAGGTCGGTCGTGGGTCTTTTAGAGAACATAGTCATAGTTAACGTCACTGTGCTTTAAAACCAGCTTTTTGCTATATGTGTCTTGGAGATTTTAGCAGGAGGAGACGGCTTTGTAATTATATAATTTTATACTTTCAGTGTGATGAAGGGACTCTGTTCGGCTGTATGTACTACAGCCAGTGAGCTTTTTTGTGCTTGACTTCTAATCCTTGCTAAGCCCATCGGGTTCTTTGGCACCAGCTAAATTGCGTTGTCCACTGTTTGATATGGAGTGACCTTCTCTGTAGCAAGGGAAACAGAATCAGGTCTGCGAGGACATGGTCTCTGTCCTGCCATTGTTATACTCCTTTCTTCCTCATCTCCAATCTCCATATAATACCTCCTCTCTCGCTTTTTATAGACACTGATTTGCTCCAAATTGGCACTTCCACCACTGTCTGACTGACCGATAGCAAGAATCTGAGCAAACCGTGTGGTAAATGTCTCAAAAAAAATTGTTGCAATTTTATATGGAAGTTCTTAGTGCTTTAGCATGTCCTTGCCCTTCCCTTTCTGCCTATTTTGTCTCTTTTATCTCAATTTCAGCCTCAAATGATTTTGTCTTCACTGTTGAAGAAGTGGATTATTTATCAAACGTCTGCAAGAAATGTTGCAATTCAATCTTTTTATAATTTGTTCGTAAATGACAAAAAAAGAATGGGTTTCAGTGCAATTCACTTTACATATTACGTTGTAAACAAGAGACGTGTAATGTGTGGTCAAGTAATAGAGAGAGAGAGAGAGAGAGAGAGAGAGAGAGAGAGAGAGAGAGAGAGAGAGAGAGAGAGAGAGAGAGATGGTGGATGCGCTCAGAGCAGACAGCTGATGGCGATCGGAGCAGGAAAGTTGTCTCACAGTGTCTCACACACACACACACACACACACACACACACACACACACACACACACACACACAATGAATGCCTCTGATCAGGATTAGGCATCTTACCAGGGACAGGGGAGACAGGTGGTGGAGTGGTTACCTTGACTGATGGTGTTGGGTGGGCTGGGACTTTCAGGCCCGGGTACAAGTGTAGCAGGCACAGCAGCATTTTACTTGGCAAAAAAAACAATCATTCGTTCTTTTCATTTTAAATTACAGATATATTTTAAGGTTGTGATTTTGCTCAAGGAGATGTACAAGGCACGGTTTCACACATGTGCACCGGTGCGACTAATGAAAATGTTGTTGTTTAGACATATTTTTGGTCACGTGTATTGTTGAGAGGTTTTTACCTTTGGACAGGGCCACTATTGTTTATGATATACCACATTATTTGTGATAAATACTTGACTCTACAGTTATTACCACCACCAAGCAATCTATTGTCGATGTATATTTATTGTACAGACATTTTCCACACTTTTCACACTTTCTCATGGAAAACACAGGGAAAACACATCTCATTTGAATTGAAACCCTTCAAATCCAATTCCTCTGAACCTCTCTAAAAACCAATCTGCAGCTGAGGGTTTGATGAGGAGCTCATATTGCACCTAGATTTCATTAAGGTCAGTCACACACAGTAACATAGAGTGTGGAAAGAGGCTACTGAGTGGTGTTTGCTTGTTCGAGTGAGGTGGGGGGCTTTGGCCTTCAGTCATCTGTTTTGTACTCTAAAGCTGTGATATATTTCCCTAGATCAGGTATATACCCCAAAGTATCTGGACAGGTTCTATTTTTATGCCTATGCACCGGCAATAGCTGTGGCTGGAGGCCTAATGTTTTCATGTTGTGCATCTGTCCTGTCCAATTCTCGTGAACAAGATATCTCAGGAACGTCTGGAGGAAATTTCTTTAGCTGTTCCACCAAAATCCACTTGGCCTTAAGAATGAACTGATTCGATATTTTTGTGGTTAAAGATCAAAGTTTAAGGTCACTGTGACCTTATGTCTCTCCTATTCTTGTAAAAGCGATATCTCAGGAACGCCGTATTTCAAATTTGTCCCAAACGTTGACATGCATTCAATTAACTGATTAGAATGTGTTGGTCAAAGGTCACTGTAACCTCATAAAACACATTTTTTTGGTCATAACTCACATTTATTATGACAATTTTACACTAATAGGATAAAATGCTGAAGTGATGACATTTTGGACAGACATGGATATAAACTGCCACATGACTGGTTGGCAGAGGCAAGACAGTAGTTCTAGTTTATCCCTTTTACAGCAATCTACAAAAAATAATGTCTCTCTACAAGCAGCTATGTACGCCTCATGTTTTATACAAACTCATTCTCCTACGCAGATGCTGTGAAATTGCTTTTATAGGTGTGTTTACCGTTGCCTGTGATGCTTCCTGCACACACACACACACACACACACACACACACACACACACACACACACACACACACACACACATACTCACTCTGAAACACACAAATACATTAACATACATATATTTTTATCAATCAGTATCTTTGCAGATGGCTTTCAGTGTCACTATGGGTATTTTGTAGTGCAGCAGGTTTGTATATGTATTATTTTCAAAACAGGTTTTTCCTCTCTCCCTCTCCCATTTATCCCCTCCATGTCTATCTTTTCTTCCATTCTTTCTCCCTCTCTGTCAATATGTCAACCTCCTTTCCTCTCCCTACTTCTCCTCTTCTCCATCCCTTTTAAATCTGCAACAATCAACAGCAGTGGAAAGGCTATTTTCCAGATGTTTGCCAACGCCGGCATTTGCAATTTGAGTCAGAGGTGCTGTTGTATACACCTCATCGCAACAATAATGTAATGCGACATTGATTGGTTTCCCCATCAACCTGAATATTAATCGGAGGAACTTGATTTATTTGTTTGAAGAAAGGTTTCTATGATCTTTATCTCTAATTGTCTCAAATGATTTCCCTTAACAGGCTTTTCCCATTTGTGAAACACATTTGCAGTGTCAGAGGCCATAAACAAGAAAAGTATCACAATTTAATTGCAGGCTTCTTTTGCAGTCTGGATAAAAGCATAGCGGCGCTATTAAGAACGATGGTGACTGTGTAATTGTGATGAATGTTGTGTGTCAGCATGATTAACACCGATGGAAACACGAGCCTCTGTGCAAACGGACCAGCTAGCCCTCCTCAATGGGCCCATTCCCCAGCACACACACGTAGCATGCACAAAGGATTTATATATATATATATATATATATATATATATATATATATATATATATAAAACATATATTATGATCACTGTGCAGCCCTACATCACATAAGCAATTTTGTAGTTTCCCCTGACATTAACATGTCCAGACACAAGTCAAAATAAAACCCTTTATCTTCCCATACCAGCAGAGCAGAGAGACAGTCAACTGTTTTCACAGCCACAGACAACACAAAGTTTAATTTCATGACATCAAAGAGCCGTCTCTTCCTCTCGGTCCCAAACCGTCTATTTATTTCCTCCCTTCAATTTTCTTCAGGAACATAATTGTCTTTGAGCAGCACGATGCCTTGCCTTTCATATCTGAGCTAATGTTGTTTGTAAACCCAATATGTGTGTTTAAGTAGAAAATGTGACCATGAAATGTCCAGAAGATGATTTAGAGTTTTCATTATTCACTTTCTCCTCAATATCTACAAATGTTCAGGGAGATTTGTTTTGCAGGATCCTCTGTGTTTTTTTTTTATTTTAGTACATTGGAATGATACTACTAAATCTAATGCAACATCAAAAAAATTTCTCTGTGGTGCTGGTTATAGCTGCAATATTTTCAGGGTTTTTTTGGTGAAATCCCCCTGATGCCTCCATGTCCTCCCGCTAGCATGTGTTACCAATAATAGCGCCCATGTGCTTTGACATGTTTGTAAAATATTTTGTTTCTTGACCCTTACTGACAAGGGGTTATGAGCAAAACCATTTTCCTGCTGTTTTACAAGCCTCCCCGATGATTTTCGCTTCTGCTGGCTGGGTGCATTTGCTGTGTTCCCCCGATCCGTCTCAGCATGACCCCGAGGTCATCTGATAACGCCACGGCAGCGTTTTCATCCACAGAAAAGAAGCCCAATCGGTGTGTTTGTTGTGCTCAGTTAGGTTTACTTTGAAGGCTGGGATGCAGGGCTTGAAATAAGCTGTCAGTCCTGTAAAGTGACGAACCACCATTTTGCAATTCATCACCAGTAGTCGCATGTGAACATATACACGCATATATTTAAACTCACATTCACCTACTTTTGCTTGACAAGTCTATCCTCACTTCCTTTTCCCACGATCAAAGAGATTGATGAAGTAAAATTATTCTCTCTTTAGCAATTTCCCTCAGGGATTATTTCTGTGGTGCTTTTTTTTTTATAAAACTTTGATTTGCAAGATATTGAATGGGGTTCTACATTAGGAACTATGATGTCCTAGTTGCTGTACATAAATGTGGAAGTGCTTAAAAGCGCATGCCATCCATTCATAACGCCATACAAGACATCAAATTAGGAGCAAGCTCTTCTGCACAAGCCATATATTTTATACACATTTGTCTGACCTAAAATAATTTAAATGAAATTACTCTGAAAGTACATTACCTGTGATCAGAGCACTCATGGCTTTGTAGAGCGATTGCCCCACAAAACCGTTGCAGCCAAAGCGCACACTTTGCCTTTGATCCCTGCTGGCACTAGTCAGGGATCAGCTCTTCTTACTTTGTCTTCTTCCTCAAGTGGGCCTCCTCCAGACGGTCCTCCCACGGCAGCGGCACTTCCAACATGACGGTTGTTTTAGTCGCCTCTGAGACCAGGAGGATGTGTGGCTTCAGAGTGGTCGTGGCGATGTGCAGTGTGCACTGTGGTTTGGCATGCCAGAGATTCCATGACCTTGTTCAGGACCCCTGCTGCTAACTGTTCTGCTGGACCTCTCCTCCTCAACTGCTGCCCTCACCTCCTCTTGGACCAGCCTGCGCCCCTCTTTCCCCTTCGCCCTGTCATACTGGGGACCATTCTGTCCAGGAAATCTGCATTAGATCAAATGCGCCTTAAAGAGAGATTTTATTCATTTACACAATAACAGCGTCTCTCTCTTTAATATGTCATATTTTCCATCTGTGTAAACTGAGCCGATCCATTAAATGTCACCTGCTCATGCATAAAATGTGGTCATGCTGGATTTCACTGACAGCTCTCATGGACACCTCATCCCCTGTGGTTTGCCACTGATCCAGCCATGGGAGGTTCAGTCCTTCCACAACAAACGTAACACACACACACACGTAACACACACACACACACACACACACACTATGAAATACACAAAAAACACTTCACTGAACACTTCACCTCCTGTGTGGGTCTCCGCTGAGGCTTCTTCTATCCTCTCCATGCTGAGATGCACACAAACACACACACAGGCAGTGTAAAATACATTGATACAACTAGACACATACTGTACTCACAACACACACACATACACACACACACACACACACACACATACAGAACATACATTTACTGTACTTAAACAGAGAAAGGCTCCCACATTCACACATATGCTGTTTAAAAATGCATGCACGTTTGCTCTACACGTCTGGGACTCTGCAGGTACACTACAGTAGCGCCGTAGGTTCTGGGGGAGTGTGTGTGTGTGTGTGTGTGTGTGGGGTGGGGGGGGGGGGGGGTAGATATTTAAAGAAATACACCACATTTTAAAAGCATTGGCCCATTTCTTCAGCTTACTGAGAGAGAGAAGACAGAGACAATCAGTCATGCATGTGTCCCCTGGTAGATTGTGTTTGTAGCAGCTCTAGGGTTGGCTATGTTGGTTGGTCGGTCGATCACTTTGGTGCAGACTGAAATATCTCAGCAACTGTAGAATGGATTTCAATTAAACTTGATAAAGACATGCATGGGCAACAGGGATGAACCCTATTGACTTTGTTGATTCCCTGACTTTTGATCAAGCACCACCATCAAGTCAAAATTGTAATTTGTCAAATAAAACTAATGATGTTCACATCAGCCTCAGCTGTTAACTACTTTGTGTTTAGGGCTAACTAGCAAATGTTAGCATTATAAAAGGTTGAACTAATATACAACTTCCCCTTATGTCACTTTGAGGTGAACATTTTTGGTTACTATTGAAATATCTCCAATATTTGGATGCATTGTCCTAAAGTTTGGTATAGATGTAGATGTAGATGTTGAATTGCTGATGATTGTTTCTGCTCTTTAACTATCACAGAACTCCATATAGACCTACAGGTGGCTAATACAGCCTGGACTTCTTTAAGGAAGAAAAGACTAAATGTATCATGGGATATTTGGCAAGTACAGACAAGTCACCTCCGCTGCATCCATCGTAAAACGGGCGGAGCAAGTTACAGCCGCCCATTTGGACCGTCCTTGGCTAGGTGCAAACTTTTGAATTGGAATAGTACTTGGGCTACGACTTATGATGTTTCACAAGTCCACGAGAACACAAGTACAGACAAGAACGCATATTGAGAAGAGCCTAGCGTGCTATAGTGGTATGTGGATCACAGAAAGCTGTATTATGTTAGCAAGTGCCTTAACTAACTATAGTAGTTTGCTAACACATTGCTAACATTAGCTTGCTAACTTGACAATGCATCAACATTATAGTTAGCAACTGCTCCCCTTGTACACATAGGGTAATAAAATAATCCTTTGACTTGCTGAAATCTGATGTTTTTAGCTATAGGCATTTTGTTAGCGTTTCAGCCCTTGCATTATGTGTCCGTGGTTGTTCTCCCCTTTTTGGGCGTGGTTTTCACAGTATGACGCGTAGCTTTCTGTCTATTTATAAGCCTTGTGCGAACTGTCATATCAGAAATCCTGAAAAGCCAGCTCTGTATATTCACTCTTTTTTTTAAGGAAATAAACTGAAAGGGATTTATCCCCCCAAAAACTTGATTTGCTCCTTTAAATTGATCCGGACAGGCAGTGTCTTCACGTGGTACAGTATCTGACGTGTGTGTGTGTGCGCGCGTGACAGGGCAGGCTTGACGGATCCTTACATGAACAGTAACATGGGCAGAATGTCAGAGCCATATGGTGGCAATGAAGGAGCAGATTAGTAGCTCGGATGTGTGAAATAGAGGAGCGTTTTTTTTGTCTGAACTACTCACTCAGTGAGAGAGCATGCAGCGTACGTGTTGGTCTGTGTGTCCGTGTGGATTCTGAATGGCAGTATGTGTGTATCGACATGAATGTGTGTGTCATGTGTCTACCAGATGGAGCTCTTGACAGTGAACTATATCGGGGGAAGGGAGAGGGCGACATTGAAATGATGTCACTCAGTCCTCTTCCTGTCTCCCCCTAATGAAATAAACTCTCTCTCTCCCTGTCTTCCTCTACCTCGTTTTCTCACTCTATCTCACTCTAATTCCATCAGATCCGGATCCCCTTGTGTACATTGCAGGGGCAAGTGGTGTGTGTGTGTGTGTGTGTGTGTGTGTGTGTGTGTGTGTGTGTGTGTGTGTGTGCGTGTGTGTGTTAGGAGTGCAGGGGGTTAAACATGCGGATAAGATAGCGGCTGCAATAAATTCATGGCCTTTCCAGTTTGACAAACGACTCTGTCAGCCTTTCGAAGGGTGGCGGTCCTCCATCGACCCTCAAGGTGCCCTTCCACTCAGTCAACAGCGACTGCGAGGATCAAAACCATAAGTGCGATGAACTTAATGAACAAATACACAGCTGGTGCCTCTGAGGCGCACACTTAATGCATTTCATTGTGTCCCGCAGTGCAGTATCTTCATCTTTAGCATGGTTGACTGCAGGCAGAATCAAAACTATAAAGGGTTTCAGTTAATGCTGACTTCTCCAAAGCGAGAACACTGAGTAGACAAAAGCTGGTATTGCAGAGATAAAACTTGTGACCACCCAGAATTAATATAAATGTTTTATGCCCCTCTCAGACACAACGTGCACTTGTTGCTAGGTTCTGCAGGTTGAACTTTGCTTAACGCAGCAAAAAGCCATCATTGCGTGGCGCACGCCACAGGAAATGATGGGTTTCAGAGCGCAGCGGTGCCTTCATCGCATTGTGACTGAAAGGCCTTCACTGTGAAAATGTAGGGATGACTTGTCACAGATGCATTCTTCTTTGTGAAAATCTTCTTTTTTAAGTTTTTTTTCCCTTTAGACGTTGTCCATTGTTGAGGAGATGGTTGTCTTTGATCTTGTTTTACTGCAGATAGTATAAATATTGGTGTACATTTTGAACCTGAACTGAAGTCACAGCCTTTTTCTTGTTTTCTCTATACAAAACTATTGACACTGTTCTTCTCCTGGACTGCTCAGCAAAATGAATCGCTTTCATTTCCAAAACATTATTGAAGAACGTGTTTTCACTGAGGACATTTGGGAATGAGAATCTAATCAAACTCATCAAAATGCTAAACTCTCTCATATTGACTTTTTACACCCATCACAGAAAAAGAGCGGATTGGATTTTCCAAGCAAATTTGAGCTGTTCCATAACAGTATGTGATTTAGGTGAGTGAGGGAATGCGGGGGAGGGGACTGGCTTCTATTAGGGTTAGACACTGTGTGACAGTTGAGGAAATGAGAGTTGGTTTTGAGTAGGCGGTCGGGACATGACTCCCTGTGTTGAAGAGGGATGAGGGGCGCCATTTGATAGAGTTTGGTCAAAGTGAGACGGTAGAGTTGAGCTTTACAGTTATGAAAGCAGCACCGAAATGGAAGCGTGTGGGTGCCAAGGGCCTTGTCAAACACTCGCTTATCTAATTGCATGACGAGTAGGGCAGATAAGAGAAAATTAGCTAAGTGCATATGTGCATGTGTGTGTGTGTGTGTGTGTGTGTGTGTGTGTGAGAGAGAGTCCCATGCCTATTGTAATCCCATCATATGAAATCTATATTATTGCCTGTGTGTTTTATGGTTTCCAGTGCCAGCTCGTGCATAAGTTGTCACTTGCTTTGAGAATGTAATTAGGCAATTTATTCATGTAGTTCCAGTACTTTTGCGCTCTGTGTGTGTGTGTGTGTGTGTGTGTGTGTGTGTAGGTGTGTGTGTTTGCTTCAGCTCAAACTGTATTTTCATATGTATGAGCTCCCTCTCTCTCTACTCATAAGCATAACTGACTCAATAATTGCTGTGGGGATTCAACACAACAACTGGAGGGTCCCAGGTCAGACTTGACTTTTACACAGCCTTGAAAAGACATTGCTTTGCTTTCATCGTCAAACTAGAGCAGACCCTCGCTAAACTCATATGACTTGTTATGATTTAGTTAGATTTAGGCATAAAACTACGTGGTTAAAAATAAAGGTAATGAAGCATGGCGTTCAGGCAGCTTCACGCTACTTTGTTCCAAATAAAAATAGGAAAACATATATAGCTTATTGAATCTTAATGAATGCAGAAATCCTTAATGCGATGTAAACAATATTTTTCAAAATGTGTTAGAAGATTTTATACTGAATATACACCTTATATTATATATATATATATATATATGTTTATATATATATATACATATATATATGAAGCTAAATCAAATTAATTATAATACGTCATACATATGTGGGTGTGGCTGTGAAGAGAAAGAAGAACCTTAATACATATGTTATGAAAAACAAGACTTTTGACTCTTTAAATTAAAATGGCAATGCAATGTAGAAACCTAAAGTCCAGTCAAAAAAGGTTGGTGATGCACTGATCTCCAAAGCCGGTATAGAGCTCTGTATTGGCAATAATCTGGCAATACGATACGTATTACATCAATCCAATGTGTTGGACTGATTTACTCCTCATCATACACCCACGTCGCTTACACTAGTAAGAACGTTCAGAAGGGAGAAGGCAATAAAAGTATTTCAAGCAAGTAGATGTAGAAAGTTCTCGTTGCCAGTTGCTCATTAATTCAATCAAATGTTCACAGTCTGAAGTGATTCTAGCGTTTCTGGGATTTTTAAAGATGTATGGTCAGTGGATAATTCAGTTTTAATATCATTGTTACATTTTATTGAAGCATTAGTTAAAAACATAATAAATATGAATGTAATCACAGCCTGCAAATGAAATATAATTTTTTTTATTTGTTTCTGGTGACAAAATAGTAATCCTGAATTGTGAAATTGGCCTGTTATATTTCACGACGAATGTTTTGCACACTTTCAGGTAAAAGACGGCACTTGGAATTGTAATTTAATGCCTTGGTTTCCCTTTTTTCCAGGTTTTCCAAGAGGACATGACACTCTTAACCTCCTAATTGTCAGTATGACGAATTAAATTACAGTCTTGACAAACACCGAGAAACCACGTCTCCACCGCTGTGTTCCCGACTGCGCATTTTTCTGATAAACTGGGCGCACTTGGTACTGAGTTCACTCGGCGATTTTGCCGACTTTTCAGCTCAGAAATTTAAATATGTAACTGCTCAGCAATCCATTTGCAGTTGATGTGGAAAGAGCACCTGTTAACATCCAAATGGAGCTGATAGGCCTCCAGTGTAAGGACACACTCGAGGGAAAGTATGACTGTGGGCGCTGCACAGTTTCCAACTCCGCCTCCATGCTGCTCAAATGCTCTGCATGTTTGGAAGCACATACCTGTGTGAGCAGCTTTTCTCTGTGATGAAGATGAACAAAACCCCAAACGTTACTGAACTGGCAGCCAAGAAAAGATGCCAAACATCTGGCTCTGGCACATGTGCATAGACGAAGAATGTAGTCTACCGAAATAGGTTTCGTTTCTGCACTATCCTTTCTCTCCTGTTTAATAAATGTTGACCCTGTTTGGCCCTCTCTGTGATTGAGTTTGTCACCCTTGTTCTAAACTGTCAATATTTGGTGGCGACAGCTGTATTCAGGGTGATTTTGACATGAATTTTAATTTAAAGGCAGTCATTTTCAGACTGCATTCGTAGTTAAACCTAAAAAAAATAATTGCAGTAATTCATAGATAGCCCACAAAATTATTCCGTACGTTCCTGCTCTGGTCCCTGGAGGTCCAGAGGACTGCCAATACAATAGATGAGTCCCGGCTCCCCCTGAGAGTCCAACACAGCCAGGACCCTGTAGGGTCCCTTCCAGTGGGGAGCAAGTTTCATGCGGTCCTCCGTGGAATTATGCAGCCATACGAGATCCCCTTCTTCATACGGCTGATGACGTACCGTTCCATCATAGTACAGTTTTTGTTTCTCATATCATGATACAGGGGTTACGATTTGATTAATTGCAAAACATTGTGATACTGTAAGCAAGGCGATATATAAAAATAAATACATTTTTGGGAATAACTCATAGTATAAAGATCACACCAGCGTTTTTGACAAGCAATACAGTATCACGAAAAATATTATCGCAAAACTTAAATGTAGAAGTAGTTTCTTTAAATTTGTATCTGTAACCTCTAACGCATTTGTCCTTCTTCCTTTCTTTTTTGGAATCAAAATGTAAATAAGTATGAAACATTTTTTAACAAAAAAATATTTTGGTGTCTTAGAATTTATTTTCCCCCAGCTAGTTGTAAATCTGGGAGCGGCATACAGCGGACCTGTAAATTAAAGTACAGATTATGTAAAACTGTCCAACAAATCAACAACAACTGATTCAAGGATTAGGTCTTCAACATCTTCTGTGAAGATTAAAGCTAAACAGTTGTGACAGGCATTACAAGGAAAGATATAGGAACCATTGGCTGACGGGTCACAGTGTTCACATGTACGTTGTGTTTCAGTGTGTGTACTTTTGTATTCCTATCTTTGAAAGGACCAATTCAATTTTAGGAGCGTGAGGACAATTTTTGACTTTTTCAGAGGCTGTTGAAGGGTTAAGAAGTGGGGTTAGCATCAGGTTTTATGTTAAGGTTAGGCTCAGGTTTGGGGTTATGGACTAATGTCTTTTGTCAATGCCGAGTGTAAAAATCCCAACACGTGTGAAGGGGGCTCATCTGTAGTATATTCACACTGATGTATAGTATGTTATGCAGTAAGTCTACCGTATGTGTGGCACAGTGTGCACCTGCTGCATTATTCACAAGCAACATGCGTATGTGTCTGCACACATGCATGAGTGTGTAACACGTGAAGCAGACGAAAGCGAGATTCAAATACATGTCCCCTTCTCTCCCTCTTCCTCTCTCCTCTGCTTTATCCAAACTTCAGTAATTAAGATGCCACGGTCAGCTTGAGTCCTACTTCTTTACCTCCATGTGGCTGTTTACCTCTCAGATCAAGTCTTCCATAGTTTTTTACAATTGCTTAGGCACCATTTTGAAAATGGGACTCATTTTGTCAAGACACTACACACAAATCACACAACCACAAACACACAAGTAGCTTAACACCTCAGATCTTTTGCAAAATTAAACACTTCATTCAAAATTATACAATAATCTCTGAAAACCAAATGTTGTCGCCGTATGACACCCACATGGTTCATACAATCTAGTTCTCGTTGACCAGACTGCTGTGCTCAATCTATAACACTTTTAACGTTTCTACCTTTCTAATGATATAGTCTGGGTTGGTCAGTGATATTGATGGAATACATGAATATCTTTACCAGGCACAAAACTCAAGAGTGAATATTTATCTCCATGTCGTTAAGTCAGTCAATACATTGATGCATTTCCAAAGGTACCGAAGGCACTGAAAATTAGAGCAAAGCATATTCTAAATAGAATATAGTACAAAAACACATAAATAATTTGTGGAAAAAGAAAATGAAAGCACTAATTGCGTTCTTTTTCAATTGCAAATAAACGTTTTTGAAAACAGGCCTCTTGCTGCCATATTGGCTTCTATTGTTGTAATCAGGAACTCAGCTGTGGTCTTTTTCTAATTCTTACATCCTGATTGATGAGTCGACAGTTATAAAGGATATAAACGATGTGCTGGAATACTGAAGCTTTCATGTTTCATTTATTTCTAGCACCAGGAGCGAACACGGAGAGCATGAGATCAGGTGTTCGTCTATGTGCTCTGCATGTGTTTGAAGTTCAAGTTTATGCATCTGCTTTGTGCCTCGGAGAAAACTGTGTTTTATCTGCGCATGAATGAACAGTGGTCGACAGGAGCTAAACCCCTGGGAGGAACGCTTGTGTGCATGTGTTTTGCATGAGTGCACATTTGTGTGTGTGGATGCTGTTTGTTAGCTTGGCTGCACGTTAGAAACACACATGCGAGCTTGTTGTCTTAAGGCTTGTGTTGTTTGAGTAGCACTGCTAAGCCCTCGGATCATTCATCTCATGGAAGACGCACGCCTTGATTCCTTTTTTTTTAATTAACCACAGAAGGATTGATCTAGGACAAATCTCCAACTGTCACTTCTTCATGAAATCCTCAGAGCAAAACTACGGTACACAATTTAAAGTGATACCCATATTCTGTCTTTTAAGCCTAAAATCCTCATACTACATAGTAAAAATAGGTATTCTTGTAGTGAAGAGTCTTTGGAAGCTGGTAGTATCAAAAAAAAATCCCATTCCACTTCAGTTCAGGACATTTAACTGGACTCTTTTATAATGTACCTCCTTCGTGTTCCTACAAGTTAATATCATTGAAGAAGAATATTTGCATCAGTTGAGACAGCTTTTTGCACTTCATTTTCATCTGTGTTGCACGAGTAACTGCAGGGCTGTCAACAGCGGTAAACCTCATTATAACCAGGAAAGCTTACATTTTGGGCTCATCTCCTGGAGTTGAATATTGAACTAATGGAGCTCCTGAATTCAAGTAAACTGCTTCAAGCCTGCATGGTGAATGGTGAGTGTGCCTCCAGGCTATTGGTTGTATCTGCAGCTGGCAGTGAGACATCCTAAACTAAAACTGGGTGTTGTACTGCTACAGTTTAAACTTGATGTGTGTGTTGTGTTCAAATGGGCTCTGTGATCGTCTCCTGACTTCTTTGATCATTCCGATTCATTATGTCCAA
This sequence comes from Ophiodon elongatus, assembly GCA_016806645.1. Taxonomy (NCBI): domain Eukaryota; kingdom Metazoa; phylum Chordata; class Actinopteri; order Perciformes; family Hexagrammidae; genus Ophiodon; species Ophiodon elongatus. The sequence goes on from JACSYO010000093.1 coordinate 392,086, forward strand.
TGCAAGCCAGTAATTGAGCTTAAAGGATCAGCTCATCCAAATTAATCCATTCACCAACATCCCAAAGAAATATCCCACTTGAAACCATGTATCTTATCTTTTTAAAGAAGAATTTGAATAAGTAAATAATATATATATGTTGGAATCTAGCAGGCTTTGGTCATTAGCAAGTATGAAAACGAAGTAATTGATATCAATAAAAGTATTAATATCAATAGGATTATTCACATATATTAATAATAACGGGGAACCAGCCTGGAATCAGGGACCAATAAGCAAACTGTGGATAAGTCTCAAAATGGGTGTTCACTCAAAATGTCAACAGTCAAAGTATTATTCCACATTCAGAGTGAACAGTGAAGGTTTGAATTTGAGCACTGACTATCACATCCAGCTATTATTACAACACATATGGACAAGATAATCACAGAAACTGCTCCTAAAAATATAACAGTTTATTTACTTACTACTGCTGATTAAAACCAACAATATAAATCAACAAACATCTATTATACAACTACAAGTATACTACCTAAAAGCAACAGTCACGTGGCGAGGAGTGTGTGGGGGGGAGAGGGAGGGAGGGGGGGGGGTGTAGAAGAAAGAGAGAGAGAAGGAGCAAGATGCGGACAAGGTCGCGTAAGTGATAGTTATTTACAATGTACTCCCTGAGGAAGGCCTCTGAGCAACGTGATGGTCCTGAAAAATGTATATACATGTTTTTTTCATGTTCTTTCTGGGTAATACTGCACAGTTATAGGAAAGTACAGACAAATGATTATATATATTTTTTTCTTATACATTAGAGAGAGAGAAACAAGACATGCTTCAACAAAAAGGATGTTGCAGTTACATGGTATATGCCTTACCATGAAAAATTCCACTGTGTCTTCTTTATAACTAGTTACTCTGGATAATCCACACAACTCACTGTGACTGACTTCCACTGGAATTATCATACAGTTCCTCTGAAAACTGTTGACAGGGTGTGTTGTGGATTATGCAAAGTACATTGTTTCTGGAAAAAGATGCTCCTGTTTTATGAATAGTAATGTTCAAATGTGATGGCTAGATAACACAAGAGGAAGAAGATAAGTGAGTTTTTTTGTGCTCTGGTTAAACTTACACTTTAGTATGTGTTTCTACCATCTTTCAGCCCGATGGTGACACAACACAACAGAGTGGTTGTTAAGTAATACCCATGTCACCATCACCTGAAGAAGATATGAAGTAAAGTAATCTGTCTTGCAGTTCAACTAATCCTCTTAAGTGGCGGTTTGAAATTATGAAAATGAGTGCTACACACTCTTGTCACAGCGTAGGAAAGCACATTGCTATCATCAACACTGAGTCACCAGATGTTGTGATGTGCTCAAAACTTAAATTCCAGTCCACAGAAAGGAGAGAACAAGCTTGTGACTGTAATGCTACATAGTGCTTACTGAAAAAAGTATAGGCGCTGTGGGGAGAGGCAAGGAGGGGGGTTCTGATTCGAGAGCATTAATATTCTTTTATTTCAAGACATAGATCAGTCACAGACGGTCGACTCTATCTCAGAACTGATTTAAAACAGTTAATGGCATTTGGGCCATTTTCAACCATGGAATGCAGATTTTTATTAATTTGATAAGAAATGTCAATATGAACCCCAGTATTTCTGTGTTTCATCACAGTACAGTCCTTTTCTTTAGTATACAGCGTTCTCCCCTCTCATTGGCCCTGACTACAGTCACATATCTGCCCTGTTTCACTTTAGCACCTTACACTAACCCAGCCATCGGCTTACAAATAGATTTTCTTGATAGAATGAGACAAAACCAGTGTCAGCTGAAATTCTGCTGCAACCGATGATTCGCTTGAGCAATCGTCTATTATCTCTTACAGGGCCGGAGCAGCACTGCTCGCTGTAACCTCGTAGCAAAACATTTTTGTATTCTCAAGGCAGACGGCAAAAAAGAACATGTTTTACTTTAGTGGCTTATGCATTTTTAAACAATATATCTTGTGTTAAGTGCAAGAGTGTCCGCATGCATTGGTTTTTTTCATATCTCGAGTCTCATCTCTGTGTCCTGCAGTCCAGTTCAGCAATTTCAAATCATGTGGAGGAGAGCAGAGAAACCTTTCTGGGCAATGTTTACAACGTGCACCAAGTGTTGAGTAGTGTATGTATTTTTTGTATATTCACATGCTACATGTACTGTAAATGTGCTGTGCTTGTGTTGTCTTCTTTTATTGACTCAGTCATGTCTTCTTCCTCTTAGTGTCCCTTGATTCAGGACCTTCAGTTAATCACTGCAGGTTACTACTAAATTATTCAACCAATCAATTAGCGCAGTCAATTAGTCCAAAATCTTGACGTTAACAAAGGCAGTACAAAACTGAAATTATCTCATTTTTTGCAGCCATCAGATTCTGATGGCAATGTCCATCCTCCACTCTGAAAAAATCTCAAAAACTATTGCATGGATCTCCATGAAATTCTGCACACACATTCATGGTGCCTGGGCAATGAATCCCACTAACTCTGATGATTCCTTGACTTTTCCTCAAGCGCCAACATGAAGTTCACATTTGTGGCTTTGAGTGAAATACATTAACTCTCAGAAGGATTGCCTTTGATACAGACATGTATTCTTCAGGATGAATTGTTATAACTTATAACCCCTTGACATATAGTCTCATCATCAGGTCAAAGTTGTCTTTTGTTCAATATTTTGGTTTATCATGGTAATACCTGCAAACATTCATTATGACATTCCCATCAGCCTCAACTGAACTATGTTTTGTGCTTATTAGCACATGTTAGCATTGTCATTGGGGGCATGTTAGCATGCTGATGTTAGCATTTAGCTCAAATTTCCTGCTATAACAGCCTCACGTATAGCTGCTAGCATGCTTTAGACTCTTATTCTTGTTTACCTGTGAAACACTCAGGCAGCAGTGGATTGCCATTTTTTTAAACCATTGCCATATTTTTCTTCCCTGATATATGTGAATGGGTAAATTAATTGATTTTGTTTTTAATATAATTCAACTTCCGCTGGCTCATCGAAACGTAATATAGTCTTTGAAAAGATTCTCTGTCTTTCACTTCAGCTTCTTTGAAACTTATCTTGTCCAGTCCTCGCCCTGTCTTTGCAAGCAGCTCTTCTCAAGGATGACACAAGGTCTGTGTACTCACCGGTGTAGCGATTAAGATATTAGCATGCTACAGCATATTGGAATAAGGCTCGGGAAATGAATAGTGGACAGAAATCACCAACCAACTGCCATTAGGCCTAGAGGGAAGAATGATGACCTTTCTCTCGTTTAGCTGACCCAGGGGATTTTTACCTTGAAATGATAACAAATTTGCAATGTGAGCACCTCCGGAAGGTCAGCTGAGGCACAAATTTGCTGCAGGCAAAATTCTGAAAATGTCCTCAGACGATCAGCACACTGGTTTTAGTTAGAAAAGGTTGTTTCTGAAATGAGACAGCAAGGACACCTGGGGAAACAAAATGAGGATACGGATGAGGTGATTATGTCTGTACATGATAGAAATACAAAAAAGACATTACTCAGGGTAATAAATGTTATATAACAAAATATGTGATGCTGCAAAACTTACAGACAAGAAAGAAAAAAAAACAGTTGAAGCCCCCACCAACATAAAAGTGAATGCACCCAGACTAAATGCTGCACATAGGCAAAGGATTGAATTCCCCCCAATCCAGGATTTACAAAAGCCTTTAACGTAGGCGGCTACATGACTACAGACTTTTGTGTAATTGTTTGACCCCGTTTGACTTTGAAGATACGTACTTAAATGAGGCAGTGGCAAGCAGTTTGGCTCAAGTTTTGTGGGGAATTAATTTCCTTTATTGTGAAAAGTTGTGTCAGACTGACCTCAGAGTCTGACCTCATTATACTTTTTTTTCGGTTTTCCTGCTCCATTCTTCTTTACATGGTTCTGTCGTACCAACATGTTGGTGAAAGAAAGTTTGTATTCAAGAGAGAACTTTAAAGGTGGAAATTATTAATCAAATTGCTGTTTGTTTCATCCAATTGACTTTCAATTTTCATAGTTATTTAGATATATTTTTCTTAAAGCAGTTGCATCACTGTTCCAATGCACATTGAAAAATCCTGACACTAATGAATGCTATTTCTTGCATGGATATACATTTTTATCAATACAGCTTTTTTGCTTTCTATAACAATGACTGTCTAAAAAGATTTGAATTGAATTAAATGGTTGTATTATTAATACAGCATTGGTTATAAGGTTAATAACTCAAGTCACCTATTTGCAACAGATTTAGCAAATCATGACTTCCACTGTCTTTTAAAAAGCTTTTTAACAGGAAGTAATGTACTAATGATCATGGCTGAGCTCACAGTGGTGCTTTAAGTTAAGTTAGTTTAGCTTGAGGTTGTGCTGTGAATTCGTACATGTACTTTACACCTCTATAGATGTGGCCTCGTTATATTTTTATGACCAGTTCATCATTTAGTCATCAAGTTTTGCATGCAAAATGCTCTTTGACTCCTTGGGTAAATACTGAAAGACCTCTTTCCACTACTTACAGAGTGACAGTGAGTCTAAGAACTATGCGATTTTATACTTTTAATTCACTTTTGCAAAGTTTTGTGATTTGTGTTTCCATTGAAATGGGACTGAACTTTTCTGCACTGTGTCTTCACTCTGTACATGTGTTCCCTGCTATACTCTGGTCTCTCTCTCAAAAGAGATCTTAATCTCAGTAAGACTATCTGATTAAATTAAGGTGCTATACATACTTTGTTATCTGTCTACCGACATAAACCACAATGTGCTCACGCTGTTTTGATACCAACTACAGGCCTATAACTACATATAAACTCACACTTGGAATTATGATACAGATTGTGTCTATGATCTTTTCCCATCCTTTGAATTGAATAAAATGCATGATGGAAGCTGCATATGGGATGCTCACTGGACAATAAAATCCCTCACCCTATTCACATAAAACAAAAGGAATACACGCACAAATACACTGGACATGAACAATGGTTACTCATGATTAGAAGTGTAGTTTTAGGTCTAGAGCAGGCAGAATACAATTGCCTTACAAGGAATATGTACTTCAGAGTCCCCTAAGGACAAAAAAATAAATTAAATTATCCTGCTCATAAAAACATCCTCTAAGATTTGCTGCTGCTTTTCAAGACTTTTTTTCTCAGAGCATTTTATTTAAGTTCCTCTGATATATATTTGATAATTTAATTCGTAGTTGAATCAATTATTAAACTAAAGTTTTCAAATGTACATTTAAGAATCAGTATGAATTATGAAAAGGTAACAGTCATGAATATAAAATTTAATTATGTGGACATGGAGATTAATGCAGATTGCAGACCAAATGTTAATGAGTCTTTTATCATGCTACTACAGACCTTTATACATTTTTATTTATTTAGCCTCGACAAGCTAAACAAGTGTGCTAGTTTCTTTGTGGTTACTCTGTTGATTAAATCAGCGAGTAATCAAATCAATCAAGTAATCAAATCTAACAATTCCCCCTATTGATGGAGCACAAGGCTGCATAAGAAACCACAGACCACCACAGAACACATAATCAGATTAAGTTCTGCCCAAACACAATTTGTCCGCTGTTAATGAAAATGAATGTAACCTGCCTCCACACACTGTTTCAACAGCATGATGGTAAGGATGCAGGGCACCATAGTTTGTCCAATCACATTTACGTCAATGTAAACATATATTCCTGCTGTCAATTTCGTTTTATTTCCATTTTTCTAGTTTGGACTTGAGGCTCTTTCAAGCAGCTTACTAAAACATACACAGGGAGGAGGCCTTGCTCAGGATTATGTGACCACTGATCCTGAAAAACTGAGAAGCATGTTGATGTAGGGATATATGTTCTGTTTGTACCTTTAGCCACCCAGTTACCTTAATAATCATGTCATGGCTCTGACAGCTGAACCAGACAGTTATATGTCGTTCATCAAGGACATTAATGTGTCAACAACTGTAAAGAGTTTCATCCTAAAAAGGGAAATGCAGTTGCATATTTTCTGGAGTTAGCCAAGACATGTGTGTGTGTGTGTGTGTGAGCGAGAGAGAGAGAGAGAGAGAGAGAGAGAGAGAGAGAGAGAGAGAGAGAGAGAGAGGTCACTGACTTGTACCTGACTTACTTGTCATAATGCTGATGACACATTTTTCAATTACAGGTAATGACACCACGGAAAGAAGTCAGTCAGCAAACATCCCAGGTCACAGATTTTATAGACTCTCTGCTGAGCTCTGAAGGACCCGTTGACGTGAGGAATTACCTCTGAGTTGTGAACGATGCCCTGAAACATAAGGTGAGGACACAGGCTGATAATTCCCACTTTATATTCACAGTCCAAAGAGAGAAAATCTGTTGTTCCACCTGCTGTCATTGTACAGCTCTTTGTACAACTCACTGTGAAACAACATTTACATTTACTTATCAGTATGGAAAAGGTGCTGAGCTGCAGGCTTATTTTATGCATTTGTCTTTACACAGTTCAGTGTTGGGCTCTATGAGGATTATCATAAAAATTGCAGTGAGTCCAGTATATATTTTTATTTATTGGAGCAGTTGCTTGTGTGCCTGTCAAGCTTTACATTCTCACACAGCACACATGCAGTTTACACAGACATGTAGATCCATGTAGAAGACTTGAAATGAAAACGTATGCTTTTATATTGCAGTGAATAGCTAATTAGTCCGAATATTTATAAATATGACCAGGAACAAAAAGTAAGTCCAGACTTTCATCTTGTTCCAACATAACCGTGTTTGGCTCTCCACTTAATTAAGATACTAGTTTGTGACAAGTTTGGCTGGAATTTGGCTGGAAACGTCCCCAAATGAAATAAAGACAAAGTTGCTAACATTAGCCTTAATATATCATGATGATGTGCTGTTCAGCTTTGGAAGTAACACTTGGTTACTTGCTACTGTAAATAGTATGATAATTATCAAGGTATGCTCACAATTGCAGGTAACATAAGAGAACATGTCCATTCTTACATTTGTGTTTTTGGTTTTGGAAGGGCTAAAAAAAATGAAAATCACCACTTCAGCATTTTGAAAAACCCAAAGCTTAACAGGCCTGCCAGGCCCAGTTATGGCTGCCAAGACATGATTGGGAAATCTGTTTTCAGGGACACAACAGGCATGCACAATAACATGGCCCTGGCCAACCTAAATTGAACAGGACCATAATTAATTATTGATTACACCTGAGTTAGGCCTGCAATGTCATGTCAAAAATAGCTTTTGTGAAAAAGGCCTATTGGTTGCTTGTTTTATACAATCAGTCTGAACCCATTTCTCCTCTTATAAGTGTGTGATAGCTTTAACCAAATAGGTTTTTAAATCACAATGTGTACAGTAGTTCAAAAGGTCACCCTTGGAATAAAAAAAAGCAAACAAACAACTTTAGTGGAATATTGATTTGTCATGGGAATGATATTCTGAGGAGCAATTTTATCCGCCTATTTCCCCTCTGTGGTAAATTAGAGCGTGGCAAGTCTTATCAAGTGCATTTCAGGACGTGAGACTCATTGTGAATACCAATGAGAGAGAGAGAAAGAGAGAGAGAGAAAGGGTGGGTGGGGTGGGAGGGGGTGCAACCACTCCACTCCAAAACTAGAGCAGAGTCAGGTAAAGGGTAAATCCACCCAATGTAGGAAGCAATTCTTAACAAATAGTCACTTCTTGCTCAGTCTGGTCCGTGTTGATGCCCAAGACACAACTGAATGTATCAAAGTTCAACCAAATTTGATTATATAATTAGTTTTCTAATCTGCTAGTTGCATCTGTAAATATGTTAATTGGAATAACCAGAGATGCATATTTGCATACCATGCATATATGATCTCACACTTGGCTGTAAAAGGGCAAATCTATTAGCTACAAACATCTGCGAAAATCAGCAAAAGCTCATTCTAGCCCGTTAGCTGCATATACAATAATGTATGACTAGAAAGTGGAGTTTCACTCTAATGTAAATCAAGCATTAACCTTGTGTAAAAACCTCCTTTATCAAGCAGCACAACATTAAACTCAGGTTTACTTTCACACCTCCAAGGTGATGGAAGTGGTTATGAAAGACAGCTAATTTGATTTACAGAACTGCAAAGTGATTTATAAGCTGTACCTTGCATATGTGCTGTAGGCTATGGTTACACAATTCAAGATTTGCAACCATCTTAACTGCACAAACCTGCTTCTTTGGAACAATTACCTTACAGTTCAATAGAGCCAGATGGCAAAGAACCACTCTCAGGAAAAGTATTTAGCATGAGAAAGAAATTTTTTACCCTATCAACATCTCAGCTGACATATTGTCTTGTTATAAACTCTCGTGAGCATACGGTGCATGCAGCATTTTTTTTTTTCCTCAAAGGTATTTAACGTATAAGCCACTCTCCTCTTCTGCTGATAATTACCATGACGTACTGTGCTGAAGTAACATTGACACAAGACTCAGGATTGGAAAAAAAATGTCATCAAATCCTGGTGTGAGCGGATCACCAGACCCACTTTACTGCCACTAGACATTAGACATTGGAACAAAAGGTCACTGAAGCTCCCTGAGGACGTATTTTAATGCTCTTTTAAGTTTTATTAAGTCCCCTGCAATAATAGACTTCACCTCAGCAGCAGATATGGGGTGAACAAAAGGGCACACGTTGTAGATGCCACACCCATATTTTATGCTTTATAGCTGTTATTTGCTGTGGGGCTTTGGGATTCATGAGCTTGAATATATTTACCAATAACTCCATTAGTGTCGTCCATTAAAAGGTCACTTTTAAGAGGTCACTCTGCTCTGCTTTGGTTTTCATAAGACTACAATTTGATCAGAATAATCAGTTAAAAGTAAAATGATGCTGGATTTTGTGCTCACGAGTGATTTTGTCTCAAATGTTTCTCAACGTCTGAGGACAGGACACATTAAGATTTGCTTTCTAATCACAGATGGCCGCTTCTCTCACCAACTGGGGACTAATGGTATTCCCTTGAGTACAAATCTTGTCACTGCATTAGTTGCTTTTGCATGGCCCCCCTCGTCACGGCTGGCAGTGTAGTCACAGATGGCCAGTGCAAGTGTACAGCAGGATTATGTGAACAACAAGTAGCAGAGAACAGTCTACGAATAAGAAATTTAATTTAATTCTAAACTCAAAAAAAGTTGAAATAGCTTTTTACAAAATGTGCCCTGAGGATAAATGTCACTTTTAAATGCAATGTCCTGTGAATGAAAATAAGGCATTTACTCCATTTTCAGGATGAAACTCCTATAATTTGGCAGACTGGTTAACAAATAATAAATTATATGCGCAAAGCGAGAATCATGTATTAGCTATCAGTTTTCCTGCCAGAGCGCCAGGAAGTGGACGACAGATACAGTAATTGCTGTTGTCTGAGTGAATCCCATAGGGACTTGCGAGGTAAATAATGCAGAGCTAATTGATTGGAGCTACTCCCAATTGATTGGGATACTGGAGCCAGTGTCATGAAATAGAGACATCACTTCCATTGCTAAGAGACATTAGGTCAAGGCTCAAAAGGAGTGCAGATTTTCTTTAATGTATTTTTATTGCAGTACAAAGGAGCAATTGTATGTCAAGCTTAAAGTTCCTTTTTCACACCTGCCTGATATCCCATCATAGCTAACCCGCTCACCAAGCTGCTGGCCAAACAAATAACACCAGCTGGCTTCACAGTGTCACTGCTGTTCTAGCAACTATAACCCTGATAAGCGAATAATTTGCCTTGTGAAGTAAGTCTAGGATGGAAAGGTCAGTATGGTACAAATGACTCACTTTCCTGCCTGACCAATTTGTCCCCAAACCATGCAGTGATTAACCTCACCCGGAGGCTGTAAATCTGCCTGCCAATAGTTGGATGAGAAAGAAGTTTAAGGACACAGATGCGGCTTCTGCACAACGTATGTGCTGGCTAGCGCTGCATCATTTCCCAAGAAGACAGACTGGCGTTGTGGCCAGTCTGGGACATGTGCACTCAACATTTGTGTGTTTGCCAGATTGAAGAGCGTGTTTGCTCAGCTGCTGTTTTTTTCTTGAAACTGGCGAATGTGCAAGACAGCATTTTATTGGTCATTATTATGCTGCACTGCTGGCAAATCTGTTCAGAGTTTCCAGTTTGGCAGTCAAACGCTTGTAGTCATGACAAGTATTGTGTCCAAAAATCCTCAAAAAAACTTTTTGACCTGAATACTACTTTTTTGGATGTTTTCTTTCCTTTCTTGTGCCTTCAGATATGAACTACAACCTGTATCATTGATTCTCAAATAGGGGTACTTGTACCACAGGGGGGGAATTAATTCTGCAGTTTTGCCAGGGGGGTACATGGAAAGAAAGAGCAGATCAACTAATTTGATTAAATACAATTTACAATTTGATTGAAAAATATATCCAAAAATCATCAATGACACCTAGAATATGTTTCATTTACCACAAGATGATGTAAAAACTGGTTAATAACGAGGAGAGAAGTTGTAAGTTAATGCATAAATGGTTGAAACAGTACATGAAGAATGGTTGAAATAAATAGCTAAAAGTATAAACAAATGAAATGGTTTTCTAAAAGTAATAGATAAACAGTTGTAATAGTAGGATAAACCGCTGAAATAATTAGCTAAAAGTAATGGATAAAGGTTGAAAAAATTGGATACAAGTAACACTATTAGATAAATAGTTAAGATAATAAGCTAAAAGTAAGGGATAAATGGATGGAACGTCCACCTTCTGCCACTCCAAGTTAAGTGTAGTAGTAAGAATGCAGCCCAAATATTTACATTGACAGTACAACTGTATGAAATGTTTTTTTACATTTCGCCACTATAACATCCACAAGTCGAGATGAAATTTAAAAAATGCTTTTTTTTAACCCTTTTAGATCACATCCCGGTGATATTGTTCACCTATTTAACAATAAATGCAAAAGCAATTACAAAAATGTTTTTTCGCATTTTTATATTAAATTCCAATAATCTTTCCTTCCTGTAAAACTAAATATGAAGTGAGCTTACGTAAACTAGTACCGACCAATTTCAACCAATAATATCATGACATCCATCAATCAATCTCCAACTTTGGGAGAAAAAGGAGGTGTATGTCTTTTATAGCCACGTCTCGCCTGAGACAGTTTGTCTCACGCAACTTAAGCCCACCCACTTTGTAGCGGTCCAATCAAATGCGTGAGATTTGATTTATATCCCTCTTGTATACCGCTCAAATATCCCATTTCAATGGGACTTTAAATAACGCCCAGTTTAAAATCATTTCAGATGATTGAGGGGTTCATCTGCCATGACTGTGAGAACCACTGACCTGTACAATTTCCCATTTTTTAATTAAACTTATTCCTGCCTTTAAACTGAACAGTCAATGCAGGTTAAAACGTACATGTTAGTTGTTGCTTTTCACTTATTGAAGAAGCAGTCAGCTGCAGCCTCCTCACTTTGGACAGTCACTATCGCTACAGCAGTCACCATCTCATATCAGCTCTTCTGGGAATTGCTTCCTTGCATCTGGGTATAATAAAAGTTTGAATTATTTATCAAATTTAGTGTGCATGAAATATCCAACTCTCAATCAACTGTCACAGCACTGCGCTGAATAAGCCTGTGTGCTCAGGTAATCCGATTTGTTTGTGTTGGAGACAATTTAATTTGATAGGATACACCTGAACAAAGCTCGGAAAAACTGATCAGTAGAAAATATTTAAACCAATTTAAATTACCAACATGCTGTGGCTTGATAAATCTGAGGGAGACTGGAAGTTGGAGACAGAAGTTTGAAAAACAACCAGCAGTATTTATTGTAGTATTACCAGTACTTGAATGCTTCTCATTTGCAGATGTTTGTGTGCATCTTATAATCGCTGAAGATTATTGCACTTTTAGTGTTCCAATTAAAACAATCACTAGCTGACATCTCATGTGTCACAGACAAAGACATGCTGTCTTAAAAGTTATGAGAATGATGGAAATCAAGAAGAGGAGCTAAGACATCTTCATGTCCCAGAAAATATGTAAATGTTCTGAAAATATGTAAATTTTCTGGGCCATGAACCAGTCTTCATTTTCTAGTCTCTCTTTGAAGATTACTAAATTATCCCACATAGTATTTACTGAATGTGTTACTTAGGTAATCCAGAGAGGGATGATGAATTAATATGATGAAGACTGCGAACTGAGTGAGCAACGAAAGGCCTTTTGGGAGATCAAATGTTTGAGTCACTCACCGACGGTCTCACCTGAATGGGGGCTTGAAGCAGGGCTGGTGTGGGGTAGCGTGACATAAAAAAAGTGCAATTTTAAATGAGTGTATGATGAATAACACAAATTTACAACTTTGCAAAGAGGAGACAGAAGCAACCATATTCTTAAGTTTGTCACAGGAAAAAAACAACAATCAAAAATGATCTCTCATTCATTAATCTTTGCCCCACAAAACTACCTCATGCATTGCACTTAACCTAAAATATTCAGGTCATCTTTGATATAGTGGTAACAGATGAAGTCACACATTACAGGAATGCCGTCCCCAAGCAGTGCTTTTCACTTATTAAAGGATTAATCAAATATTTATTAGACAAGCAGGCATTTTCACAAGAGAGATGAACATGCTCATGAATTTTCAGTCGTGTAGCAGTTTGATTCAGAGAGACCGTAAATGATTCTGTCTGCTTCACTAACTCTTCACTAAAATCACTAAAGAACAAATTCCTTGCATTTAAAGAAAAGAAAAGTCCAGTGAAGACACACAAAGCAGCAGCCGCCGCTCCTGATGTGCATATCTGCTAATGTGATGAGTGATTTTGTATTCACAGTGGTAGGATTGTAATTCAGAAGGTTTGAAAATGTCTTGGTGGGAAAACCCAATTAGGATGGCAAGAGGGGGCATGTAATACGATTCTGTCACTCTGTAATGGAGTGACAGGGCTCGTAATAAGACAGGCATGTTGAGCTATCTCTCTGAGCAGATTTCAATCAGGGTCGTCCTGGGAAGCATGACCTGCTTTAAAAAGAGGATACAACACCCTCCCCTGCTGGCTAGATTATTGTGAAAAGGTGCACAGTATCTTTGTAAGACAACTGATTCATTGCACAGTTTCCACAGTTCACAATAAATGTATAATAATTAGCAAAAATGTCCATAATCTACATAATATATTGATTGATCTAATACTACAATGATTAGTTCATCAATTAGTCAGTAGTCCAAAATAAATCAAGTGAAAAAAAATACATAAATGACTAATTTCTGTTTTGACAGCCCATTAATGATTTAAGTTTTGAGTGCTAAATGCTTAGCAAATAAAACATGAGTAGGGCTTATGATTTTTTTCCCCTGCCTAAACTTCAACTTTGATTGTTGCTTATTTGATCATACATATTCAAACCTGCATTAACTGATTATTTAGCAGCAGACACCAACACTGACATATTATCCCCTTATAAAGTTGATGTGGCGAACTCGTTAGCAAACCGTTCCCTATTTTCACATGCAGCAGATACAGAGCAACATTAGCATTCATTTGGAGTCCCACTACCGGCGACCTGCAGACCAATATTTACTCTCCTTTTAGCTCTGTTTTTGGTCTCCTCCAACTCCTGAGGGATATATCTTGCTCTTTAGCTGCTAACTTGCCACTATGTTTACTAGCTAGTTGCTAACTCTGTCTGGGTGTTGTTTGGTGCCGTGCAGGTCATGTACGGTTGTTTTTTTTACAAGATTTGTCAATGAAAACAGCTGCAAGCAGTGTCTGAAACAACCCTGTGAAAGAAACATAAAGTCACTGGCCCAAAAGTCAAAACAATAAACTGAACTAAAATGCTCCGTAGAGGGGAACCGCTTAGTCGGGTGATGATTGTCTGTGACTTCGGAACTCTAAGTGACCTCTTTCACATTACACGTAGTGATGGGATCCAGCTAAAGACTTTTCTCTTGTTCTTTATTAATCCATTTTCAAGTTTTTTTTTAATGGATTTCATTAATTTGGTTTTAACTTGTCTATACTTTTATTTGTCTTATTCTACACTTTTTATCTGTCTTAACTTTTGCCTGTAAAGCACTTTGAATAACCTCTGTCACTGTGTATGATAAGGTGCTATATAAATAAACTTGCCTTACTATTGTTAATATAAAAAAGTAAGACTGCCACTGAATCTACTTAATCCTTCTCTCAGAGAAACAAACTGCATTTTTTATTGTTCAGGTTTATTGCAAACATTATTTTTGAAAATAGTTTATTTTTTAAATTACTTTAGGTTATAATACTGCTGACAATGTTAGTGATTGCATTGCTTTCAGTGTATGCGATAAAGTTAAAAAAGCTTAGAAAATGGATCTTGAAATAACCACTTTTCCAGTTAAAAATGCTTTAGTTTTATGAAAACTCATTCTTACATATCTCAGTCTGAAAGAACATCATAAAAATAAAGAGCACTTGAATTGATATATGGTGACTCAAGGAGAAAGCAAAGAAAGAAAAGCAATTGGGAGAACTGAGCACTATTTACATAGGCTGCCCAAAGCTAGCCTGTGGGCACAACACAGCTGATACCACATGTAAATAAGGCCGGCTCTGCTCTCTCATAGTGATCAAAAGGAAACTTAAAAAATCTGGTAGGTTCTCTCATGACCATTGGGAGATTTTCAGTTAAATAAAATAGCATTGGACATTTTTGAATTTTCTAGTTAAAAGATGAAAGTTGTATACCCTGAGATATTTCTGTCTGTTTCAAAGACAAATGTTTCTGATATTTGTGAATAAAAACCTGCTGTTTATTTACAGTAAGAGTGTCCAGAGAAACTCCCACGTCACCTTGTTCAGTAGTTTGAGCAAACTCACTTTACTTTTTCAAAGTGATATTAGCTCATAGATCCAGATTTATCCATAGCTGCTGGTATCTATAAATGACTGTATTCATGTCAAGAGATCAAAACACAACAGAGCTGAATCCTCACAATCAAGATGATCTCTCAATTCAAATGATCGACCCGGCTCACGAAGCTAATGGCGCCGTGCTTTAGAGAAGCGACAGTTTTCTGTGCTCATTGACTATGGATGAGCATCTGGTCAATATGGATGTGTGATCTGATCACTGCGCTCCCTCCCTGTGTTTCCCTATGCACACAGATAAACATGCAGACATACAGAGCCCACAGAGTCACGCTCTGCACCCACATCTGCATCTCTGGTGGCATACAAATGCAACTTTAGACTATACCTAACAATCACTCAAACTCTTGTAAACATGAAGAAGCCTAACTGGAGTTGTAAACGGAGGTCGCAGTGATAATTAATGGTTTAGGACTGTTAAAGTGTGTGAATAAGTGTCTTTAAAAGGTAGAAATATGACCATTATTCAGATCACGTTTGATGCAGCTGTATCTGATGAAATTAATTTAGTACTGCTCTGATAATACACTCAGGTGATTCAATGAGCTGCAGCTGCTTGTAGTACTTCATAATATTTCCAATGACCTAATTTGGATCTGCAGTGAGTCTATAAAATGGAAACATCTGGATATATGCTCCGTGAAGAGGAACCGCTCCGTATACACTAAGAAAACATACTTATTAATATTAAATTCCATTTCTGCTAATGGATCCGCTTTAATGCTATACACTTCCTTTAATATTGATTATTTGCTCTCAGCTAATTTTCCTTGGTTGAATGGTAGCCTTTTAATAGTTTTGAGTGTTTGCATGTATGTGTTTGTGACTGTGTATTAGTAGCCTAATGTGTAACGCGTAATACAATGATTCAGTGGTCCATAATATGCCCGTCAGTGAATACGAGTTAGTGAACTTGTTCGTTCCTCCATAATTTTTGACAGTGTGTTAAACATTTTGCTCATTGCTAGATAAGTGCCGAACAGCCTGTGCAAATGATGTCAGTGATTTATAGGTGATATGATAATGGAGCACATTCTGGATGAATCAGAAACAGCACAGTGTGCTTAGTCAGAGGAGAGAGCTCAAGGCTAAGTGTTTTTTGTTAGTTTCGGTTTTCCACATCTGATGAAGAGCAGCGGAAAGTATTTTTTTGCGACAGATAATCCCAAAACGTTGTCTCATCCAGAGAGTCACAAACAATGTTTTGTGTCTGTCAGAAGGTCTGAAGGGGATATTACATTATCAGCAGAGCAATGACGTAATGCACAGCAGACTATAGGGCAGGTCGATTATTTTCTCAAAATATTGCAACTTCTCAGGCAACATAGACATGTGGGAAATATTTTGAATTTGCAGAAAGTTTTGAGCATGAACCAAAATCTTGCTGAAACACATTTGAGTTATGAAAGTCCAGGGGTTAATACATTCATAATGTATCATTAAGGTGAACAGGTGCCACATGCTCATTTAAATAGGTTACTAGGAAACTCTAGAAGCACCCATTGTTTGTCCAGGATAATAAATATTTGAAAACAAAACAGAATGCATGAGAGCCTTACTGCATGATATTCCATTATATTTTTTTATTTTGAATTGTCACCTGGCACCTGAACTTCGTTTTTTTTTTCCTTTACACAAACAATATGTGGAGTATGTTAATATATGTTATATATAATAATAATATATGTTATATATGTGGTTTATGTGCATGAAACCACAGCATGAACTAATAAGGTTGTTTTTTTTATAGATACTACTTCATTATAGTGCTCCAAGAAATAAATACATAACAACACCCGCATATCATGGCCTGATTCTACACATGTAATGACCGTCATTCCACCAAGGAAGTATAATTGAAGTGAAAATTAGATTAACCCATTTCTCAAGCACAATGTAATGGTAGAGGGCTGAGCTAAACAGATTTTCATCAAGAGTTAAATCCATAATTATACAGTATTATGTCTGTGTGAAGAATGGTCTGTGATTTATTCTTCCCCCCTCATTTATCTGACTAATTGTATCTTAAGCTTGACAGAGGTCATTTCGCACTGTCAACGTGTTACACAATTACAAAGAAATATTCAGTTTCACGCTATTCTTTGCAGTTTGACTAATTAGCTCTGGGTATCCTCTTCTGGAGCACTTTTATCTCGATAGCCATTATCAAGACAAAACTAACCACTGACCCCAAACCAGTGCTGCTGACCAAGCTTGTGAACAGCATGTCTTCTGTCAGCAACAGGAAAAGTAAAATGATTGACTGAAGCTGCAGTCAGAGAAACTTACCAGCCAGTTTGAATACCAGCATAGAATTTTGTCTGGAGTTTCCTTTCTGAACTCTTGCCCTCCTGAAATTTGCTTCAAAATAGACTTGCAATCACATTTAATGCTTTAATAATTAATGAACGTTGGTTTAACCATCGCAGCAGGTGACACACAAGCTGCTGGTGCATTTTGCAGGCTGAAATACCACAGGGTGGGGAAACGCTGAACTCAGTCCCACAGAGAGGATGAGCATTAATATATGGAAAAGAATATATACTCACAGACACTTCTGATTTCAAATAATTTATTATTCAGCACTTGCAGTGTGAAGTTTTATCTTGACTTTATATAAGCAATAATACATGTGTCCCCTGATGTCAACCCTGCATTCCCAAATATTTATTTTTACATTTTAATAAATCAGTTCTCGATGAAAGAGTCCAAAATTGATCTATGATTACATTTTGTTACCCATGAATATTATGGGCCAATGCAAACACTGCACCCAGAGGTAAAAATAGTTAAAATTGTACAGTAGTAAACATACAAATCAAATGAGCATTAAAATAAACAAATATTCAGTACAATTGATAGATAAATTATGATTTATTTTACCCATTTTAGGTTGGTTGACCGTTAGCGAAGCCCAGTCTGTCTTAGTTATTGTTGCTACGCCTGTCAAGCTTTCATTTTTGCATGGCGCATAAGCAGTTTACAATGTTAACGGTGGCAGATTTACCACATTTAAAAAAATGTTGTATTATTTCTCACAGAGGTAAACAAGGAAGGTTTCTAATTTTCTAGTCAGCAACCATAGAGCTAACGTTAGCTCCACGAGTTGGCTTTAAATTCCAGCTGATTTTTCTAGCTGCCTCTTTTTAAAATGTAAAAGGGGTCATAAATAAACACTTGATGGCTACATATATGATATTGTGCTAAAACACAGAGGCTAAAGCTAACAGTTCCGCGTACAATGTCAACATCCTCACCAGTTGAGCAAGACATAGCTTCTAGCGTTAGCCCACACTCCAAAAGCTTCCATAATCATCTCCCACCCGTTGTGGAAATACTACACAGTGGATGTGCTGGTTGTTAGAAGTCCTTTTTTAAAATATATGGCCCATTTCCGTTTCTGTTTTTTTGCATCGCTGGTCAGTCCTGCATCGCCAGGAAGCCCACAACACCTTGTGAATCGATTCGCTCGTGTCCCATAGAAAATGATTGAGGACAAACTTTGCGTCGCACTGCTTTCAGTGGGTCTTAAGTCGTACTAAAGCCCCACATACGCATGTGTAGAAATCCTACACTAGACCGACCTGCCAGACCTTACAGTTGCTGAGCTGTGATAGGACAAGGGGTTTAGCAAATGGTCAATTCAGGTCAGTCTCATTTAAGACTGCCACTTTGGTGCTTGTTGGAGTTGTTGTTTGAGATAATAAAGTCTTTGATGAAACTCTATGAACAGAAGTGAAATAAACAAGCACAAGGGCAGAAGTGTTAGAAGTCAGTGGGGGGCACAGATGGTGATTTATCAAAAATGACTCACAGTATGAGCGGATGGATGGCTTATTGGCGTTGTCCTACTATTTGTGGCAATAGACAACTTAGTAGAGAGCCCCATAAGTAAATGTAAAATACTGGCCAAAATGTGCAGAAAAAAATAAAAATGATATCACAGTAGTCTTTATCTGTATGCAATGCCCATAAAGCCTGATTACATTTTCAAAAGTCTTAAAGGTAGTCTGCGCAAGTCAGCGGTCAGCATTCATTCTGCGCAGTTTGGCGGGCAGGTTGTCTTCTGGCCGACTCCCTACCAAGGGGATCTGAACTTGGGTTGGAGCAGCGATGGTGCTAATGGCTGCTGACAGTCTGTGTTTTTCCAGCTCATCCTCCTGAGCATCTCCATCCAAGGACAGCAGCTGGACCTGCTCATCCAGCTGTCCTTGCCTCACAACCGGGATGGAGCTTGACCTCAGCCTCTGAATACTAAGCGGAAGGTCTCCTGTGCTGTAGGCCTTCCCCCCAGGCAAGGCTGGCCCTGTCTTCAATCCCCTCCAGAGGAGCTCCTCCTTTGTAGAGCTCATGCGCTGGAGTTTGCTGGGCAACCTGGAGGCTTGGTCCTCTACGTAGTCTGCATAGTCGGCTGACAGTAGTCTTTCCCTGCGGCCTCCGCGGCCACCGGTACCCAACTGAGGGGAGGACGGGGTGCCTGCGACAGGGAGAGAGTTGGGGGACGTCAACGAGGACTTCTCCTCCTGCTCTTTGACGCTGTAAGGAGGCGTATTGACCTCAAAGGTGTTGTGGAACTGGGAGTAGTCGACTCTAAAGAAGCCCTCCTCCAGTGACATGACGGGGAGGAAACGATGGCCCCACAACACTTCATCTTCAGTGTAAGATGTCCTCGCCTGGCATGTCATACCTACGTTGGAGAAAAGAGACATATGTGCTGAGAAATATTTTTAAAACAGACAAGAAAAAGGAGAAAACACTGACATTCGGAAGAAAATTGTAGAAAAAATAAAAACGGACAGACAGCCAGGAGCAGAAATGAAAAGTGGAGAATTGCTTTAGGGAAAAGACAGAAAGCGAAATGAAAAAAGAAATATGACACAGGGAAAAGCTTGTGGTATTGAATAATTAAAGAACATGAAATGAAATATTTTATTATATATTACAAAGAAATGCTCTATGCCACAGGCTTAGTGATGATGAAATAAATGATTTGGGAAAAGGAAGTTTATTCAAAGTGATTAGGAAAAAATATATAAAAAAATGATAATTTGCTCTAACCAGTGGTTTCCACGATGCCCTCTAGAATGACAACAATCTCAAACTGCTCGTTCATTAGTGAGCGCTGCGACAGATCAAAGAACGGGCTCTTGGTGTTGATCTCATGGCAGATGGTTAGAGGCGACACCAAGAAGAGCTGGTCCGCCCCTGTCCCAAAACCCACATCCAGCTCACACTGGTCCAGGGGCAGGAACTCGCCCTCTGGGGTCTGCCGAGACTGGAAACACAAATGATCAGGACACATATAACATTTACATTTTTATTAATGAGGATAATTTAAGATCATTCTTAAATTTCTCCTCCACAACAGAATCAGAGCACAGGGTTATGGAAGAGACATTTTTACAATAATAATTTTATTAGCAACTAAATACCTAATTCTGAAATTGAACAACCACTGAATTTAATTGAATTACCAATGAATTTGTGGCATTGAAATATTTAATAAAAAAACATCTCTATAAATTGGTTTAAGTTATCCTCTTTAAAAAATGTAGTAGTCTAGTTTAGATCATTTTTGTTTTATTTTTGGTGATGTTTTAATTTTACATCTTGAATTCTCAGCAAACTGATCTTAGTTTCACCTCACTTGAATTTATTCTCATATCTGCTCATTAAACAGACAAATGTGGCTTAGTGGTGAGCAGGGTCGTCCTTCAATCAGAGGATCGGTGGTTCGATCCCCGGCTCTGCTAGTTCTGGTCGATGTGTCCTTGGGCAAGACACTTAACCCCAAATTGCTCCCGTAGCTGTGCCTACAGTGTGTGAATGGTAGCTACTCCTGATGGGCAGGTGGCACCTTAGCCCCTCCCGTCAGTGTATGAATGGGTGAATGATGTCATGTAGTGTTAAAGTGCTTTGAGTGGTCGGAAGACTAGAAAAGCACTGTAAAAGTACAGGTCCATTTACCTTTTAAATAAAGTGCCATAGTTTTGATCCTTTCATCTGACTCTTGGTCAGAAAGCAAATTAGTATATTTTAAAATGTAAAACTATACAACATAAAAACCCCTGCGTTGACATTCCCTTTTGCCACTTTTTTAGATTTAGAGTTAGATTAAGTTATAAATTTGATAGGTTAAAGTCCGGGTAAAACAAAAGTAAATATGTGTTCCGAGTTTGTCACACCACAGAAAAATGTGTTATTGACCACTCAGCCAAATTTTAATGATTCAAAAATTGGCACGTCTATAAAATCAGGTTTCAAAATTTCGAAAAAATAAGCAGTATTCTTATTCTGAAACCCCGGGGGAAGTGGAAACACGCCCAATTTTCCATTAGTCTCTCAGTTGCCAATGGATTGCCACTGTGGTGCAGCTTCTCGGCGGGTGCCTTGGGGGGGTGATTACTGAGAGTGACAGTTAGGCTGTGACCTACTTCACCAAACCAATATTATTTAGTTTAGCTAACATTGCTATGAATAACTATCAGGACACTCACAACAACTTACTCATTACCTAGCTAGCTAATGTTAGCAAACAGAAACATACCAGACAAAAAGTGGGCGCTGCACAGACTTGCTGCCATTTCGGACAACCTGGACCCCAATCCGCCCTTTTAATGGCCTGGATCTACAATCTCCTTCTTTTCTTAGCAAAGGCATGTTATCTCCTCCGGATATCAACCATTTTACATCCAAGTTTTCTTTGTTTCATCTCAGCTTTGAGATGTTTAGCCCCATGCTATGGGGTATTGTATAACAGGGGATAAAATAATTCAATCGTGCTTCTCTATCAGACTTTCCAAATGTTATCAGACCGAATTGATGAAAATCTGATTGTGAGATTAGTCATTTCATGAGGGTTGTGACACTAAAAAGGTTATTTACTGTATAACAGCTGAAACAGTAGCGATGGAGTAGCCTAATACGTAAACACAAGTTTAACTGGAACACGCATGCAGCACGCTCTCATGCACATTTTGCAGGCACACAGGGCGGGTAAAGAGACAGATTTTTTATATATTTTTGGATAATGCACCGATGTGGCGGCCCACCGTATGCCAGATGGCCAGTACACCAGTGCTAGCTAGCAAACTTTAGGCTGCAGAAGCACTGATGCTATGTGCTCTAGTTTTATAGTTTTAGGGGAGGGGTTAAGTGTCCAGTGCGTCATCGAGCCATGATTTCAGTCTTGCCCAGAACACAAATGGTGAAAAACACCAAAACGACCTGACTCTATAATTCAGTACTATATAGCTCACAATCCTTGAACATGCGTTCATCAATTATTTTCTAACATGAATAATGCGTTTATAGTCGAATCTCAGATTTTACTTAACCCAGACTTCAACCCTCTGAATCCCAAAACCCGCCGGCGAGATGGAAAAGCATGTTTTCTTTTAACAATCGCCAAAACTACACTGTTCATCATAGAACATAAAATATTATCATCAGATTTTCATCTTTCCGACAGTCCTTGAACACATCATGTCTATCTGAAATTAAGGTTAATATTGTGATATTTTATCAACGTTTTATTCTACATCTCTCATTTTATAATCTCAGCCCACATAAATCGTTTGAAGTAACCAGATCCAGTAAAAAACATTAAATTCTGCGTCAGTCACCTGACTACAAATCCGTGAAACTTCGACGGAACTGCAGGCTGCTGAACACTGCAGTACATTGAGGAGAGGGCAGTAGGATAAGGATAAGGATGTGTATTGTCATCGTAAAAAGATACAACGAAATTAAGTTTGCGACTTAAAGACATTAAATAAATATATAGGACATTTAAATAAATATATAAAAAGATAAAACACAGGCATAAATGGCTTTAAAGTGACAAGAGTGCTTTGTTAAAGGGTCGTTTTATTGCTTATTTTTATTTCTCTGCAGCATTGTCCGGTGTGAGCTGGAGGTGATCGTGGGGGGGGTGATGGAGGAAACCGCTCTGGGGAAAAAGCTGTTCCTCAGCCTGTTAGACCCCCCCCCCCAAACATCGGTAACACTTGTGGACACTTACCCAAATGTTAGATGTATAAATTCCATTGTTTGCCAATTTTTGTAAAAGAAATTGTCAAAGAAATTCAACTTGTGTTTCTTTCTTTTTTATGATTCATAGCATATGTAACTGTGTTATACTGTACTAAATACCTTTTTGAGTTCTCTCTGCTTCTAGCCATGGTTGTGCTGTTTCCATAGAGGTGCAGGACTTATATATTGCAATGAAAATCAAGGCCACGGAGAGACAAATGTGACAGGAGCAAATTATGCCCCGAAACTGCTTGGGGTTCAGAGGGTTGTGGCTTTTTACAGCTTTTCTTCTCTACATTTTATATTATTTCCCCAGGCGTCTCTTTTGAAAAAAAATCTGCATCTCTGGCTTTTGGAGTTCCATTTTTATTTAACTTCAGTAGACATGCGACATAGGCTCCCTGTCTGCATATTCAGGGAGCATGATGAGGGGGACATATTCCCTCACAAAGCCAGGGATCTGTGGGCACAGACGTCTTCTTGTGAAATGTCACACCCTTCTTTCCTTAACATCCCTGTGAATACAAATTGACAGTTTGTTTGCCATCTGTGGACCAAGTGGCTCTTCACTCAATGGGCCAAGGAGGCTACTCTGCATACAAGTTATCATGAGGCGGCAGGAGAACTATTTGAATTAAAAAATGTGCATTTTTTTAAACTCGTGTTGATAGTGGAATTGAAAGGGGTCGAGCAGGGCTTTTATTGTTGGCCCTCTGGGTGAAACAAACACATTTTCCTTTGTAAATCATTCACCCCTTACGTATTAACTCCAGTAAGAGGCTTGCAATTGACAGGGAAAGAGGTTTTATAAGCTCAATGAGAAGTTCATGGCCTCTCCCTAATTCCATGTTTTAATTTAACAGCTAAAAGAGTACTTTATTTGATTGAGCTTAGTTTCCCAAGAGCGAGCACTAGTGTCTTCTCCATAATCTAATGACACTTGCCTTAGAGGCTAGGCCACCACAGAGGGTTTTAAAGTGGTCTAATGTACTGGCAATGAGAGTAAAAGATTAGTGTCTCAAAGTATAAACGTTACCAATGCTAGTATTTTTACACCCTCTTTATCCCTTTTACCCAGCAAGTCTAACAGTAAGTGCACCGAGAAGAACATCAAGGTCCTAAGAACACCTTTTAGTGTTGTTGCCTCTCCTGGGTTTATTGTTCTGGCAGCTATCATGCCAAAAATATGTCAAAATATTAATTTCTTTGTAGTTTTACATACAAATCCATCCACGTCTCTGCAAGATTTTTTTTGTTGACAAGCCCGAGTCTCAGAGGCAAATAAATATTCCATCCAGTAAAATGTCATCATAGATTTTTGGGGAAATCCTTTCCCATTTTACAAAACATGCAGGTCAGGCAAACTAGCATTAAAGCAGCTGGTCGGAGGTGTGCATTTAGGTACCATCGTTTTGCAGCAGCATCCCTATAAAGCCAGAGGCATAAGACACAAACATGACCCTCTTCTTCCCTCCCCCCACTTGTTTGGATGATGGAAGCAATCCTGAACAATTACGATCACTTCTAGTTTGGAGGCTTTTTCCGCCTGCTTTCGTGCTCTTAAATTAACTCACTCTTCACTTTAACTCCAATCCCGAGATCCTATTTCATGTGGAACTATGTCTAATCACAGGAGAAAATTGCCCTCTTAATGCTATTTCATGGGACCCTTCTCACAGCTTCAGATGCATTCCCATCAGGGTAACACCTGCAACAAATACATCCACCCATTAACTGTCCTGGCTGGCCATGCGGCCTCGTAGACGGCACACCAGCCATCCTCGGGGTCAGAAGACCACTGAAGCCACATGGATACAACCTTTGTTTGCAAAACAAAAAGACGCGCCTTGAACAGAGTGTTTCACGAAAAGCACAATAATGACACTACCCTTCTTCGCTTTCTTACCAAGACTTAAGTAAATAAGCATATTTCCCAAAAATGTAAACTTTTCCTTTTAAATGCACCTTTCAATCTGTATTTTTTCAGCAGAATGTTGCTTGTTGTTTTGTATTATATGAAATATCTGTATTATAATTAGATTTGCAAAGTGATGTTCCTTTAGGTAGTTAGATATTATCATACAATTTAACTTTGGGTGCAGTTAATTACCCAGCTTCCTGGCCCGTGCCCCTGCAGCATCTCTTTGACAGGCGAACATAACATTTTAATAAAAGTGTAATATTTTTTGCCGTTGATTTTTCCATATCTCCGTTTTCGGTAAAAGCTTCCTCCGTTTCCTATAAGTGAGTGGAACACTTGAAATCATTTTTAAAAGCCTATTGTGATTATATATTTATTTATTTATTTCCCCCAATCATTAAACATTTGTAATTGTCATTGAGATACTGCAGGCAGGTGTCCCATTTGTCAGCAATGCTAATACAAGTTAATGAGATTGGAAACCAATTTCCCGGGAAGTCATTTTTAAGCCAATTCTAGTCATGACAGTGAAGCTGCTATATTTCACATACCGTTCAAGGCTCCGTTGCAACTAAATTATACCTCTGCCAAGGAAGGAGGAACCTGCTTGACACTGAATGGTTCCAACAAGGTGAAAGTTTGGTGTGTTCTCTTACTGCCATTAAACAGCCAGTGCCACAAGGGGGAAATTAATGGCCTTTGGAAAAGGCCCTGATATGGAGGGAGTGCTTAATTTACCAAGCCACCTGAGATTCAGGTTGAGGGAAAGCAGGCCCTCTCCCTGGTGACTCACTTTGTCCTCAGTGACAGCGTGTGTGTGTGTGTGTGTGTGTGTGTGTGTGTGTGTGTGTGTGTGTGTGTGTGTGTGTGTGTGTGTGTGTGTGTGTGTGTGTGTGTGTGTGAGTGTGTGAGAGAGCGATGCAAAGAAACACACAAACAGTGATGTTGAAATTTAGAAAGAAGTGTCCGCGTGTCTTTAATGCAGATGTGTTTTTGTGTGTGCATAAGTCCATGTGTGTCCAGCTGGAACTTTTGAGCTGGACATCAGACGTAATGCTCACACAGACGTCACATCTGAGCTGCCAATCCCAATCTCTCGACAGCACCATTAAAGCGAATTCAACTGTGTTTCTCCTCTTCTCTCTTTCTGCCCGTCCTTCGGAGTTAAACAGGAGGCGAGTCATGCTCACATGTCTGCCTGCCTGTCTAGCTAAACGCCTGCATCGATGGCTGTGGAACAACTAGCCCTTATCACTTATCTCCTGCTGTGGACCAAACTACTGAGACGAGCATCTGTTGACATTGACGAGCACCACCCATCTGTCCCTCTCTGGCTCTCTGTCTTTTTTTTTTGCATTTTTTTTTTTTTTTTTTTTTTTTTTCCAATTAGAACAAGTACGTTTCCTCCATGCCCTGCTGACATACCACATGCAAACGTGTTCCTTTATCTTACGATCATATTTGCCAGTGCTGCAGGGGTCAGTGCAACCGCTGCATTCTATTGATTTATTAATGAAAGCTGCATTATAATTTATTCATATTCAAGGACAGTTATCTTTTTAAGCTGATATGCATTATGGATGTAGAGAAATGCACGTTCCTTCCATGGAATAATGTTTCCGCTGATAATTACATTTGTTATGCAAGTGTAGGCTCTACCAACTCTACTCAACTTTTGTCAAACTGCAACAAAAAAAAGCATCTAATGAACAGGCTGGGTTCTCCCTGTTCTTTTGAGAGTGGGTAGATACATCTATATCAATTTCGTGAATAAGTGCATTACATTTTTTTTAACAAAACATGTCCTAGTCTGTATTATTTACAAGTAAGATCATGTACTCCAAAAAGTCTTGTTGAGCATTGTATGTGATCATAAACTCCCAATGACTTGTAGTGAAACTGGGTTCTGGCTCAATTTTGGATTCTTCAACAACTATGGAACTGTGTTTTGTTGAAACTGAATTTGCTAGCTGTTCAGGATATTTTGGTTCTTACAAAATATTTCATAAAAACTTGGCAATATCAAGGCTGACACTGATATTGATAGCAAATGGAAACATACTGCAATGTGAGTCTTTAGAAAACAGTCTTCTGTTACCAATTCCTCAATCATTATGAAAAAGTGGGAACAAAATAAAGTTGAAAAGAGTTAGAAAACTGCACCAAAATATGCTTCACCATAATGTTCTTACTGTATGTGAGCTGCTTATTACATACTCACCATCGATTTTAAGCAAGTTTCCTGAAAGGTTTGCCGTTTTAAAATATGCTAAGACGTTATAGACGCAGTCCTGCATAAAAATGATGTTGCAATTTAAATAACATGAGTGCCGATCAAGAACGTGACCAACTTTATCCAGGTATCCAGGTCCCATTAGAATTTACAACCCATGCCTTTCCCGTAAAATAGATTGCAGTTGCCATGTCAGAGTGCGTTTACACAGCTCCATCATTAGGATTTACTGCAGCACGTCTCATTTCTCCGGTCAGCTTTGTGGGCGACCCATCTGACAGTGACCTTCAGCACTACATTACCTGAACACAAGCCATAGCTTTGTTTCTATGGTGTATAGTACTACGGAGTGATGTATAGTCAATCTACTCCACAATAGCCCACCGTAGTCTGACACCGCAATGCTGTAGCTTTATGAGCTCTAATACATCACTGTGTCTTTTAACATATACCTAAAAAGACACATTAGCACATGGCACTTATTTATCAGCCAGGTATCCTGCACACTTTAGCCTTCTTAACAACACATTTAATCTAGAATCCAAAGAAATAGGGGTTTGATCTTTAAATAAAGTAGCATATATTTAGAATAATGTCCCACTGTCCATGAAACATGAAACTGCACTGTGAAAAAGTGAGACTGGAAAGCACAATTTGTTTACTGGTTGTCCTCGGGGCCGGATTGATGCCACATGAACGTGATGCTTTTTAGCAGATAATTAGCAACATCCCGGACGTCTGACCTTCCACCAACACGTGAATAACTGCTTAAAGGTGATTTAATGAAAGATCATCACTTACTGGCAGAAATCCCAGATCAGGATCATGACATAAATATAAATGATCTTTGAAAGAGAGCCAAGGCCTGAAAACAGATGGGTGAGAGCACTTCAAACAAAAAACGTTCCCCTTTGCAGTGATTATATTATTCTCAGGCAGGTTAATTTACTTTTTTTTTTTTAAAAGACCTTGGAGGTAAAGGCAAGATTGAGTGAGGTGCAGTGTAGCCAAAGTGCTGGTTATGTATCTACTCTGCAACAGTGCTGCAGCAGCTTTGTTCAGCTTTTCATGTTGTAAACTTTAAACTACTTTAAATAAAGACCAAAATCTAAACTATCCCCACAATTCTTCTTTAATAACAAATGTGTTGTGGCTCCATGTGCTAAAAAGAGGTGATTTTACTATGGCGAGAACTGTAATATTGGCACAGAGACAATTTTGACCAAGGTCAAACATGACAGCATGCCCCATGGGTAAATGTGCTACTGCTTTCATTCTGTTTTAAATCACCAGTTGGAAGCATCATAGACGACTATTGGAGAATATTAATATCTCTCTATGTAATATTGGCCTATGTAGAGGGAGAAAACCTGAAAATATAGCATTCGTGCCTCTATGATAATGTGTTGATGAATTGCAATTAACACACAATATTTTTTTATTTGCCTTTCTAGGCTTTTAATTAAAAAGTAAATGATAATGAAATGAAAAAAAACTCGTCGAAAAAAGCGGAAACATTAGCAATAATAATTCATTGAGTCGTGGCTTTTAATGTGTTAGACTGAACGACTTATTTCTCTAATGGATCATTTTACTCTAATCAGATGATAAATGACAGAACAGAACACATTTAAATGATAGCATATGCCTGGATGAAATCTGAGAACAACACAAAGCATGAAGTATAGCCAAATTAACACGAACATACTGGGAGCTTTCTGGTGATTCTCCCTCCAGGTTCAGAGCGAAAACTGTCACTAGAGATCATCTCGCTGCTCTGCCAAGACAACAAAAGCACCACTAACTCTCCCTGTCACAACAAAGCACCGCTGCCCTTCAGATATCCACTAAATGTTTGGACTGGAGAAAAAGTAGATTCCATGTACAAGACGTTCCTGCTACAGTGGGAAAAAGCGTTGCTGGCACATAAAAAAAAAAAACTCAACTGTCAAAAAAGAGCTGCTTCTGATTAAATTATATGAGACGTGGTAGATAATAAGTGCTGTCCAGCTATCGGCCGTGAAGTCTGCAGAGAACAACGAAATGTTGTTGAGACTTCAGAACTTCAGAAACACATTTGGTGAAAAAACAACCAGGTGTGATTCGACAGTGCAGTTTCAGCCTCTTTCAGTTGTGGAGTTGACACAAAATGTTTCCCCCTCTTATCATAGCAGCAGCCGCCTCAGCCTGAGGAGTCCTTCAGCTCTGAAACCAACAGACATTTCATACAGAGGTATATCACCATCCGCTCTCAGCGCTTCCGATTAATGGCATTATGTCTTTAGGCAAGACTGGCCTCCAGAAAAAAAGTATTTTCCACTCAGTAAAGGAGTCGGTTCAATTGATCTCTTAGTCAATAAGTGTAGTTTCTCACATACTGTCCCCTGGGGGCCAATTCATCTCATCTGTGTACAGTTGGAGGAGGGGTGGGGGGGGGGGGGTACCAGGCAACACACTCAGCAGAAAAACTGTGTCCAGGACAAATCCAGCTACTGCTGCAGGGGGGGGGGGGGGTAGATGTAAATGGTAACTCATTCAAATAGCCTACATCTTATGTTGGAGCCTCATGTAAAACCATAGCATAAATCACAGAGGCCCTCAGGGAATTCAATCAATTCTGGAGGTGAATGGAAATGCAACGCATGACTTGAGGAGCATGCAACTCATAAAACACAATGAGCAATTTCAAAACAAATGAAGTGACTGTCAGTTAGTCTCAGCCTTGCTCGTGGCATTTCAAGAGCCAAACGCTCACTGTGGCCAACGTGTGCCTCTACTTTTAGAGTGGTTTTGGACATAATGCGCACCTCGACTGTGTGAACGTACCTTGATGAGTTTGCACCTGATCTGCGCAGACACCATGTGGCTGTTCCGCAGGTTCCCCACTCGGAACATGAGGCACAACTTCCCGTCCCGCTGCGAAATGACCGAGTCCTGGCTGAACATCAGCGTCTCCGCGCGCTTCTTCGGCTGCGACATCTTGATGAACATGCAGCCGATGAGAAAGGCGTCCACGATGGAGCCCAGCAGCGACTGGAAGAGGAAGAGGATGATACCCTCCGGGCACTTCTCCGTGATGTAGCGGTGGCCGTAGCCGATGGTCGCCTCCGTCTCGATGAAAAACAGGAACGCGGAGGGAAAGTTGTACACGTTGGCGACGCACGGGGTGTAGGACGCGTCGTGGCCGCGGCGGCCGCCGTGGCTCAGGTCGCCGCGGATGTAGGCGATCACCCACCACATGGAAGCCATGACCAGCCACGCAACCGTGTAGGTGAGGATGAAGATGAGTAGGTTCCAGCGCCACTTGAGATCCACCAGCGTGGTGAAGAGGTCGGAGATGTATCGGCTGGTCTCCCCGCCAAGGTTACCGTGCTGGACATTGCAGCGGCCGTTCTTCTCCACAAACCGCTGCCTCTTTTTCTTCGCCGGTGCGGAGAAAGTCATGTCCCGGTTGGTGTTCACCACCTGGTAGTCCTCGCCAAATTTCCTCCGTAAGACTGACATAGTGTCAATCACCTTGTGACAGGCAGTCAATACTTGAGAAGAATCAGGCTCTTTGCGCAAGTTTGGTAACCCCTGCCCAAAACCATGCAGTAACATTCAGAGCGCGACTGGCATCCTGTAGGTGGAGATGCGCTTCTCTCCTGTAAATTAATCGTAAGTGAGCAGAGATTCTGCGCAATGCATGATTCAGACTCGGTCCTTTACGCAAAGGAGTCTGCTGCGAGTGCCAACTTTTTGGTTCAGGTGTCATCCATGGAAGGGGGTGGGTGGGGGGGGGGGAGACCTTTTTACATTACATTTAAAACAAAAGCAGCACTCAAACAGCTCGATTCGATGGCTATGTCCCTGGTAGATCCAGGTGCTGCTTCATCAGACCTGAGAGAGTGAATGACAGGCTACAGTGCGCACTTCTGCTTGTGGGAAGCGCTCCGGCAGGAGGGACTTCAAATGAAAGACTGTGGACGAATTGCAGCAAGGGTGGCTGATTCCTCTTTCACGGCGGGTGGGAGGGGGGTGGGGGGGAGTGGCTGAAGTAAGGGTACAGAGAGGGAAATGTTTTTGTTTTTGGCCTGCTCCCCATAAGGTAGAATCATTAGAGCGAGTAAACAATGTTACCGCGGAATCAACCTTGGGCATCCTTTTAGTCTTTTATTTTTTTTTTCATTTTTCATTTTACTTTTACATTTGTTTTCTGCTGACTAATTATCTCAATCTTGAGGAAAACACAATAATATAACATTCGTTATTCGAAGCATTTGGGATGATTTGCAGCTATTTGGTTCCCCCTAGTGTTACTGCAGGGGAAGTGAACCTCAGGAAATGGTTGTAGATATGAACAACATTATACACTGAATACTCAATAGGAAGTCACTATGAAATAATATCTCCACAAAATTACATGTTTATTGGTATATTGTAGGGGTGATCCAGGAAATGGAACAGCCAATAACCTTGCTTCACACCAAGACATTATTGGAATATTATCAAATAAATATGAATATTTGTTGTCAAAGCTACTTACATAATTTTCACATGGAATCATTGCTGTTCCCTTTCCAATGAGGCTAATGTTGTAATCAAAACTATCAGCTCTGTATTTTTTCGAAATAACGTTTGTATCGTACCTCTTTGAAAGCGGGCAAAGGCACAAGTCCCAAGAGCAATTTTGCAACATTGTGATTTCCTCTTCAGTTGTTTCATCATTGCCAATTTATCTCCTCACTGTCCTACAACAACCCACTTTCTGTTCTGTTTTAATTAACTGAAAATAAAAGAAAATAAGGCTGATAGGGAGAAGAGAAAGAGGGCAACAACTCAGTTGGAATTAGGCCCAGCAGGAAATGAGTTGTTCAGTATACAAAATAAATGTCTATGGAAACAAATGGAAATGCACTTTTGTCTGTTTTGGGATTTTTACATAATGATAATGGGGATTTTTGTATGAACAGAAGACATTGGATGTGGGATTTGAACAGAAACAGAATGGCTATTCAGCTATCTGCTATTTTGTTTTTACCATCATACCATAATGGACGCATTAAAAGTGTTTTTTTTTATTTTTCCCAGAAATATGCTATGATTCACCTAACGAATGTGCTGTACAAGACAGGTCTGTTTACTTGTATTTGTAATAAACAAGGGAGTGATCTGATGAGTCAACGCAATGTAATGTGCCACAGTCACATTTAACTGTAGTTTTGTTTTTTGATGTTATCACATTCAGCTCCCTCGAAGCACATGCCATGAACTCATGACTGTAAGGCATCAATCTGATAACTGGTAATTACAAGTTGATAATGAAAACCACACGTGCTTGTTCAGTTAGTGATTTAAGATAAGAAGTTTTGCTTTAAGACTGTTTTTGCTCTCACGGTGTCCTGATTTTGCTAATACTTGCTGATATTAACATGTTAAATGAAAATGCATCAGTGGGGAAAGGAAAGCTCTCAAGAGTTATTATAAGCAATCGAAATAACCAGTTCTGTCAAGCCACAAATGTTATGCTTCAACACTCATCATAGTGAATCCATCAACAGAAAATGTTCTATTCAATAGAGCAGTAAAAGGGAAAAAATCGGGCCCCGATTTCCCCCCACCATCCTCAGTTATTTATGAATATGCACAGTGTGAAAACAATACAAACATCTTAAAATTAGATTTTGACACAGGGATATTCTACAATGCAGGGCCACAACATAAGGTAATAATGCAGGACTCACTTTAATTGATTTTTACTACGGTGGAGCAAATTCCCTGATGAAATTCTGAAATAAATCAAATTACCTAAAATCAATTCACAGTGAAGCTGTGTGGGCGGTCTCGGGCTCTCGGGCGGTTGTCTGTAATCTAGTGCTGTATTTTTGTGTAGGGATGCACCAATCTGACACACCGGATTGGTTTTGGCACAGATAGTGACTTTTTAAAATGAGTAAGGCAGCGGCAAAATGTGACCATTGCACATTACAAACAGTTCCTTCATTATGCAGTCTGGTGTTTCCACTACCATTCAGTCATGGTAGGCCACTATCTCAAAATTGTGTTTTTGTTTGTTCTGATTGTGGCTCTCAACAATCCCTGACTTCATGTTACCTAAGCTGATGAAAAGGATATTAATGAGGGAGAACAGTGGTGTCAGATTGGAAATCTTTATCAGCAGATTGCGTTGAAGTATCTGAAGTCAAAAGTTGGATTGTTGCATCCCTAATTTTGTCTAGGTGAAACAAATATGTGCAAGCCTCAGTAGGATGTGAGTTTAGCTAACCTGTGCAGCCTCTTTGACAAAATCCTATTTATGAGCAAAGAACATTAAAAATAGCAGTACAAAATACAGACGAAATGATCACCAGTTTATTCAATCCCTACATGATACAGTCTTACAATTTTAGAACAAAGATAACATTTGTGGCATTGTATTTTATTCATCAGGATCCCCATCAGCTTCATAAAACAAAGACTTTTCTTCCTTGGGCCCAATCAGACACTCCATCAACAGAAAACCCCAAATCCTATTCTAACACACCATAACACCTATTCACAATGTATAAAAACAGAAAAAAACAGAAAACTAAAACAATCCAAAATAAATAAACAACATAATAATAGCAAAAAAATGATAATGAATAAATCACTCCAAGTAAATAACTAATATTTCTAAGTACCAAGTATGTGACTAAAGGATATTATTCTTACATACATCTGACTCAACAATTATTACTACAGTCCAGCACTGGGGACGATATAAGCATAATACTTGCGTTTACAACAACTTAGCTTTTTTTAAAAAATCTATATTGTAAAACTGCAAAAGCAGAGCGTTTTAGCTTCTTTTTAGGGAGAACAGTCCATGCATCTTTTCTTGTGTTCTGAATTACGTGCAAAGACAAAGAGTTGCACGACGCCATGCCTCTCTTATTAACTACAGAGTCAGTTCCCGTGGACGTGTCGTTACTGCAGCAAAGAGGACTACTTGTGCCGTCCCGGCGAGGCAAGCCTCACAAACCCCAGCAGCCTTCGCCTGTCTCCTCTCACGACCCGTCCGCTACACCCACAATTCCCCGCGCCAGGACAAGATGGACGAAAGCAGCGACCGCCGGAGAACAATGTTTTGGCAATAAACCCCCAAAAAGCTGCGAATACGGAGCGAATAGAGGCACGTTCAGAAACCAACTGCGGTCATGTGTAGGTGAGTGGGGAACTGAATTTAGTTTTTTTTATTCGTGGGCGAATGCTTTGTGCTTTTTGTCGAGACCCACGCGACGGGATTGTCTCGTCTCGGAGAGATGCACCGAGACCCAGCATCATTGTTTCTGTTGCATGGGCCGTAATGCGGGCTTCGAGACGGAGCAGCTAGCAGCTAACCAGCTAACCAGCTAGCTCATGGCAGCTCGATTGTTATGAACACAGCTGCGTTAATAAAGCGGTTAATTTCACCGACTCCACTGGACGTGAAGCCCACACGGACCGGGTCGCGTGCTGGCTCTCTGCACGCGCCGCTGAGCGCCGTCCGGCTGTAGTTACTTAGTTACAGCTAAAGTGAGCTAACAATAAATAGAGCGCCACACAGGTTTGATTTCACGAGCGTCATCAAAGCTCGGGAATCGGAGAATGAGCGATGTATGCTGTTGACCTGACCCGTAAGCTAACTTTGCTGGGTTTCACATTTCACTTTATCTGCAGGTATACTGTTTTTTTGTTTCGCCGTGTGGTTTTTAGGATGCTTCCTCTCGTGGACGTGTCGTTTAAAATATAGCATAAATCCGTTAAAAGCGTTAAATCCTGGCTCTTGTTTGAGCGTGAGCTAGCTTCATAGCGTCACTGGGTAACGAGCTAAACGGGACGTTGCATCGGTCATATCGGTTAAAATTAGACATTTATTGACCTCACGCGCGGCTTATTCGAGACCACACGACTCCAAGTGCTCGTGTTACTTCATCTGAATCACGGATCTGGGCTTTTACGGCGTCTTAGCCTTTTGTTTTGATTGAGGACGCAAAGGTGCGTTGATTGTGTCTCATTGTGGCTAACCAACCAACTAGCCCGCTATGCTAACTAGCCTGCTAACTATTATGCATCACAAAAGCTCATCCGCTCTCTGTTGAACTCGGTGTCACGTCGCCAAAT
Organism: Ophiodon elongatus; assembly: GCA_016806645.1. Taxonomy (NCBI): domain Eukaryota; kingdom Metazoa; phylum Chordata; class Actinopteri; order Perciformes; family Hexagrammidae; genus Ophiodon; species Ophiodon elongatus. The sequence continues at coordinate 427,361 of JACSYO010000093.1, forward strand.
GGTCGGCGGGTCTAGACTAAACAATGCCTCCTCGCTCCGGTCTCCCGGGCTGGTTTTGGTACACAAACCACTCAAGTAACCCGACTACGCCTTCTCGGTTTGACCGAAACGTCTGGCTGGGTTTGACCTAAATATCGTTTGTTTTTAGGTGTAATGAACCGGCTCATTTGCCAATATTGGAGCCAGTGCCTCCAGTTTTTTTTTTCTTTCATGTTGGTCTATTAGCTAAAGGCGGAGAGCGGTGTCGTCCAGCGTGCATTAAAGTGGGACAACAATAGGGACGTCTTTCTACAAGCTATGGAGCTGCTGCACAGGGTTTTAGTTTGGCTACAGTCCAACACACATGTGGTGCGAAATGCAACTAGCAGAACAATACGGGATGGGAAGGAATATGTCAGGCAGTTCTTCTGTTGAACTCAATTTATAGAAATTATCCAGTGATGAAACCTGTATTTTGATGAAGTGTAGAGCTCACACTTTTTTACTTTAGCAGTCACTTCATCAAACCCTCACACAACATGGATCATTGGTATATGTCATTCATAATTTGTGTCTCTGGAACTTTAACCACATTTTATTTATTCTAGGCCTGAATTTATCTTCAATCTAAAATGCATAACATATATATATATCTTTACCTTCCATTAAAGATGAGGGAAGATACTATTCATTATATTACCTATCATTAATATAATGGATCTTTTATCTGATGTATGTTCTGATGTATGTTATTGATACTGTTTGACCTCATTTTGTTAATTTGATATGGAAATGTGTAAAATTGTAATGATTCATTCTCCAAGTGTTTGTCATACTGATTGTAATAGCATTTAATCTTAGGCATGTTGAGTAAACTGCGCCAAAAGTCTGTTGCTCAGATTGAGAAAGAAATGGAATTGCCACTAATTGCCGTGATATTTTTTTAGTAATGTGTTCAGTATATTGAATGGGTGTGTATGATCTCTTCTTCTACACTTTTGATGCAAACATTTCAATATATTTTAACGGATAGGCCTATCAATATGCTCTTCTATATTTCATAAAGTTAATCAAAGCAAGTTGTTTGTTTTAATTCTAAGGTTTCTCTTTTTTTTAAGTATTCATTAAAGTTTCCATTTACTGTAAGCAGTGTTTCCGTTATGTAAGCTGAATAAATCCAATTAAGTAATTAATGGGCGACAGAACATTGTAGTGCACACAGCACACACTGTGAAAGCTATGTAGTGACTAAATTTACTTCACTGGCAAGACTTATAAGAGATGAGGTCCTATAGTAAAAACATGAAACAAATTGTGACATTTACTTTGGATTGTATACTTATTTATGTCTGAAATCCCCAATACTTAACATGACTCTTTTATTTAATGTCTCTTTCAGGACATTCTTCTCCTGCATTCCTCTTTAGACTTATTGCCCTCCTTCTTCCCCGCATAAAGCAAAACCACCACTATGAGTATTATCCAAGACAAATTAGGCAATGAGTTTTTGCGCAACGGTGGCATGGATCCCAATTTTGCACCAGGTATGCTTATGTTCAGCCACCTGCCGCCTGTCACCAGCTTCACACGGCTGGCCTCCCAGTCTGTAATGGGCGAGCTTCCTCAGGAGATGATCCTGAAGAAGGAACGTGATTCGCCACCAGAACACCAGGGCGCCACTGTGAATACAGGGGGCTTCCTCCACAGCATGGGCATCAAGCAGGAGCGGCTAAGTGAGCTGGATTACCGTATGCCGCTCTATGGTGGGGGCGGAGGGGTAGGGGTAAACTGTGCTGGAGGGGGCGCGGGGAAGAGTGGTAATGACATGCCGGACATGTCTTTCGGCAACCACCACCACCAAAATCACCAGAACATGCTCCTGCATGACCTCAGCCTCAGCAACGTCCGTTCCCTTGCAGAACAGGTGAGAAGAAATTGTGGTTTCAAGTGACATATTTTTAATATCTAGTTCAACTATTATTTGTAGATACTTTTTTTTTTTTTTTTTTTCTTGTAGTAGTGTTTTTATTTCCTTATTTGCCATTTTATAGAAGTTAACTTGTTGTTTGTCCATAGATGCCTGTAAGACCGGTTAAAGAGCCAAAAGAGTCCTCAGGAAGAAGAGGGCGAAGGAGCAATGGGGATGGGCAGGGAGGCAAAGCACGAAGGAAACGCAACGATGCTGCAAAGGTCATATCTCTTTTACTAATTTCCTTCACTACACCTGAAAATATGTTTTCTTTGGACGAAAGATATCTTCTATCTAGTTTGACTTTTACACATCTGATGTGTAAAAGTCAACAGTGTCTTACCTGTACTCATGTTTTTCTTTTCTTTTTCTTGTAGTCCATGATGTTGGATGCAGATGGAGCCTGCCTGTCCCCCAACTCAAAACCACATATCTGTGAGCACTGTAATGCTGCCTTCCGCAGCTCCTACCACTTGCGCAGACATGTGCTAATACACACAGGTGAGAGACTTTCGCTGCTTGTCAGTGCTTTACTTTTTCCCTCCGCAGTCTTTTATTTTCCTAGAATTAATACATTTAAAGTTTCTAAGTTAAAATAGGTTTAAACCAGCTACTTCTCCTTTTACCAAATGCACCATTGCTGAAGTTGCTGATTCGATCTCCTACAGTAATGAAAGTGATGTAAAATGCACACAGGATATGTTAGGGCAGAACAGATTCAGCTACAGAAGGCGGCGTCTGTTCTCTCTGCTACATTGAATCACCATTTGCATGGAATCTAGTATAATGCTATGATACCACAGTTGTAGAAAAAACACAATTCACCATTAATGAACATGTCACTTTCAGAAGATTCAGACATTAAATTACACTCTTCACTACCCTCCACTCTTACTAATTTGCCCTTCACCATGAGTGTCTGGGGCCTGACTTGAAACCAGACAATTTCTAAAGCCAGGGATGACTCGATGATTACTCATGTATTTCTTTGTGTCTTAGTCATTCTGTTTGCTGGGAATTCTTCACTTTGCTCTTTGAACTTTAACTCATAAATGATTTAAAGGAAAACTGGACTCATTTTACAACCTCAGTTTATTTGATACCATTTCCCTTTTTTTGTCATTATTTCTTTAAGCTTAACTCTATCTGACAAAGGTGTCTGATATATCACAATTTAGAAATTGGAAATATGGTGTTCCCATTTAAAAAAACAAAAAAACATGTAAAGAGCTTCTGTGCTGTTGTAAATACACAATGTGTATGTCTACATATTATTAGTGTTGGACTGATTATCATGCGAGTCTCAAACATCTTATTTTGATGTGTATTCGTGCACCAGGTGTTTGATAAAATGCCACAGGTTCGTGTGTCATGGCGACCATATGGTAAACACAGTTATGTGACCGGCTGGGAGTTAATTAATGTGGTGAGCGGATTGTTGTACTCTTGATCGCACAGGTGAGAGGCCTTTCCGGTGCAGTCAGTGTAACATGAGCTTCATCCAGAAGTATCTTCTCCAGCGGCACGAGAAGATCCACAGTGGTGAGTTTCAGCCCTTGGAAGTGGTTCGGAATGAATGCCTTCACTTGTCACTAGTATCTGTTTGTATAAACTGCTGTTGTGACACATGGCCTCGTCTGTCTTTTGCAGGAGAGAAGCCTTTTAGCTGTGACCAGTGTAACATGCGCTTTATCCAGAAGTACCATATGGAGCGACACAAAAGGACACACAGTGGCGAGAAGCCATATCGCTGCGATACCTGCCAACAAGTAGGTTCTATGTAATCTGTTTGCTAAGTAGCTTAGCACCGTTTTTGTCTTTTAATATGAGTTTTGCTAGTTGGCTTTGTATATACTTTTAATACTTTTTAAATATCCTTTATTGAATAATATGTATGAGTAACATGCATTATTATCATCAGCATGTGGGCAATTCAAAATGTTGTCGTTCTGTACTTCCCACACTTAATCCCTTTATAAAGCCCTGTTTCAATGGGATTAGTTGTATTAAAATGGTACCTCTGCAGAAGAAAAAAAAAAAATATATATATATTTATATTTTTATTTTTATTTTAGAACTGCTTCTGTCCATCCAGTGAAAACTAAGCTTGTATTTCTCCCTTTTCCTCATCCGTTTTCCCTCTATACACTTTTTTTAGTTTTTCTCAAGAACAGACCGGTTACTGAAGCACAAACGGACTTGTGGAGAAGCCATAAAGAAGGGCCTGGACCCGAGCATGCTGGAGCTCAGTGAAGCGGAGCTAGGCCAGGGCAGCTATTCACTCACTCAGGGAAACTCTACAGCCTCCGGACGCAAGAGGGCCAAGTCCAAAAACGGTGAGGGCAAGAGGAAGAAGAATGCCTCAGCATCAGCAGCTTCGTCCTCTGGGGGGATGGCCCTGGGCCTGCAGGACTTCAGCATGGAGCACCCCTCAGGCTCTGGCCCCACCATGCAAGGGCGTTCTCCTAAGTTGGTCTTTAAAAAAGCTGGCCGCAAGGCCCTGGACAAGGGCTTGCTCTCCCTGGAAGACAGTGCTGATGGACAAAAACAGCTGTGCCAGAAGCCTGGCCCCATGGATCATGTGGAGGTTTCTGGCCTTGATAACATGGGTCTCCTCCAGGGAGGCGGGGTCAACAAGCAGGGGCCTACCACCAGCAGCAACTACGATGATGCAATGCAGTTTGTGAAAAAGCGGCGCTACCTCCATGCAGTTAACAATGACTATGGAGCTGGCTCACTGCACATGGCATCCCAGGGTAGTAGTGTCATCCAGGGCTCCCTGGGGCCTGAGCCCACGCTGGCCATGCTGGACTCCTCGCCTTTGGAACTCAAGCACGACAAGTCGGGCATTCCAGATGAAGTACTGCAAAGCCTGCTAGAGCATTATAGCCATAAGCCAGAGGGGACACACCACCATGACGTGACTTTCGACCTGTCGGACCACCCACATCACGTAGACCTCCAGCCCGCAGCCCCTGTTACCCCTGAGCTGGAGGATGACTCTCCCAATGGTGGTGACAAGACAGCTGTGATGAGTGAGTACTCAAAGTTCCTCCTGCAGGCCCTGGAGCGCACCAGCCATAGTGGGCCCTTCCCCAGCCTCGGCCCTACAGGGCCTTTCCCACTCATGTCCAGCAGCTCCAGTCCCACGGGGCCCCTGTTCTCAGACAAACACGTGTACACCACATCGCCACTGGATTGTGGCTACCCACCTGCTGTCTCCTCCCCACTGCCCATTGTCGCCCCTTCATCAAACTCCTCCTCATCCTCCTCTAAGTCCCACTATGGCATGCTCGTCGGCTCCCCCTCCCAGGCAGGCTACCACCTCAGCTTGGAACCCACTAGCCACCAGCAGCTGACTCCATCTCAGGAGCTGACCGAGCAGTTGGAGAAGCAGCACTCCCCCGGCACCTTCAACCTACCTCCCCAGGACCTGACTGCCTCGGCAGAGGGCTCCAAGGGGCAGCAGCCCAAGGCTGGAGGAAGCGCTGCACCCACCAACGGTTCCAGTTACCCAGACCTGTCCCCGCTGAACCCCCCTAAAGAAACCACATACCAGATTGAGAACTTCGCCCAGGCCTTTGGCTCCCAGTTCAAGTCTGGGCGGGTGACCCCTCTGGGCTATGGCAGTGATCCTGGGGCAGAGGTCGACCACCGAATACGGACTCCAGTGTCAGAATTCTCAGGGTATACCAGTTTGTTAGCTGACGTCGGTGAGCCAGTGAGTACAGGATCAAAAACCCAGACAAGCCAAAGTTTCAGATAAGGGTCAAATGAGGTGAATCCAGTCGGGGGCTGTTCTGTTACTGTCCACACAGTCCCATCCTAATTTTGTTCTTGTAGCAAAGTTTGTTTTTAAACACTGCCATTAAATGTTAATACAAAAATGACCAGGGAGGGTCTTTCATGGCCTCAAATGCAATTTTTTAAAATATTCTCATTTTTATTATGTATTTAGTCGCTTAATTTTTGTTTAAGAGTAGTGATTTTGATATGAACGTACCGTAGATTTAAATGTAATTTAAAACATTTAGAGGGTAGCTATGAACTTGCTTGATTTTTTTCTCTTTTTTTTCTTTCTGATCCCTTGTGTTTTATCAATCATCAAACCATTGTAAAGTAATAATGTTGATAATTTCAATAATAACATTTGTGGCAGGGAAAGGCCCAGAATTCAAATTGCAAAAAAGTATATATTGTCTGTTACAAAAACATGTTAACTCAGGAAAATAGGCAAAATTGTGTAATAAGACTTTGTATTATGAGATGCAATTAGCACAGTTTTTACAGGTGTACTTTGAGACTACAAAGCTTTGATTTTGTTTTTGTGTTTTGTTTTTTTTTAACTCGTCACAACAACAAATTACAATACATGATCATGTTTGGTTTCTACTGCATGTAGCTTTGTTGAGATTATGGTACTGTTGTGTCAATGTGAAGACATCCACATTTCTTTTGAGAGCCACATGTACGCAAGGTAGTATACATTGTAGTGGGGTTCAGCACCACCGCATGCTCTGAAGTGAAGAGGATGTTGGAACATAACTGTCTTGTCTGCATTAAGCTTCCGTTGATGAAGCCTGTCGAACCATGCACTCCTGTGGGTGTGCCCATAAGTGGCCAGTAGAAAAGACACAGCGTAGACGATATTCAACCTATTGCTGTTACGGCTGTCTCAGAAAGCAATGAACATCCATCCCTGATCTTTTTATCATGATGTTGCTGGAGTGATTTTTTTTTTTTAATTTAATTTTTTTTCTTTTTTTTTAAAAACAAGTCACCACTTTTCTACTCCACTCCTTCCCGTTCCTTTTTGTGTCAATGGAATCAAACAAGCACTTTTTTAAAACAAATCATCATTGGAAGCAACAACAACCCATTCAATTTGCATATGTGATACGTGATTATTATGCTAATGCTTATTATTTTTAAGAGGAGAAAACTGTGAACTGGGCTTGGGAGGGAGGGAGGGCTGGATTATTGTTTAATGGGGTTTGATAGGGGTTGACTAGGCATGACCATGGGCATCTAAATGTATTTTGTTGCTTTTTCTCAAGGGTAGAAGAGAAGGGGAGGGGGGATTTTTTTTTTTTTCTTACGGTTTGTCGGGTGATGTTGTAAAAAGATGATTTGCCATAATTTTGTTATACAATATTTTGAGAGTACCTCTTTGTATTTAAGTGTTTTGAGAGACGGGCTGACATGCTGGAACCCTTATATCTTTGAACCCATGGGTATGCTGGATGCACACCCAAACCCTTTTTATTTATTCTCCACTAGCCACATCAGAACTCGGTAGCAGATATTTTTGGCAAGTAATCACCGGACCTGCACCCCTACTCCCTCTTCCATCTACTTTTTTTATGATTTTCTTTAATGTCACTGTTGTAGTAATTGCAAGAAACTGCTTCAATAATACAGTTAAGAAACAAAAAAAGTTAAGTTATACCCCTCCCCACCCCCCTAATGCAGCCCTGCACTCGCAAGAATAAACAATGGCCTTCTTTGTCTTCCGTGGCTAAAGCCATTCTATCCCGGCAGCCAGGGTTGATATTTAATTTAGTTGATTTCCTGTGAGCCGAAACCCCCCTCCCCTTTCCCTTTCCTGCGTCTGTGAGCTTCACAGCCAAGAGACTTTGAAGCTGCTCAGATCACAGGGAACAAAGACTGACTGACCAGCCACCTCACTCCAAACACACACTATGCTTTTTAAGGAGAGAAAAAGAGTGGGTGAAAGATGGAGAGAGAAGAAAAAAAAAGACAATAAGATTGACCTAAATATACCTCATATCACTAAAGCGTAAGAAAGCAGGGACACGCGTTTCATGTATGTAGTGGAAATATTTGTAGTATAGGTTCGACATATTGTATAATCATTTAACACTGCCTGTGTTTACAATTATTGAGCAAATGACTCGTCAAAATGCAAATGTATTTTTTTTTCTTTTTTTTTTCTGTTAAAACATCCACGCCAAGCAGTGTTGCATTCTAGATGCCTCATAGAACATTCATTTTTCTCAATTATATCCCTTATTTTTGTTACTTGCCATAATGTGTTTTGATATGATCTCTAGAAGGATATTGTTTACAAAAATGTACAAAAACACTAAAAATGTGTGTTCTCAATTTTTTTTTGAGTTTTTCTCCAGTATGCATGATAAAGACATTTTTGTATGGCTTTTTTCTGACTGTCACCTCAATACCAAATTTTGTAGCAGACGCCTCCCCATCCCTTTGTCTTATTTGTTCTAGACCCCCTTGTGATATGATTTCCCAGGCTGTACCTGTTATTGAGATGATGAACGGATTAGAGAAGCCAATAAAAACTTTTTGTTACAAAAAAGTACACGGTGTGTGATTGTTGTCTCTCAACAGCACTGATTCCTCAAGAAACCATCCGCGGATACAGCTGAAAACATGGAAGAAGAAAAAAACTGTTTGGAAAAATTGTGAATATGATTGTATAAGTAGCTGAAATTAGAAATTATTTAAAAGGGGAAAAAAAGCACAGATTCCCCAACACTAAAATATGATAAAGTATTGTGGATTTGCAATTACTCAATAATGTTAGACATGTTACCAAAAAAAATAGTTTGCATTGTTGGGCAATACTAGTTGTTCCTAAGCTTGAGTTTCCTGGTAAAGATGGCAGCATGTAAAACAGAAAGCAGCTGGAAATTAGATTAGAATATGAAGAGAATAAGGAATTACAAAACACAAGCTAAAAAAGATAATAGAGAGATAGAGTAATGCAATAGATATATCACAAGGTATTTAAAAAAATGCTTTACATTAGATTTGTAAAAAAATCTTAGGTTTTATATGTAGTGTTTTCCAGCCAAAGTTGTTTCAGGAAACAAACTTACTTCGGCTTATTTTTTGCATTACCGACGACCGTTACATTATCCTTGCGGGGATAAAAGGTTTTTAATGCAACGCTGAATGATCTTATAGTTTGGACACGAGGCCATGCAGCCAGAGGATGGAGCTGTTTTCCACCACTTATGATCTCCAGACATAAAGTAGAGTGTTCTTATGGCTCTTATTGTCTCTTTGTCTTCTGTATGGTGAAGATCAGCAGCTACAACTCTTTGCTCTGTTTGACAGGTTTCAGTAGCCTCAAATTAGAAGTAGTATCTCCAGAATAGTTAGAAACAACCCCTTTCCCAAGTGTTATAGTTTCCTGGCCTTAGCCATAAGTTAATCTTATATTTGCCATAACCGCGATCTTGCCCCGATCAAAACCACACACTAGTTGTCATGTGCAAATATTGTAGAAAAGGAGAATTTAAAATACATGGTTATTGAAAGTAAAAACATTGTCATTCAACGTAATTTGGGCTTTTGCAGAATTACCCAATATAGACGTTCTTTGTGATAGGGTTGGTTATAAAGCACCAATTATACACATAACTCGCTGGCTGCCTGCCTTGGTGTCGATAGCTCTCGTAATTGCTTCAAGCATTTAAGAGCAGACAATCTCAGACAATGAACGACAAAATATGTGCTTACACGTCGGCGACAATTTAATGGTGACCCCTGAATTAATGAGTGGATCAAATATAGTGTTGTTAGAGTTAATCTTCTGCCAATAACCACTGGAGTCGAAAAAAAAGTAACCAACTACATTTACTCAATTACTGTATCGAAGTACAATTTTGAGAAACATGTATTTTCATTTTCTGCTACTTTGTATTTCTCCTCACACACACCACTAAAGTGATTTAATATTAATGCATCCATAATTATAATGTAATAATATAATATACATTAGTCTGAAATGGGCAAATTCTGTATTACAAGTATTTAGACTTTTGCGCCCAATACTTTTATACGCTGACTTCAGCATGAAATGTGAATGTACTTTTATGTGTCACCCTTTTTTTTTTTTTTTATAAATGAACCATGACGTTGCAGTTCGATTGGTTTGACCGAACACGCCCCTCCTTCTGTTCTCTTCTTGTTTACCTTGTCTCTGGTGTTCAGAGTGGCACTGCCACTTTGTCAGCCTCGCTCCCTCCCCCCCATGAACATCATCTTCAAATTCTAATCACTACCGTCATATTCGGGAACAGCAGGCTGGGTGGGGTTGAGGGTGGCCATAACTGTAAGTGACTTTGGACTTGCAGTTAGCAAGAGGACACAGAGGCAGTTTTGATTGCACCTATGTTGACTCAGGACGACATGTTCATAAAACCTGCCGGTGAAAAATGTAGCTGTAGGCGCCTTAATATCCAGGAATTAAACATGTATCTGCTCTGAAACAAACTGTTTAAAAATAAGGGATAATAAGCTGAACCCAAGTTACGAAATAGAAAATTCCCTTCTGAATAAATTGATGATTAATAAAGGAGTGTGAGGAAAATTGTGATTGTTTTTCGGGTGAAAAGGAAGGATTATCATTGGAAATGATCGAATCTAATATTCCATAATGGCCGTGATTATTTAAATTATTATTTACATGTTTAACTATATGATTTTTTTTCTATTTACATATGTAATTCAATAATTTGACATACCGATTAAAAATAAGTATTGTGTGTTTCTCAGTTAATTTAGGCCTATTTCTACTGATTTAACTGATGTTAAACAAGTGAGAGGAGATTCCAATCCAGACATTTTTCAAAAGATTCTAAAATTATTATAGGTATTGTTCATGTGGAAGCCCCAAATTGTGTAATCAGATGTGTTTCTGTTTGTAAAACATACCTGTTTTTATCTTTAGGTAATTTCAGCCATTTTTCCACTGACGCATTATCATACACCCTGATGGCGCTGAAGCGGTACAAGACTTTAGTCCTGTGTTAATTCAGATATACGCATCTGGGATCAAAGTCAACTTGGAGATAATATAATTTTACTGCTGGTAATGGAACGATAGCTCACTTCTCATTGAACTTTAAAATACTTTTTAAAGCATTACTTCATACGTAAAACACACTTTGATTATTTTTCCAAATGTTCCATGACGTTGATGTCTTGTCAACCTTATTTCTTTGGCTGTTAACTGTTTGACACCAAGATCTCACATCTTATGACATCTTTGTATCAAAGGTCACGTTATCCTTTATCCCACCCAGTTTTATTGGCCACCTAGTTTCCGATAAGGAAGCTCTAAGTCGGTTGAATCACTTTCTGTCATAAATTCATAAAATGACTGGCAAGGAATGTAATCTTTAACCCACCCATTCATTACGGCCTCCATAAGTAACTTATAATGTCAGAGGACGAGATGTACTAAAAACAAGTGCTATTAGCTCTAGAAAGAAGCTGGAAATTCCCTTTGTATTTAAGCAAGTAAATATGCACTGTTTGCCATTACAGTGAGGTAGTACTTTTGTTTTTAGTTCTTTTTGTACAAATCCTCCAATTCAGTTTTACATGTTTTCAGCTATGGAGATAAATTCAGCCAAGAAAGATGTACGCAGTGTAACGATTACATTTGAGACAGTTACGTAATTAAGTTTTAAAATAAATCTAATTGTAATCAGTTACAGTTACTGAGAGCAACATTTTATTAAATTACAGTTACTAATGAAAATGTTGCAGTTACAGCTGAATACATTATTTTTGGTTAAAAGCTTGTAAGCTTTTAAAGCACCTTTAAATAACTGGTAATCATTCTTAGTCCGTCAGCTCGACTTGAGTTGACATTTGCTCTTGATATAGGCTGATCCAGGCACATTGCTAATGCAGAACATCTGTTAATAAGGTGGTAAGGATGTGAACAGGTTCAATATGTGACTATGAAATATTGTGTTAATGATGAGTCATGAGATTTAGAATAAGCCAGAGCTCTGAACAGCATCAATTAAAAACATTTCTAGTGCCCAAAACTGTTTGAAATATGTGACCTGTTGTGAAAAAAAAGATCTAATGTGCACGCAGCTCAGGTGTAGAATTTCAAAGCAGAACTTTGTTGGTATTTATACACTTTTGAGCAAAAATGCAATTCAAGAAAAACAACAGAAATGTACTGTATCTGTGTGCACCGCCGCTTTGCGTGTTGGTTATGATGGAGGAAAGACTTCTGATTTAGTTAATTATTTGATATCATTTACATTCAAGCACTGTTAAAAACACTATTGATTTGAATATCTCTTGAAGCACTACATATGGAACACAATGTTTTCATAGTGTCGGCAACTCTTTTCCAATGATAGTAACTAGCAGCACGAGCTCCATAAGCTGCTAAATCTAGCAAGAAAGTGGCAAAGTCTGCTACACTGACAGTCCGTTCCTTCAGGCCTTGCTCCAAAGCCACTCCCCCAAAATTATCATCACGAACTTAAACAATATATATGTTTTGTTAGTACTCACAGCTGTTAAGCGAGCAGCTTGTGGAAGACTCTGGTGATGCGCAATGAGTGCACTGGCAGAAAACAAATTGTTGTTGAAGAACTGCCAACCCTAGCTTTAACACATAATCATAATCATATCATCATAATCCAAAACCTCACTGGTTTTTATGAAAGTTGTTAAAGTTGGAGTATGTTATTTTAGCATCTTCTCTAGTGTAATTTCAAGATGGTTCCTGATGATTCAGTAAGTGGTTGCTGAGATAATTTCATGCTACACTTCCCAAAGATCATTTGTGAAACAAACAGCATGACCAGCGCTTCTTTTAGATTTTCTCTCAAATACATTTGTCAGCAGGTTGTGTTTATGATAGCTATGGTCACCATTGGCTACGCCTAGCCCGGTCTTTATCTAGCTCTTATATCTGTCCCACTTTCTGGACCTAAACAGAAACAAACAAATAGAAACAGATCTATATGAAGATTGATAAACAAATAAAGGGCTTGTTAGGAAGTAGGCCCACAGAGTCTTCTTTTCTGGGCGGGAGATGTACTTTAGCACACAGTGCTGCGCTCGGAGGAGTGGCTAATGATTAAAACTTCCAGTTGATGACACCTGAGCCTCAAAGCCTCGTCTGCTCATAGCCCTCTCTGGCTTGCTGGTGGTGAAGTTTTGTCACTAAGTTATTTTCCAATGGCTCGAGAATTCAAACTGCTCTTTGTCCTTTTGCTAGTTGTGGCCTGTCTTGGTAAGTCAAATTTACTCTAAATCCTAAACATTTAAAAAAATCGTTGCCAGTCATTAGTCTCTGATAAGTGGAATAGGGGAATACAGGTACATTTTATTATTGAGGGGAATATTCCTGTCTTTTAGACTGTTTTTTATACACTTTCATTGAGTTTTAGGTCTAAATAAGTCGCTACCCAAAGCAGAGATGTTTTCATCCCCCAGCCTCTGTTTGAATATGATTTTATTAGATACTAGTAGATATAAAAAAGATTTATCATATTGTATGGTTTATTAAATCTAAATCCAATGATACTCGTGCAAGTGAAAAATAGAAAGTGATGATGCTGAAAATTGTTCCTTATGCCAGTGTATTCTCTCAACAGCCTGCTGTTTTCATATTTAATGTCTTTTATCTCAGTTTTGTTTAAATTTTTGAATCCATACATCCAGCTGGTCAGAGATCAATAGTTAAAAGGAAGGCACTTTTGCATAATTGCTTCAACCTTAGCCTAACAACAACAATTTATTTTTTTATCTCAAGATTTGTTATGCGTGCACATCAAATGTTAATATTTAAGTATTGTGTTGATGCAGACAATCTGACCTTACTTTATGACTCTGTTGTTACCGAACCATCCGTTAGCGGTCTATTCCAATAAGGAAGTCTCTTTGTTCCCCTTAAACCCTCAGGTCTGGTTCATGCTTTATATGTTTGAAGCCTCAATGAGCGTTATGAGGCAGACATAGGAACAGTTATTTTTAGTTTGTTTTAGTTTTGGGGATTCATATGAAGGGACCTAATTAGTGGGAAAAGACCTTATTTGGACATCAATCTTATTTGTGACACCAGATACTATTGAAGCCAATAACCTAATGATCCAATTATATTAACTTTAATAACAATGAAACCACAATGCTCAGCCTTTCACATTTAAGCTGTAATTCTCTTTGCTGTGATTAGTCCTTTTTAGCTTCAGGTAAAGAAAAAGCAATGCCTGTAAACCTAGTGCCTGAACTGGACCAAAAAAGGTGCCAGTTCAGCAGTTGCATGACATGATCATCGCATGTGTCTTAGAAATACATCCCACTTCAAATATATTTTTGTGTGCATTTCATTACATACATTAAGCCTACGTTCAACATATACTTGCACAATTTGTACATAGAAGTTAAATTTGGTTAATAAAACCTTTTCATGTAGCTATTGATACAAATTAAGTTGTACACAAATACAGGCTACAATAAAACCCACTTAAAATATGATGTCAGCCAACAGATTAAAATTGACAATGACTACGAATAATAAAGGCAGTCACTCTCTCCGTCTCAACTGACAAATCCTTATCTTTTCCTCTCGCAACTCATGCCATCTCATACATGGGGAAATCTGTTAAATAGATTGTTTTGGTAGAGTTGATTTTCTTTGTCGTCTAATTTGTTTGGCATTTCAAAGTTAGCTGTCTGGAACATTTTGGAGGAGCAGGTTATCATACACTAACTACTACATTTGTGCCGCTTTAACCACAACAGGTGGTACAACACCAGGTGTGAGTGCTACAACTGGAGCACCTATAACACCAGGTGTGAGTGCTACAACTGGAGCACCTATAACACCAGGTGTGAGTGCTACAACTGGAGCACCTATAACACCAGGTGTGAGTGCTACAACTGGAGCACCTATAACACCAGGTGTGAGTGCTACAACTGGAGCACCTATAACACCAGGTGTGAGTGCTACAACTGGAGCACCTATAACACCAGGTGTGAGTGCTACAACTGGAGCACCTATAACACCAGGTGTGAGTGCTACAACTGGAGCACCTATAACACCAGGTGTGAGTGCTACAACTGGAGCACCTATAACACCAGGTGTGAGTGCTACAACTGGAGCACCTATAACACCAGGTGTGAGTGCTACAACTGGAGCACCTATAACACCAGGTGTGGAGTGCTACAACTGGAGCACCTATAACACCAGGTGTGAGTGCTACAACTGGAGCACCTATAACACCAGGTGTGAGTGCTACAACTGGAGCACCTATAACACCAGGTGTGAGTCCCTACACCAGGTGTGATGCTACAACTGGAGCACCTATAACACCAGGTGTGAGTGCTACAACTGGAGCACCTATAACACCAGGTGTGAGTGCTACAACTGGAGCACCTATAACACCAGGTGTGAGTGCTACAACTGGAGCACCTATAACACCAGGTGTGAGTGCTACAACTGGAGCACCTATAACACCAGGTGTGAGTGCTACAACTGGAGCACCTATAATACCAGGTGTGAATGCTACAACTGGAGCACCTATACCACCAGGTGTGAATGCTACAACTGGAGCACCTATAATACCAGGTGTGAATGCTACAACTGGAGCATCTATACCACCAGGTGTGAATGCTACAACTGGAGCACCTATACCACCAGGTGTGAATGCTACAACTGTAACACCTACAACAGCAGTTCTTACCACAAAGCTTCCAGGTAATTCCATCTGTTAAAACTTTTATTTCCTCTGTTTCCATGACGTCATTGTTTTTAGATGCTCCCACCATGCTTAAAATGCTTATTAATGTTGTGTGCGCATTGTTTTTAAAAAAAAATCTTTTGACTTTAAAGGGCCTTGTGATGGAAACCCATGCGCCGATAGGAGCACCTGTGAGCCTCGTAGCAATCAAACCTTTGTATGCTTGTGTTTGGCTGGTGATTACTATCATTATGACAACAGAAGATGCATGAGTGGTGAGTATTTGTTTGCGTACCACCATGAGATTGTTACTCCATGAGAAAGTGATTGAAGAAATTGTCATACCAAAGTGTAGGCCTGTATGTATCTGTGGGATTTAGAAGAACCTTGTTACACAAGAGTTACTGTCGTCGATTATTTGTAATTAGCTCAGATTCATTGAAGTGTATCTACCAGCACCTCTTAATTAAGGTGCTAGAATCTGTTTATTTAATCCGCAAAAGAAAAACATAAAAACCAGCTAGTTGGGACTATATCTTGGACAGAACCATTGACATCCTGAAGGCTCTTCGTTACTTTGCAGTGGCCAGGCAAGCAGAGAGGATGTCATACAAGCTGTCTTAAGTCTAAGTGTAGCCTTTGTTTATTGGACAGATATGAGAGTGGGTTTGTCTTCTCATCTAATTATCAGCAAGAAAGTGAATTTCCCAAATTGTTGAACTATTATTTTAAATGAAAGGTTTTGACAGGAGTGTATATACAACTTCCCTAACATGATATTTTCCTTTTTAAGCCAAAGTTTTCCCTGGACAACTAGACCTGCCTGGCTTAGAATACAATGACAATATGTTTGATAAGACATCACCAGAATTTCAACAGGCTTCGTTAAGCATTACTAAAGAGGTAAGCAATAAGTTCTCTCCTCTTTTTATGTGGCTTTTATTATTATTATATTTTTAAATAAAGGCTTTTTCAGGTAATCCACACCCATTGCTTCTATGTTTTTTATAATCCTCATCTTCTTTACCAGAAGTGATACATATATTTAATAATAATATATTTAATTTTCATAGCGCATTTAAAGGTATTCAAAGGCACTTTACATGGTAAAAAAAAACTAAGTAACAGAAAGAGTTAAAGCAATAACTTTATAAACACAACAACAACGACAATGCAAAAGGACAAAAAGAGAGGTGCGGGGTCACAAATTGAAAAGCAGATTTAAATAGATGGGGTTTGATTGTCGTTTTGAAAGAGGGGAGTGAGGGAGAATGTCTTAGTGGATTGGGGAGAGAGTACCAGGGGGAGGGGGCAGCAATGAACACCCTGTCCTCCTGGGATATATGCACATATTTAATTCCAAATGATCTTCAAACCAACAGCTAACTGTTGCGGTATATCTGATGCAACAGCAAAGACTATATGCCAGTTGTATCGTGGTGGAATTAACAATTGACAAATAATTCTTCATTTTTCTCCTTTAAATACGTTTGATGTTTTTCATGCCAAAATACCCTGAAAAACTGTCTGTAGAGTTTACTGACAACAGTAGTTGATTTAACTCGCCTGTGCTACACTATAGTATTATAATATTAAACCTGATGTGTATGGTAATGAACTACTACTATGCTTTGCATTCCCAATCAGATGATGTCCTAAACCAGATTATATTTTCTTCCCCTAAAACACAGCTCGATAAGGTTTTCATTGAGATGAATGGTTACTCTCACTCTACAGTGCTGAAACTCAGTAATCTGTAAGTCACAGTGGTTTTTACCATTTGTCTGTCAATACAGAACCTAGAGCACACTTACAGCATATTGCACTTAATAATTGCAGAATATAATGATGATTAAGTGCGATTTTTGTCTGTAGGTCCCCTAAAGTCAGTAAAGTTTGGTTAATGTCAGAGAATAGGGTCCGTGCAACTGTAGACATCATCTTCAAACCAAATGCTGAAATCGATACAGCAGATGTTAACAACGTGATGGAAAAGGCCAAAACATGTGATGACTGTCTTCTGCAAAATGCATCTTTTGCTGGTAAGTTTATCTATCAAGTATATACGTCAGTTCTTTATCTTGTTTGAAGGATGAATTGTATCTAGACAATACTCAAACAAGACTTGTTTTCAATTAGAGCATCATTTCAGAGCTTTGCTTCAAAATGCTGCATGCTCTATCTGCAGCTCTGTCTGAAATTAATTCATTAATTATTCTGTCAAATATAAAAGAAAAAAAAGTATCCTTTACAAATGGTTTGGTTTTTTTATCCTATCAAACATTTTGTTCGTAAATGTTAGGGCTTTGAAATGCAGAACATCTATTGCTGGGATGTTTTAAGAACTACACTTACTTTGTTGGATGGCATCAAATAGTTCTTTGTATTTCAATTAGATGGAACTGTGACATAGAGGTGTTGAGTGTTTTTTTTGTAATACAATTATTCTGTAATGTTGAATAAATTGCAGACAACTAGCATTTTTACAAAACCTGTTTAAGGGATTCTCAATGTATCCTTTTTTCAGGTTTAATGCTGTGGATTCATAATGGACATGTACTGTACATTGTTCCTCCAAGTGACTCAAAAGGAATCCACTAGCATACTTGTCTAGACTTTGGATCATTTCAGAGACTAAATGTTGGTGTAGCAGTGTGCGGCAAGGCTCAGGATGTTTTTCAACCATCCAGCACAATAAATTTTATTAATTATTATTATTATTATATTATATCTCATACGTTTAGTTTTGTTGTTGTGGAGTGTATTTTTAATTTCCTTCTGCCATTTCTTGGTTTCTTAAACGTAAATCCTCATATTGTTGTGGCATCGTGGCCTATCATTCTTTAACATATTGTAGGTTATTGGTTAAGATGACCAAAGGGTCAAACTTCCAAAACGCTAGTGATGCATTTTAAAATACTGCCAAACTGATGTTAAAATCTGATTACACATGCATTACAAGGCCCTCTATCATTGTACACATAGTGATCTTTGTACAGTGTACACAAGTATCATAACAGAGCCTATAATGTCTTACTGATAATGCCATACTGAACATTCATATCAGTTCAAATCATGTGGTTATTTATTATTTTGTACCTCTGTTCTTATTTGAGTTAGGTGTACTGACTCTGTCTTCTTTTTTCCTTACTCTTAAGACACAGACATGTGTTTTAAGAATCCCTGTGAAGAGGATACTACAGAATGCACCGCGAGAGATGGATATTTTAACTGTACCTGTAAGACGAATTACATTGAGACGGACTTCAGTAGCAGAATCTGCATTGGTAAGAGCATTTAGTTTGTGTGAAGGAGATAAGGTGTGTGTGTTTGTGTGTGTTATAATAACCTTTGTTCATCTAAAGCGCAAACCGTCTCAACCTTTTCTACTTTTGCAGCTTGTCCTAGCGGTAAAAAAGCTGTGGACTCCAAAACATGTGACTTGTGAGTGTTTAAATGTCATATCATGTTCTGAAAATATAAAAATGAATGTCTATCTAATCATCTGTCTAATTATATTTTGACAACACTTCATGCAGATCATAGTGAGGAGGGAAAAGATGAGAGGCACTGTAAATATGATCTGTCTCTATAGAGAGCTTGCTTAAACATGAAATCATAAAATGAATCATTCTTCCTGTCTTTCAGATGTGATTTTGGTTATTCTGGTTTGAACTGCAATGAATGTGAGTATACAATATACATGTTTTTAAAAGTAAAGGCAAAAACGGCAAAAACAAAATCACAAAATTACATGTAAAATCAGTATTTGATACACATTTTTTTGACAATACACATAAAACATTTAGTTTTGCTACTTAATGAGGGATGTGAGGGAAGAATGCAAATCTCCTCCAATACAGTAACATTCCTTCCCTAAATCATGTTCATATGCAGCTCCTGGCAAGTGCATTAAACTACTGGCTGCAATACAAATTTACATCAGCATGTCCAATGGTGTTTGCATATATTTTTTCTCTATGGCAACTGTATTTGCTTTCAAATCATGTCCATACTAACAGAAGGCAAGGAATTTCTTTGCAAGCCTTCTGCGATATTTTTAAATGCTGACTAAATTGAAATCACTTGAGGCAATTTATCAAATTTCACACTGCTCCCTCTGGAGCCACGAAAGGCTTTATAACTGTGTAAACACAGTTTAATGGTCGGCCTTTATTGTGAAACACTTTATACATTTTGTTTCGAAAGGACAGATTTGAATAGCGTAGCCTTGTTATTGATCTCCTTGTCATTGTGTTTTGTTAGCATGGAAGCTGGTGTTGGTCATCGTCGGCTCCTTGCTTGGGGGAATGCTGCTCATCACACTCATTCTTCTGCCTATATTGGCACGCAAGTGAGTTTCTCATCTATTCACTCACCCATTCATTATTGCCTTTGCCATTTCTTTGTCATGTTTCTCACGCTACACATGAACTTTTATGTAACCCATCTCGATTAATTATGAACCTTTTTTATTGCGACGTGGTTGCCTGGTGTTTTTAACCTGCCATTTTATTTTAGACACACAAATATTTTGCAAATAGTGTCATAGAAAAGACTATAATGCAGAAATACAGATACAGTAACAGTAAAGAGTGGTGTGTGCTGTTGTATTATCTTGTTAGACCCTTGAAGAAGAGCTCCAAGAAGGACAAAAATGCAGACATGGGGAAGCCTTACGTCAGCCCCCTTTCTGCCAAGCAACCATTGGTTAACGGCAACTTAGCTAAAAGCCAGGCTGCCTCGTTTAATGGGCCAGCCAACGGGGTGTCAGCCTTTGGCAATGCTGGGGTGCCTAGGATCCCAAGGGCCACAAGCACAAACAGCTGGAACAGCAGAACCAACCTGGAGATGACTCCGAGCAACAGCCGACAAAACCTGGTCCCTGTGGGGAGGAACTCGGTGAGTATGAACAAAGAGAAGCAACTCTCGAGTTTAAAAACTTGAGTTCCCAAAACGGTTTTAATTCATGGAACAGATAGTAGAATGCTGAGAAGAAAATAAATAAAAAATATTCAGCAGGACAGGAGAATAGAAAATCTGGGACATGCATGCTTGGTGTTGCAATTCTCTGATGAAGAAATTCTCTTTTCACTGTAGCGGTTCTACGACGACCACGACGACATGAACCGGAATGCTGAGGTTCGACCTCAGAGCAGCCTATATGCTCAGGTTCGACCTCAGAGCAGCCCATATGCTCAGGTTCGACCTCAGAGCAGCCCATATTCTGAGGTTCGACCTCAGAGCAGCCCATATTCTGAGGTTCGACCTCAGAGCAGCCCATATTCTGAGGTTCGACCTCAGAGCAGCCCATATGCTCAGGCTCGCCCCCAGAACAACCCCTATGGCCAGAATCAACCTCAGATCAACCCGTATGCTCAGAACCAAGGCAACAGCAACCCTTACTACGTGCATGACAATGGAAGACGGTTGAATTAATGGGGAAGCGCAAAGGTTTATCCTAAAGTGACATTTGCCCGAATAAAAAACTGGCTGGAGTTTTGTTGGAAATACCTTAGAATTATTCTTTGCTCAGATAACTGAATACCATAAATACACCATTATGGTTGAGTTGTATAAACGGATGCAAAATGGTTACATAGGTCTTGTGCAATGGCTGATGAAATGTGCTGTAGTGTGAACTCTATTCAACCAATTATAAGCTGTCATAAATAATTCCCGTCCTTTGTTAAAGTTAAGGATATGAGATACACTGTAGATCTTTTCATAGGCTTCTATTATATATTTGAATTGTTGATCAATTTATATATCACTCTCTTCAGAATGTCTAATTATTAAATACCATTGAAACCCAGAAATGATGAGTTGTTCGATATCATTGTCTGGCCCAGACTATGTCTCGCTCATTTATGAATTTACGGGTAGTCATTTTGTATGTAATATGTGTTATGTTTATAATGAGTAACAATTTTCTGTTTTCTTTTAATATAATTTGATGAGTTATTCCTTCAAATTAGGGTGTGTTAGATCCCTCTATATATTTTAGTATCATTTGTGTAAAATCTTTATATTAAAATTGTTTGATGTTCTATTCTGTACAACTGAGAGTATATTTTGTTTATTTTTAATCACTTTCATGTCCAAATGATGAACCAAACTGGTATTCAACAGGAATAAAATAAAATAGCAATATTTAAAAATAGTTATATATACCACTTGTTTTGTATTAGTTTGTCCTTGTCACTCATATCTATATGATTTTAACCATAACATTTTTAAAAAACAATACATTAAAACATAATTTAAAATAAAGGGCTTTCCACCTCTTGTGATTTTTCACGGATTCTGTCAAATATTTTCTTCTTCTTATTGGGTGGGTCTCAGAGAGCCATCTTGGGCCACAGATGATACCATTAAATTGAAAATATATATTTTTAATCCTTACTGTTGACAGTGG
The DNA here is from genome assembly GCA_016806645.1 of Ophiodon elongatus. Lineage (NCBI taxonomy): Eukaryota > Metazoa > Chordata > Actinopteri > Perciformes > Hexagrammidae > Ophiodon > Ophiodon elongatus. The sequence continues at coordinate 449,223 of JACSYO010000093.1, forward strand.
CATAACACATATTTCTAACTTTATTTTTTTCTCTCCTTTTGTAATGTTTATTTAATTTTTTGGGGGGGATAGTTCTTGATAGTCCTTTTCTTAACAATTAGAAGTGGGCCTTATGTTACAAAAGGTTAAGAATTCCTGGTCTATATCATCAGTGTAGAAGTTGTTGCAGTGTGCAATGCTGTCTATTATATTTTCACTTGAGGGCGCCAGAGTATAACCAACAAAAGTAATTGTTCAGCCATGACAGGATCGTCACACAGTGTGATGCATTCTGGTTTGTGTTCCCACAGGCTTTAGGTGCCTAAGTTTCACCAATTTGTTTATCTGCAGGTTAACTTTACTTTTAATGACATATGGTCCAAAAGAAGGGAAAATGCTTGAAAGAAATAGACATTCAGAGTGTCCCTTTAAGGTAATACTCCAAATATATTTTGTTTTACCAAATGGTGTGTTTTTTTAATTCACTGAATTGTCTTCCAAGTCTATCTCAAGAACAACCTTAATCTACAGTAATCAGGGCACTTGAGTTGAAAGCATATCAAGAGTGTCCGTTTTAAAAAGCATTGTAACAAATTATTTCTCAGTAACATGCAACAACAGATAAACAGTGACTTCATGCACGGTCAGAAAAACACACGATTTTAAGCCTCAGTGTTTGGGAACACCACTGAATTTGTGTTGTAAGAAGTTAACATCTGATTTGTTGAATTGCTGATGAATCCCTCGCCACAGCAGATAGACCAAATGTTATTATGCTTTAACTGTAGCTCGTCACAAGGTCACACATTGTAAAATGCAATAAAGAAGCCAGTAGAGGCTGCTAATGTTCAGTTTGTTTGATAACTGTAGATATGATAATGTCTTAGTAATGTGGCATTGATTTAAACAGGGTGGAATTCATATGGACCATAACCATATACATCTGCATAAAATAAATGAAGTAATGAGAAAGATACAACATGTGGTTGCACAAAAAGTTTTTTATGTCGCATTTATATAAAAAATATAAAAGTAGTATCTACAACTCATTACTGAAGCACTGCTACTGTACAACAACCCCTTCTCTGTATGCAATTACAAATGTCCTATCAATAGTACAATCAATTTGTTGCAGATATAATGTATTTTGGTTTTAATTCTTTAAACAAGTGTCCCATATGCCCATCATACCACATTTCTTTCCATATACTACATTATATTTACCTGTGTGTACACAACGCTTACAACTTTAATACATTGTGTTCTTCACGGCCCTTTCTAAGATGTAAGAAACTGATGGAAGGCCAGTGAAAAACACTCATTATCACTGTTCTTAGGAATTATATAGTCTGTATTAACACTGGTTTCAGCCACAGACAGTGTTAACTTCCTGTCGCAGTGTTACACAAAAATCCGTAGTTACATTTTCTTGCTGATGTAGACAACATACCAACAGGTAAAAGTTAATCTTAGATGAAGTTTATGTAAAGGAGCTGGCCATAAAAAGCTGTATTCCTCCATGTCACATTATTGGTCTGCTGGTTACTCTGGGTTATACATCTCCGTCCCAAAGGCAGTATCTTCCCAGGCTTATTAACGGAGTCAGATTTAGCATGAGTGTACACACTTTGTCAAACTAACACCAAAGTTAAATTATGGACCTTAAAGGTCTTCATCTTCTGTTTTTTCTACTGCTCTCCCAAGGAATTCAACTTGCTCAAGGTATGTGGATACTCTTACAACAATATGTTTTCTAGTCACAAATATGTTAAAACTTAGGAATGAGAGAAGAATACAAATGCTTGGCAATGGTCAGTTGTGGGATCTTTGCATCATCAGTGTTATTTTCACCAAATATTGAATTTTAAGGGATTTCATCTTTCACAATTATAGTCATTTTTGAGTTGCACAAAAATGCAAAGAGATTTTTGCTTGTATGAAATTTTAATAGTTTGATATCCCGAGAAATTATTATATAAACAAATCATGATACTATTAGCTGTATTTTAATTATAAAACTGTAAACAATTGATATAACAAATATAAATGTTGTGATTATAATAAAATATTGTTTACCTTTAAAGTATAAAAATAATAATAAGTATTATTGCCTTTGCAAGGTTTTCAGTAGTTATACATTTACAATACAAAATACAAATTTTGTATTGTGCTGCATTTTAAATTACACTAAAATACTGAAAAGTTATGAATGCACAAGTGATACAAAGTAGCCGTCTCTCTTCTGTTTCCAACTTCAATATATATATTTAAAATGGTTTATTGTATACTTCAAGTTAATGGGAACGTACTGTTCAATCATGGTGAAGAATTAACTATCCTTTGATGGCCGAATCACATGTTTGAAGGTCCAAATGTTGCACACAGAGTGTGTCTACAGCTGCCATAAACATGGTAACTCATTTGTCGGGAAACCGTAAAAAGCACTTTTCCATTTAAGCAACATGGACAACTGACATTGTATCTTAAAATATTAAATGTGTTAGTGAACTGTTTAAACATAAAACGATGAATGACGACAGACGTTTTAAATCAATCCTATTGTGTGTGTGTGTGTGTGTGTGTGTGTGTGTGTGTGTGTGTGTGTGTGTGTGTGTGTGTGTGTGTGTGTGTGTGTGTGTGTGTGTGTGTGCAGGAAATTGTGGCAGTGGGGAGTTTCAGTGCACTAGTGGACAATGCATCAACATAGCTTGGAGATGTGATGGGACTAAAGACTGCACAGATGACTCAGATGAGCTGAACTGTCGTGAGTATTACACCTAATCCCATGAAACACAAATCGCACCAAGCAAAACCATTCTCAAAACCCAGTGTTTCCAGTGATTTTATAAATTCACCAGACAGACACATATGAATGTCTGTGTAATAATCTGTTAACCAGGAAATAAAGTTTGCCAGGAAAAAAGCAACAAAGAGAAGAGTCGTACAGAAACATAAAGCCATGCCTCAACACAGCACTATTATTGATGTGTTAACTCTTCAATGGTTTTGTTCTTTGTGGCAGCAACTCCATCATGCACCTCGCAGGAATTTAAGTGTGTGACGAGCAGTGAATGCATCTCTTTGGGATTTGTCTGTGATGGAGAGGAAGACTGCATCGATGGTTCGGATGAAAAAAGAACCTGTGGTATGCAACCTGATTGTTTATTAGCTGTTGTTAACAATGAGAGAAACAAAAACTTGTCCATGGCTTTCCGTGTCAAAGTGAGAAAAGTATTCTAGATAAACAAATTTGACTTCTAATAACAAACTGCCCTGTAAGCATTTTGTCATTTTCCATTCCAAACTGAGAGTCTAATTTCCCTTTTATCATTGCATTTTGAAACAAAACTCACCTGCATGCTCTTGGTTCAGGTGGACGGACCTGCAGCCCAGACCAGTTCCTTTGCCTTGAGGGCCAGTGTATCCCCGACAAATACAGATGTGACCATGTAAAGGACTGCGTGGACAACTCTGATGAGAACAGCTGCAGTAAGACTTTTATATCTACAGCGAACCTAAGGCTCAGTACTTTGATGTCAGTCAAAAATTCACAATACAGATGTACTGTATGGCAGATATTTTTGTTTTCCATTTTTTTGTATACCCTTATTATCTATAATAAGTGGATCATTTTATTTTATTTGCATTTTAGTGTAGGAAATTTATCGTCCTTTTAATAAATAGAGTACACTTTTTTTGCAGGCTATCCACATTGCACCGAGAAGACGTGTGCCAATGGGGCCTGTTACAACCACTCTCAGCACTGCAACGGACTGCAGGACTGCCGAGATGGCTCTGATGAATTCAACTGCAGTGAGTAGATGAGAACTACAGCAAGCCACATTGTTTAAGCAGCATCATGGACAATAGGACATGTAAATTAAATTGTTCTAATCTAGCTAACACATATTTGGACCACAGCCTATCACAGAATGTTTGCTGGAAGTGATTTGCTTGTTGTAGAAAATATTAGGTTAAAAATGAAAAGATTTATTATTATGTATATTGTATTCATTATTGTCCATTTTATTCTCTATCACAATTTATATGTTGTAAAATCAGTCCGATTGAATTTTTGGGACAATGTAGGAGAGAGAATGTCACTTCCGGCCGCCATCTTTGTTTGGTTAAAGTTAGTCAGCTAACGTTAAATCGCAACTAAAGGAAGCAGAGTGAATCATTTCCTTTCCTGCTGGATAAAAGAGTGGTGCAAGAATCTGGGAATATATTTAGAGCAGCCGTAAGTTTTGTCAATCAACCTTACAACGGTTTCTTTTATCTTTTGACACATAACATAACGTTAATTTGAATGTATCGTCAGCTAGCTAGCTAACGTCAATGATCAGTGCTGATTAGAGGCACAAACTAGCATGTCACCATGTCATATTTATTTATTTGTTCAATGCGTACCTCTTCTGTGGTTTTATTTTTCACATACATTTATGGTAACAAGAATAGTCTAACGTTAACGTTAGCTAATGTTACAGGTAAATTGTCGCTATTAAAGTTAAAGCTCAACCATAACATTAACGTCACCCTTTGGTGCTTTTTCATTTTTCATTGTGACACTGAAACGTAGTCTACAGTCGCTTCAGCACACGAGTTTCGTTAGGGGTTGTTTCAAGTGTGCGGTTGTTCACAAAAAATGTGACCTCTTCTAAATTCTGTCTGTGTTTTATTTTCAGCTACACAGCACTGTCCCATCCACCAGTATCAGTGTGCAAATGGCTACTGTATCCCACATTCCTTTGTGTGTGACCACTGGAATGACTGTGGAGACAGTAGTGATGAGGAAGGCTGTGGTAAGGAGGAAGTGACTGAACAACATTTTAACTGAGGTGTCTCATTTCAAGAGGAAAGAGTTGATTGTGTTTTCTCCTTTAAAGACTAGCTTTGGTCTTCAACAAAAAGGGAAGAACTGCAATCTCCCTCAACCAATTTCAGATGTTTTCTTATTTTAGTATTTTAGTTTGGAGCAATGTCCAGTGGAATACAGTATCTAATTATTGCATTTTGAAACTATAAAAAGTCTTCAAACATTTATTAATTGTAAAATCAAAAGTAATATAGGCTCCTGTTTTTAGTTATTGTGGATGTATAAAGATGGACAGCAGTTATTTCTATTTAAAGGACAAACTGCTCATTATTCTGAATAGATTTACAAATGGATTGACATATTGTATATATGTCAATATGACAATATATCATTATGTCATTGACATAAGTTAGACAAGAATCCAAAAATCATTTTACACCTTTCTGCTGTTGTAAATTTTGGAAGTGCAATTGTTGTGCAGCAAACAAGGCTTATCTATTAATGTATTTATTATTAAGAGGAGTGTTTTTTTAATGGCCAATTTGATTGTCATGACCAGAAGTCATATAACAATAATCACAAATATAAAATTATATTTTGGGAAAAGTGTAGAGATTTTTAAATGTAAATTTTTGTGGAAAATCTGATTTAAATATGAGTCTTATCTATTTACTCTTCAGTGTACCAGAGCTGTAGTGGCGGTGAGTTCACATGTTCCAGTGGCCGTTGTATTCCTCAGCGCTGGGTGTGTGACCAGTTCAATGACTGTGGGGACTACAGTGATGAGAGAGGATGTGGTGAGAAAACGTTTGAACTGGAAATTCAGTATAAACATTAAGAGTTGTTATAGAACATTGCACAAGAGTGTAAAGACTAGTTTAAATAAGATCAAAATAGAAAACTGCTTTTTGCATACCTTAAAGAATAGCATGTGGAAATATTTCTCGTTCATAATATGTGTTTTTCTGTTTTTTAGATAGTAACTCTCGAGACTGCTACCCTGGTGAGTGGGGATGCCCAGGCTCGACAGTATGTATACCAGTGGGCAAAGTGTGTGACAGCAAACCTGACTGTCCTGGAGGAACAGATGAGACCAACTCCACAGCACAGAAAACCTGCAGTAAGTCACACGGATGTCCACAGAGCCCCGTAGCCACACCCCCGCTGCTGCACAGAGTGCTGTTTGCTTTTTTAATTAAAGGTTTATAATAATGAACGTGTCGCAAATCCAAATTGCACCAAACTCGACAAAGCACTCAATGGGGCCCCAGCAATACTTCTTCCAAGTGTGAAGTCAATTGGATTTCTTGAGATATGTGAAGGACACAAAGAAAGATAGACAGACAGGCAGACAGATATTATTTGCTTTATAATTAGAAGTCTACAGGGAGGATAGCTTGATCAGGAAAAAAACCCACTGAATTACTGTTTCCTAAAGGAGAGAGACATCTGGTCTCATGTAGAGCATCCCACAGATGCAGCACTTTCATAGGGCTATAAATTTAGGTGCACGGGTTTTAGACATTAAAGTGTATTGTACTCATAAATGTTTCTCAGAGGTCAGCTGTTTAGACTGTTAGGTGATACTTAGGCCTTCCTTATCACTGCCTTCACACACACCTGGTTTAAGATTAACTTTTATCAGGTCATTTTCTTAAGGCGAAAAATAAGGGCCTCCATGCTCAGCTGATGGTAGCTACAGTATAATGCTGGTCACGATACTGATAATGATGTTCTGGCAGACAAAGCTGTGTAAATGATAATCCCAAATAAAAACATACATTGCATCCTAAATGCGATCACGATGTTGATTTACATGATTTTCATTCACAGGCCTGGAGCAGTGCTCTGCCTTGAGTTGCGAGTTCCTCTGCCACCTGTCTCCTCAGGGAGGTGCTTGCTACTGCCCTGATGGTTTCACTGTAGCCAATGACAGCCGTTCCTGTGTGGGTGAGTGCCATATATCATATTTGTTTTTGTGAAAACCTAATATCTATTCTTTAAATGTGTCCTGTAGTTAAGTAAAAAAACAATACTTAGTAAGAATGGGACAATTGATGGAGTTGGATTACTTCCATGGTAACTTCGATACTTTACAAGATACCATATTCTGGAATGTATTTATTATTTATTTAGGCTTACAAAGTATCCCAGACATTTACTGTTAAGTTCTAGCTTGTTTTGGTTAAGGGAGAACAAAGCTTTTGGTCAAATAGTCTCAGTCTTTTCGTCTTTTAACGTGAGTCAGCTTTGAAGAGCTAAAATGACTCACTTAATTTCTCCGTACTCTGGTTGCAAATTAGATCCTTACCCTATTGACAATAATGACATATTTAATAACATAAAAAATGTCTGTTTGTCATATTGCCTAGACTATAATGACTGTCAAATCTGGGGGATCTGTGACCAGCTGTGTGAAGATCGTCCTGGGACACACCACTGTAGCTGTGCTGATGGATACTTCTTGGAGCAGGGTCATGTCTGCAAAGCCAATGTGTCAGGTACAGGGAGTCACACATCACACCGTAGCTTTATACGATATGAATCCGCTGCTGTGAGTTTGTTTTAAAGATCAACATGAAATAGATAAGGAGACAATAGTTTAAAGTGGCAATGCAATCTCTGGTGTGTTGTTCAGAAAGTTAAGAGACAATATTTATTCTACATTGTATTTACAAAAATTTCATGTTTTCTTTACAATTACTTTTTTTTTTTTTTAAATATGTATATTTTGCATAATTTGATCAAATATCTAAGATGACCTTACATTTTTTTTTATTAATTCACTTTTGTTGTGTTTTCCAGCCGGAATGCCACAGCTCATTTTCACCAACGGTGGTGATGTGATGATGGCTGATGTACACGGACGCTTTTTCAGAACTCTGGTGCCATCGCAGGGCAAAGGATTTGCTGTAGCGGTGGCATATCACTGGCACAGTGACACCGTCTTCTGGAGTGATACATATACCAAAAAGGTCAGTCTGGATCACTGTGACCTTTTGTGATGACGGTATTCATTCCCCTCAACCTTTTTATTGCTTCTTTTTTAAATGATTGCGAAACACCAGCTACTTGTGTTTTGGAACTGCACCACTATAGTTCAGCAGCAATAATTTCTGTTGGCCACTGGGAAGCTGTGTTAGAGCAGCTTACATGCTGTTCTCAAGGGGACTGTGTGTAGTTGGGAAGAAAAACCCACTCGTCCTAAACTCTTAAATTATTTTGCCAGGTGTACTCTGCCAACTACAATGGGGGTAACATTAAGGAGGTTCTGACTGCTGCAGTCCAGAGTGTCCAGAACCTCGCTGTTGATTGGATCAACTTCAAACTTTATGTCTTAGAGGCCACGATGGAGCGGATCGACATGTGCAACTTTGATGGAGATAATCGGGTCACGCTGGTGGCTGAAAACCTGCAAACTCCCCATGGCCTCGTCCTGGACCCTACAGTGGGGTGGGTTTAAATGCTTTAAATGCTGATGTTAATGACATCTGATTTTAATAATGTAATGCTCTGTGACAAAGTATGTAAATTGTGTCAGCATTGGGATTTCTTTTCTTTTTAAATGAAACTTAGATAATGCAATGTGGTAAACACTGGTCCAAAGTCTGCTCATTTGCCAAAGATGATGTGTTTACTTGTTGTCATTATCATTTACGCAGATCAGTTCAAAGTTATTTATGGTAAAATACAGTAATTCAATGTCAACAAGACTCTATAATTATATTATTAAAATCGTTTTTACATCTGATAGCTTCTATAGAATCTCTTTTAAGTCTTTATTTTGTATTTGTTTGCAGCTACATGTTCTTCACAGACATGGGGGTTGCTAATGAGCATATGAAGCTCGAACGTGCCTTCATGGATGGCAGTAATCGAGTAGAGCTGGTGAAGAGCAGACTTGGCTCTCCAACGGGGATTACCCTAGATATCGTCACCCAGAGGGTTTACTGGTCCGACAGCCACTTTGACACAGTGGAGACCGTCACCTACAGTGGTTTGGACAGGTAAAGGTCATTAAAGACGTCTCTCTACTTGTAGAATAACTTTAAGCTACAAAGGGCAACAATGACGCGTCCATGTATTGCTGTCCTTGATGGTCATTCTGAGGTGTTGTTGTGTCCCAGGAAAATAGTCCTTAATGGTGGAACCCAGGCTCCATATCCTTTTGGAATTGCTGTGTTTGAAAACCATGTATTCTTCACTGACTGGACCAAGATGGGTGTGGTGAGAGCCAACCGGTTCAACGGCAGCAATCCAGCACTCCTCTATCGTACCACAAAGCGACCGGGCCATGTTGTAGTCTCACATGCTGCCCTGCAACCTGTTGGTAAGGAGACGCACTTCCAACCTGTAACAAGTTCGATTAGAGTTCAGTGGTCAGAGATGTCCCCGAGTTTTCTTCTGCTAGCATAGATCAATTCATTTATTCCTTCTTAACTTTTGTTTGCGTTATGTGGTTTTCCTGTCATTGCTCTGTAAATAATTATTTTTGAATAATAGTGGCCAGAAAGTGCAACCCGTTCTTTCTTTTTGTTTAACAACAGATACACTAATCTCTTCATAGACATATATGATTATATATGATATAATTATATACAAATGTAATTTGTAGTGCTTATACACTAATATGAAAAACAACAGTGCTGTCATAAAACGAGCGCATGTCTTTCAGTGATGAACCCTTGTGGCAGACACAATGGTGGTTGTCAGCAGATTTGTGTATTGAGTCACCGCTCCGACAACGGTGGTCTGGGCTTCCGCTGCAAGTGTCGTCATGGTTACGACCTGCAACCTGACCGTCGGACTTGCTTTAGTGAGTTTCCTTTGATTGAAGGCAAAATGTTCTGCTTTAAGATCATGAAATTAGCAATGAAATTTACAGTATTGTTCAAAAATTTCAAAATTGAAAATCATATATCCATACATGGTGATTACCAAAATGATCATTTTATATATATATGTATTTATTTTATTTTATTTTATTTTAATTACTTGTAGGTTTGCATCAAATTTAAGCCATAATGAACATGACACTATTAACAGCTAACATTAATAATATCCACATTGTTTTGACAGTCGAGTTGTAATCACTGCGACTTACCTCTCTTTGAACAGAGGTGAAGGACTACTTGTTGTTGGCCACCTCTCTTGGGGTGCGAGGAATCCCACTGAATGTATCCCTCCAGGAGGACATCACCCTGCCCCTCTCAGGGCTCGGGACGTCTTTCGCTGGCTCTGCTGTGGAGTTTGACGGCAATGAGGAAGCCCTGTTTTACAACGACAGGTCCAGAGGCCTCGTCTATAAGTCCAACCTCAATGGCACTGGTGAGTTTTTATTATATTTGTTTTATAAGGCACCATTACACGGGCTCTAAGTGAGATCACATGTAAAATAATTGTTGTGTCTGTTATACAACAATTGGTTACCCATCCTGTGTCACACATCACGGTATTGATTTGCTGTATGCATTCTCAGTCCAACAGATTTTGACAGGCTACAGAGTGGGAACGGTTGATGCCATGGCTTACGACTGGACCTCCAAAGTCTTGTTTTGGACAACAAGCACCTACAAGTCGGTGGTGGCCTTCAGAGTCACTGACAAGTCCAGACGAGACATTGTGACGGGATTGAGGAACCCAAAAGGAATTGCAGTGCATCCCAGTGCTGGGTGAGTGCTTTGATTTATACGGCGTAAGTACTTGAGAGTGACTGGTTTGCTCTGAGGAGATTTCAGTTTGCAGGTACAGCAATGGAATCAACACAATACACATTACATCGTTCACTGTTTTACAACTTTTGCACTTGAATATCACAGTCTAAGGCTTTGTATATACAGTACTCACGCTTGGCGCCGTAGAGCGATCCTCCGCAGACCGCGAGCACAAGATGTTTGTACTCTATGTGCTGCTCGCCGCACTATTCTCCGAAACGCCAGAGGGCATACAAACAAAATATACCGTGAAGAACCAAAAAAGCAACGAGTGTAACCCAGAGATATGCCCATTGACTTTAGGTGTTACTGGCATAAAGCCATAAACCAACCTCCACAATGCAGAGGAGGGATTTTAATTATCTGTAAAGTCATACCTCATATTCATGGACTACTTTATTGCCTTTGTACAAGCCCTGTAAAGAAAGAAGTTAAATATCACATGCATTATAAGGAAAGGTTAAATATCCCGTAAACTATATGATTTGGCTGGCTAAATATTTACTCAAATTAAGATTTTTAAGACCTCTTTTTAAAGCATTTAAAAGAGAATTGGCATTCTTTGTATAATCCCATGACATGTAAATAGTGCTTTTATGAGGGGGTTTTTGTAATCGCCTCATGCCGGCTTCCTTACGACGAGGCTTAATTATGGTGCCTTTCAATTTTATAATCCACAGCTTCTTGTTCTGGTCTGACTGGTACCGTCCAGCGGTCATAATGAGAGGCTTCACTGATGGCAGCAATGCTGTTCCTCTGGTCAACACAACACTGGGATTGCCGAATGGACTTTCTGTTGACTTTGTGTAAGCACAGTGATGACCTAAAAGGAACAATTGTCAGGCTTTTTCAAGGAATAAAAGAATGTATGTTTGTATTCACTGGTTGATTCCTTGTGATTGGTCTTCAACAGGATGGACAGGCTGTATTGGGTGGATTCCCAATTGGACCAGATTGGTCACATTAGCATACAAGGAAATAACAGACAGACGTTTACCAACATTGGCCAGATCACTCAACCCTACTCTCTAACAATTTATTCAGGTGGGTCTCTTGGTCTCTCCTCATTACTCACACTTATTCTAGTAAACCTATATTATACATGCACAAAATCATTCCAACTGTATATATAATATTATAGAAGTTTATCTTCAGCTTTGACACAGTAAAACCCAAACTTTATCATCTACCTCAAAACATTCCTGAGCTCCCTTATTTGTGATAATGTTTTCATTCAGACCAAAACTGTGGTGAACAGAGGGTAACTTAAACTCTAAAACCTTTTTTTTGCATGTCCAGTCCTTCTGTTTAAACCCGGTATTTCTGCACAGTAGCAGATGAAGATTACGTTACATTTACAGTGTTTCTCCTCTATTTATTCTGCAGTGGTTCACTGTGATTATCAATATCCTCTGCTCGTGTCTCAAAGTTTCATTCAAAAACCTCAATAGCAGAAATGGCAAAAATGGCATTCAGTACATCCCTAATGTTTTGTGAATTAATACCTTTGCTAGTCTTTGTTGAAATGCTAAACCATCTATTTTTTGTAGACTACCTGTATGTGTCTGATACAAGGACCAGAGCAGTATTCGAGATGAGGAAGAGGGATGGAGGAGGTAACATTATGATCAGACAAGGAATCACGGGCATCATGAACATCAAGGCCTACACAGCTGACCTCCACAGCAGTAAGTTCACACAAAGCATTGGAGTCTGCAGATCGTGTAAGACTCCAGACCTACAGGAGCTGATGCAAAATTCTGACAGTTTAGATAACTGTGCGTATGAACAGGACCAAGAGGAGTTGACTGCCAGTAGGCAAGAAGAGCAGTGACAAAAGGGAACTAGAAAAGAAGAGAATGATATACATATCACATTTTGATACCAGAATAATCTATAACTGCAATACCAGGGCAATAGTTGTGTGTGAGTCAGCCAGATATGATAATCAAGAAACCCGCCGACTGCTTCTTCATCATCCTTCTGACAGAGTTCACCAGCCGATGCAATATGGTGTTCAATGGGCGCTGCAGCCACTTCTGTTTCCCGACTCCGTCCTTCAGTCGAGTGTGTGGCTGTCCGTACGGCATGAAACTTCAGGGCAATCAGAGGGACTGTATCAAGGACGATTCTGTTCCCCCACCTGACAACAACTGTGGCGACTATGCTTTTGAGTGTGATGAAGGACGCTGTCGACCCAACTCTTACCGCTGTGATGGAATTGCTGATTGCATAGATGCGACTGATGAGGCCAACTGCACTGATACAGGTAAATGTATGATATAAGAAATGTGTGTTGGAGGAGTAGTGGGAGGAAATTATTTAGCAAACCATTTTATTACTCCATCTGCCTGCCTCGTGTATCTTTACCAGGAGCGACCTGCTCTCCGCGAGCGTTCACCTGCAACAACAAACACTGCATCCTGCCCAGTTGGCGCTGTGATGGCATGGACGACTGCGGCGACGGTTCTGATGAACTGAACTGTCCCACTCGTCTCCCTACCACCTGTGCCGCTAGCTACTTCACCTGTGATAACAATAAGTGTATCCCTAAAATATGGGTGTGTGACGGTGACAACGACTGTGGCGATGGCTCTGATGAACACAACTGCAGTAAGTATGTGGGGACTGTCCATTTTTAGCTCAGTCACTTTTGTGATGTGAGTTTACTTCTGAGTTGTGCAAACAAATCTGAATTTGTCAATGTAATGTAACAACATTTAAATAAATGAGCTGTATCTGTGATTGACAGATTCAACCATCACTACTTGCCCTCCTGCCTACTTCCTGTGTCCCGACCACCGCTGCATCTACAACTCATACGTGTGTGATGGAGACCGGGACTGTCTGGATGGCTCTGATGAGAAAAACTGTGGTAGGAATCCCTATGGCTTCAATATTTGTTGTGTACTGTTTTATTAATGTGAATCAGTTATGTAAGACAGAACACCTTACTGATCCACAAAGATTCATTTTTGGAGTCTGAAATACCATTTTCTTTGTGTTTTTGATATTTCAGTTTAATTATCTTTTGCCTCTTCATTTCTCCTTCCCACCTTAAGAGTTTGACTGTGGCTCCTATGAGTTTTCCTGTGCCAGTGGGGACCAGTGTGTCAGTTCGGGCTATCGGTGTGATGGAGTGTTTGACTGCAGGGACCATTCTGATGAAAGAGACTGTCGTAAGCTAGCAACCCTGACTGACGTTATAACACATATAATAATTGTGTTTACTAGTGATGTAACTATCACCAATTGCACCACTTGAAATTCTGTCTGCTTTATTATTGATATTATTCATTCAGATAGGTAATTCATTTTTACATCTCTGTCTTGATGTTCAGTGTTTCAGTTTTCTGTTGGTGAGTAACTGTCATTTCTCAGAGAAAGCAGTTTTATTTTAAAAAGTCATTTTTTAAATATTTGTTGCTCCTCCAGCCACTCGAGGTCCTGGCCTCTGCCACAATAACGAGTTCCAGTGCCAGGTAGACGGTTTCTGCATACCAGATGAGTGGGAGTGTGATGGCCATCCAGACTGTGAGGATGGATCAGACGAACACAACTCCTGCCCAACTGTCACCTGCAGATCCAACTATTTCCAGTGTCCCAACCAACTCTGCATCCCGACAAGCTGGCTATGTGACGGAGACAACGACTGCCGGGACATGAGTGATGAACAGAACTGCCCCACCCCTCCATTTAGTTGCCCCTCGGGACAGTGGCAGTGCCCGACCGACCAGCTCTGCATTGACCTGGACAAGGTGTGCAATGGCCAGAGGGACTGCCCCAATGGAGCAGATGAGTCACCTATCTGCAGTGAGTTTTTTAAATATCATGCATTATATGCCATAATGAAGCCTCTGCAAAAACTATTCCTTCAAAAACGTAATTGACCGAATGGTGCTGTTGTATAGTATGTACGAGTGATATGAATCATCAAGAGTGATTTGAACAATCAAAAAATATAACATACAACAACATATCAAAAAATCTTAGACCGCTGTTAAAGTAGAAATGTAGAGGACTGTAGGATATTAGCACAAACACAACACAATTTATTGAGCCTAAAAGTAAACGTAAAGACAAACACCATTGAAATAACAGATATCAAAGCAAAAAACAACAACAAATACAGCATGATGCCTAAAAAAATGCACAATACTAACTCACTGGCATGTAATTTCATGAAGCCCAAGACGACTGTGCACTGAACAACGGGGGCTGCAGCAACGGCTGTGTCCAAGGACCATTTGGGGCTCAGTGCACCTGTCCAACAGGATTTCAGCTCCTCAACGACTCCAAGACCTGCGAGGACATCAACGAGTGTCTGATCCCGGGTTTCTGCAGCCAGCAGTGCTACAACGAGAGAGGAGGGTTCAGGTGCTACTGCTCGTATGGTTACCTCCTGGAGCCTGATCAACGCACCTGCAAAGCTACAGGTAAGCAACAAACATTACATTCCAAAAACGTTGCGATTAAACAATGCTGAATTGATGTAATACCTAGATTTTTTTGGTGGGGGGGGTTAGGTTATTGGATGCATATCCATCTGTTAAATGCTCAGTGTTACAAAATAAATGAAGTCAAAGTACAACAACTAAATGCAGCATTTGAAGGAACTTAAAGCAACTAACAATGTTATTACATCCATTCAAACGAAGCAGAATACTATTAATTTTGTTTGTGTAGTATTTATATTCAAAATGATTCTCTATGAGGAGCATGGAACCGTGTATACAAAGATGCACCTTAGATGAGATGCTGGTAGGGAACAATATATTGTTTCTGCCCTTAGACCCACTAGCAGCTGTACTTCTGGTTGCCAAGCGAAACCAGATCATCGCCAACCGGATCAACATGAGACCTCCCCAGATTCAACCAGTGATCAGCGGTTCAAGCATCGTGACCGTGGACTTTGATCGCATAACTTCCAGAATCTACTGGGCCGATGCCTCGCAGAAGAAGATATGGAGTGCCTACCAGAACGGCACCGACAGACGGGAAGTAAGAGAAATTATTGCACCGATGCGTTTTGAGGCAAAATATTTCAACCCCTGGTACCAAAGTTTCTCTGAAGAGTAGAGTTCAAACATAGCAGCAATACAAAGACCTACATAACTAAATCAAACTTGGCAATATTCTCAGTTCAATATGTCATTGTTCTAGGTGTTCTCCACTGGTTTGATGGTACCTGAGACTATAGCTGTGGACTGGGTGGGTCGGAACCTTTATTGGACCGACTCTGTCATGGAAAACATTGAGGTCTCCACTCTGGACGGTCGCTTTCGGAAAGTCCTCCTTACCAAGAATGTCACCAGCCCCCGCGGACTAGTTTTAGACCCCCGTAACTAGTAAGTAGAGACTCATTGGGAGAAACTGACATCGGCATTTAGATATTTCTGTATTTGATATTACATTGCTTTCTTTTTGATTTTAAGTTTAGCTTCATACTTCACCTTTGTGCCCCTAAACAGCAAGTCACAAGACATTGATATCACATATACTTATCACACTGTCATTCCTCCCAGCACCAACCTGATGTTTTGGTCAGACTGGGGTCAGAATCCCAGGATTGAGCGGGCAGACATGGATGGAGCCATGAGACGAGTCATTGTCAGCACCAAGCTCTACTGGCCAAACGGCCTGGCCCTGGACTACACCACCCGCAGGGTCTATTTTTCTGATGCCTACCTCAAATATATTGACTACTGTGACTATGATGGCAATAACCGCCATCAGGTCATGGCAAGTGACATGGTAGGTTTAGTTTGTTTCGGTTCTTTTTAGAATTGCTTTTGTCACTCATGACGCCGAATCATTGATCAAACCAGACAAGACGACAACAAAAGGTGTAGTCGTAGTTTTCATATCAGGGATTATTATCACTGTTTTGGGACTATATTTAAATTGTAATATACTAAGAACTGACAATTATTTACTTTCTTAAATAAATTTGGTTCCATCACACTAATATATTTCTCACTGACATGGACAAACTGACTGAAGGTGGGAGGTAAGATGATAGCCTGAGCATTTGAGAAGTAGTACAAATCAGGGCAAACTTAAGTATAGCACTACCTTCTTTTAGCAGGGACTCATGGTAAATTAGGGAGTCCTTAATAAATAAATAAAAAACTTCATCCCTGTACACCTCACACCAGGTTCTCCAGCACCCACACGGAATGACCATCTTTGAGGACAACATCTACTGGTCGGAGCGCTACACCAGCAAAGTGATGAGGACGAACAAGTTCCATGGTGGTAACATCACCACTTTGATGAACAATGTCTACCAGCCCATGGGCATTGTTATGGACCATCCCATCAAACAGCCCACAGGTAACCTCCCGTTAAACTGTAAATCTTACTTGCATACATTAAAATTTCTGAAGTGTACTGAAATTATGCAGTGTAGGTTGTTAAGAGCTTGTCTAATTTGTAATCAGTGAGCATAGATGGAGCTCTCTAGAATTGTTCCCGGCCAACTGTATATCTTTTTGAAAGCAAGCTCCTAAAGTTATGCTAACTACATGTTACAGCAAAAACAGCAGTTAAAGCTGTAGCTGAAAAGAAAAAATGCTGGTACTAAAATAAAAAAAACGTAATCAACAGAAAATCTAAAACAAAAAAGCCAGTAAACTCTGAGTAGTGAAGTGCATCTAAAAACTCCACCACTCCTACCTGCAGCAAATTATCATTTTACTGTGACAAATTGGATAGAATGTTGAAAAAGTATGTCAAATGTAATTTTAAGTCTGGTTGAAGGTGACACTGGTGTTTCTTTTAGGCATCGACCCATGCGGAGAACACCTGTGCACTCAACTGTGCCTGCTGTCAGGCCTGAGGCCCAGGTACTACACCTGCCAATGTCAGTCTGGCTGGGAGCTTAGTGCTGACAAACGCACATGTGTCAAAGGTAATTTTCTTCTTTTTTTTTAACAGTAGCTTTTATTTTTTACGGTGCTCTCTGCATCAAATGTATTTAACCTTTTGTCATGTGCACTATTCTATTCTAGATGAGGCTCCCTTCTTGATGGTGGTGAGAGATTCTGTGATTTTTGGCATTCCTCTGGATCCCGCTGACCCTTCCAACAATGCAATGGCCCCCGTGTCAGGCATCAGCCAGGGGAAGGACATGGACTTTGACGACCAAGAGCAGTTCATCTATTGGGTGCAGAGCACAGTGAGTGGAGGTTAACTTGAACCTTGTGTACATGTTTGATGATATATAATGTTTTTGTGGAAATTATGTACTGTGGAAAATGTTATCCAATGTTATACTTGAATAGTATCCCCGTAGAAGAGAAATAAAAGGTTAGGCTTTAAATGCCTTGCATGAGTTGATTATTTCCACAATCAAATAGAGGTTAATGGTTAGTTAATGATGTTGATATTGATTGATATATCGCCCTCTGTTTTTTGGTTGTTTTTTACGTATTAGTTCAGGTTCTAAAAGGCTTATTGTGAAGCATGGTCTCTATTTTTGCCAGGGTTCTATATGGAAAGTGAAAACCAGCGGTACCAACAGGTCTGAGTTTGCTCCAGCTGCTTTCTTTGGCTCGCCGTCTGGTTTGGCTTTTGATTGGATAAGCCGAATGATGTATTACACCAATCCTACTGCTAAAGCCATAGAGGTAAGCACCTTTTGAGAAAAAAATTATGATATGTTGATTGTTGATAACTGATAATATAATGGGAAATGGAGCCTAACATTGCCAGAACTAGCCTCAGATGATGAGGATTGACAACATTGGAATTATAGAGAGGATACTGCAGTGTTAAACATAATCCCTACCTGTTTTCTTATAGCATATTCTATCTCAATTACATTCATTACAGATGTATCTGGGATTTCTTCTTGGTCTTATTTCATTTGTGTTCCCTTAAATGTTTTTTTTTTTCTTCAGTATATCACTTAATTTCAGTTTTTGCAACGTCATTGTGCAAGTAAATAAATAAAAGTTTACACTTCACCAAGGTTATCCGTGTGGATGGAGACCAGCACTATAGGAAGACCCTCATCACCTCCACCGGTAAACCGGAGGGAACAGGAGAGCCCTTTGGAATAGCCCTGGATCCAGCTCGAGGGTAAAACCTCTGTTTAACCTATGAAGCATTTGCTCTATGTCTTTTATTCAGTGAAAGGGGAAAAACAATGGAAAGAACATATCATCAAGTCTCAGTTTCTGTGTGTGAAATGGCCCAACATATTTAAATGACTTCTGTGTTTCTAAAGGCGAGAACAATACTTACTCATTTGTATGTACGTTCTTGCTGGCACTGGAACGACAGAACCAATAGACCAGGACCGGATTAACTGGACAGCATTAATTGAGCAGACAATAGCAGGCTGACATGGATAAAGTGGTCTAATTGTTTGAAAGACCATCACCTAATTGGAAATTAAGAGGATTTATTGCTCCAGCAACAACATCTCCATCTCAATCATGTCCCTTGTCATATAAACAACCCATCCAAAACTATAAACAGTAAAACGTAACACAATCAGACATTTGTGGCTGCAGCTTAACGTTTTTGTACAGCATGTAAAAAAAAAATCACTTTCACTATGTATATTCTGAATGAATTTAACACATAGCTCAATTTAAACACCTTTGATATGAACAGCAGGATGACTGACACATTTTTTTACTCTTTATTTGTGTCTCACATTCACATATTCCCCTCACAGGAAATTGTTTTGGACAGACAAGGGGTCAGACAGTGGAGTTCCTCCAAAGGTTGGCAGTGCTGACATGGACGGAGGAAACGTCAAAAACCTCTACACAGGCAACCTGGCAAACATAGGATTCATCGCCGCTGACATCTCTGCCATGAAACTGTACTGGGGTGTGTCGGGCTCAGGGGTGGTATGTACACTATACCTGCTCAACATATGGACTATGAACAAAAATGTTGTCAGTTACTGTACATTTCAGTGCGAGCTGCATTGCTGGGATGTTGAAGGGAATAAATGATCCTCAACTGAGTTCACTTGCTATTTTTATTTCTATTCACCTTTCTATTTGTGAAAAGGTTATCCTTTTAATATTCAATGTCAAACTATTCAACAAGTAATTTCCACCGCAATAATGTGATGTGTTCAGATCAAGCTTTTTTTCTTTTTATTCATGTTCTCCTTGTTCTCATGTTACTTCTGCTATTCTTTTACTCATAGTTTCAACCTCATACTGGCCCTGATTGAACTACTTTCAGTAACCATGTCCTCTTTGCTCTCCGTCCTTATTTGCCCAGATTGAGTCTGGCACCATGGACGGAGTAACCCGGGTGATTGTGGTGAGTGGCCTGTCTCATCCATGGGGGCTGACGATCTACCAGAGCCACCTCTACTACACCGACCTGGACTACGAGGTTATTGAGAGGGTGGACAAGGACAACGGTGCTAATATGTTGGTGATGAGGAGCGGCATGTCTGGCCTGCGCGCCCTCAAAGTGCACGCCAGAGACAGTATGTGGACTCGCTTGTTTTCAATTTAATCCAGAGATATCTGTCCTTGAGTTTTTATGGTGTTTTCTTCTGGACTGTTGTATTACGCAACAGATAATTACTGCCAGTGAGCAAGCGAGCAGTTGTGTTCTCCTGAAGGACAGCATCATAAGTACTTCATCTTTTGTGTTGAAAAGGCTTTTTAGCATTACAGTTGTCATAGCTCTTTTTTTTCAAAATAAAATAAGTATTTTTTTTATATTGAAAGAAGATTTTGTTCTCTCTTTCACATATGTATTTTTTTTATTAATAATAAGAAATAACAAGTTAGATAGGTAGTGATAAAAGGAGGAATTACTATATTTTTAATGGTCTATTAATTACAACTGTGCAATAGTGCATAGTAACAAGTCAGACATGTTTTTCTGAATATTCATAGTGCAACATATATTTTCATACATGCAGATGCTATATAGATAATAAACACTGATGATAATAATAATGATAATTATAACAATTATAATAATACTAAAACTTTTTATATAGCTTTACCAAAACACAGTTACAAACCCTAAACATTTTTTTTATTCATAAGGGATGGGCCATGACAGCAAGGTTTTTGTGGCATCTGTCTCTCCCTCAATCAAATCTTGCTCGGTTTAGATCAAAATTACAACGATTTTTTCTTATATACCAATGAAATTGTTTCTGCACGGCACAAACATATTTGGAACCTGTCAAACATTTTTCACACGAATAGAAAAACTACAGCCTCCTTGCCTTCTTCAGATGTTTATTTATAATGTTGATAGCATTGCAGTACTATGGGCTCATATGACCCAGTAATGCTCACTTCCACCAATATCTTTCTCTCTGCCACTTCAGACTCAGCCGGGACCACCAACGCCTGCAGCTCCAACAATGGGGGCTGTCCCCACCTATGTCTACCCAAACCAGACAATCAAAAAGCCTGTGCCTGCACCACAGGCTTTAACCCGTCTCAAGATGGCTCCCGCTGTGAACAGTATGAATCTTTCGCAGTTGTCTCCACTTCCAAGTACATCCGTGGCTTCCACGTAAACAGCTCCGACCACTCTGAAGCTATGGTGCCTGTCGGTGGAAGTATGTTGGCTTGATGTTCTGCATTATGGTGTTGTGAATTGTTGGCTGTAAATACCAAATTATCAGTTGATACAAGTAGCATTTCTTTTTTGTTGCAGATTATTACTCCATTAAGGGCAAGTTGGACCTCCATATTGAATCTGGCTTTGTATACTGGACTGACAACAGCACCACCACCTCAAACAGGGGCATCTTCAGGGCCAAAACAGATGGGGGGCTTTACAGCACTGTCCTCAACTCGGGCGTTGGAAGAGGAGGCATCCAGGGCCTTGCTGTAGACTGGGTTGCGGGTATGAAGCCACCCAACCTTCCCGTTATTAATCCATTATCATTACAAATACAGGCAGATTTACAGGCTCAAGGGGCAAAGATATTAACTAGAACTTGCATAAAGAAAGTCATACATAATATTTCACTAAAGTGTATTCATTTCATGCACAATTCAAACCTTAAGGTACTGTGTCAAGCACGATAGGTGTGTGTCTCTCTGCTTGCAGTAATCTTATCCTCGTCTCTCCATTAACTTTCTTAGGTAACTTATACTTCACCAATGCCTTTGAGAGCGAGACCTTCCTGGAGGTGCTTGCCATCAACACCACATACCGAATGATTCTCCTCAAGTCCTCCCAGGACCGGCCCCGTGACGTGGCTGTCAGCCCCAAGCTTCGCTACCTCTTCTGGACTGATGGTGGCCAAACACCCAAAATTGAGCGGGCCCTGCTGGATGGTACCAACCGCACTGTGTTGGCATCGGAAAGCCTAGCGTCACCTCGTGGCCTTACCATTGATTACACCAACGATTTCCTCTACTGGACAGATGATGTTCTTGATATGATCTCCCGAATGGCTACAGATGGCACACAGAGGCGGATTATCCGGTATGGGAGCCGGTATCCGTCGCCAACAGGGATGGCTATATTCGGAAACTACATGCTTTGGGTGGATAAAAAGCTTGGGAAGCTCTTACAGGCCAGTAAGGACCCAGCCAATACTGACCAGCCAGAGGTGAGAGTTAAATCTGCTTGAGTTAATACAGATTTAGCTTTCGTTTGTTGGGGAAACACATATGTGGTCTCAAATATTAAATGTGTAATCCTGCTGGGAATGTGCTATGCCCATTCCAATAAATAACAAAAAAAAATGTTTTCCCAATGGTACCAGGTAATTCGAGACAATCTTGAGGGGCTGATGGATGTCACTGTCTTTGACGCTCATGTCCAGCCTACATCTGCCAACCAGGTGGGCTTCAACCCATGTCGAGAAGATAATGGACGTTGCCAGCAGCTCTGTTTTGCCATGCTGGGCCAGGAGCAACCAAAATGCGGTTGTGCACATGGGTCGCTCCTGAGTAACGGAGTAACATGTGGTTACGGACAAGAGGAGTTTTTAGTTTTCACCACAGATTACACGCTGAATAGCCTGAGGTTAGATCCTTTGGACCACAGCACCCCCTATCCAGTGGTGAACGTGGGCTACAACTTGATGGCTTTGGATTATGACTTCAAGGACAAGAGAATTTTCTTTACCCAGTATATGGGAATTGGTCGGAGCAGAATTGGCTACGTCACCACTACGTCCAGTACCAACCCGCCTGTCATCATAGCTACAAGTGAGTTAAGCATTAATTGTTGCTATCATCCCTTTGTTGGGACTCCATCTTGTCATATGTTTTACCCTGTTTCAGTTTCTAATTTGTTTTCTAATCTAATCATTGTTATATTTACTGTTTATTCAATACCATCTCGTCTCTGTTACACTGCTCAGATTTGGATGACCCTGAGGGATTGGCGTATGATTGGGTCAACAAGCGTCTCTACTTTACCGACTACTATAGGCGCAATGTCCAGTCCATGGGGGTGGATGGGATGAACCGCTCAATCATCGCGAATGCAAATCGTCCCAGAGGCATCATCGTTGACCCCTGCTATGGGTATAAGCTACAGCCCATTATTTCACTTACCAATGTCTACAGATTGGCCATAGATGATTTCTGTACTCATGATGAAGCTCCTCTCCTCGTTTCTTATTCTGTTCTGTCTTCCCAGTTACCTGTACTGGACTGACTGGGGCTCTCCAGCTAAGATTGAGAGAGCCACACTAAGTGGAAACTTCCGGACCCCAATCATTAACAGCCGCCTGACAACGCCCAATGGCCTTACTCTGGATTATGAAGAAAGGATGCTTTACTGGGCTGATGCCACATTGTATGTCCAGTTTTTGATATATTCTGTGTTGCAGCAGATCCCATACTGCTCAATTTTTTTTGACAACTCCTCTTCTCCCCTGCTGCTTCCCTCAGAGATAAGATTGAAAGGGCCACTCTAACTGGTGCCAACCGACAAGTGATCTTGCAGGGGGTCCAGTACCCGTATGCCATGACTGTCTTCCAACAGGACATCTTCTGGACTGACTGGACTGAGAGATCCGTCTTTAGGGCGGGGAAGGACGATGGCTCTGGCTTTGCAGTGCTGGTCCAGGACCTGCAGTACCGACCAAATGACATCCACGTTTATGCCGCATCTAAGCAAGAAAGCTGCTCCAGCTCTTGTCAGCAGTTCAACGGAGGCTGCAGTAATGTCTGTGTTCCCGGTAAGAATACTTCCTTGTGAGTGCTGCTATGCAAAGCACTGAATCCCCTCTAATACTCCATTTGAGTTACACATCAACCAACAGTGAATATACAGGCTTTCCTCAAAAAATCTAAAACTTTGAATTCATCTTTCTCTGGACAAATTGTCTAATTTGCTGCTGTTCAAGGCTCATTTTATACATTTGGCTCATCATTTTTTGGTGCCTCAATTAAGTCTGAACAAGAAAGTCTTCCGTTAAGCTTCTTGAAGCTTTAACCAAGATAAGGACACCACAGGTAAGTGTTTTGTATTTCAAGTGAGTGCTTTTGCTCACTTAGATATACAAGCAAGTAGAGAAAGTTCTGAACGTCCTAAACAACACAAAGAGACACACAGTACTACTAATTAACAAAACTTTAAAGACTCTCCATTCTCAAATTCCCTCACCTCCCATAATCTTTCCTGCAGGTCCATTGGGCCCAGAGTGCCAGTGTCCTCATCAGGGGAAGTGGTACCTGGCCAACAATGGCAAAGACTGTGTCAAAGACACAGGGAAACGCTGTCAGCCAGAGCAGTTCACCTGTCTCGATGGTGACTGCATCTCAGCGCGCTGGAAGTGTGACGGCTACAACGACTGCCAGGATAACTCAGATGAGCTGGAGAGAGTGTGTGGTGAGAGATGGGGTTTAATCTGACTTTAGACAGTGGATGGTTACCATTTTGAGTGGACAGATAGAAGCAAACCAAGTAAGCAAGCAGATTGTTTGCAGCCCTTGTTTGCTCTTAAAAAAAGAGAATAAACAGAAAGTCTAAGACAACTAAAATAAAATATAAATATCACAGCACTCTGTTGTTATTCCCGCTCAGCCTTCCACACCTGCTCAGCCGTGGACTTTACCTGTGACAATGGCCGCTGCGTGCTGCTCAGCTACACCTGTGACTACGCGGACGACTGTGGAGACAACAGTGACGAGCGAGGCTGCCCCTTCCCCACATGTAACCCTGCTACCGAGTTCACCTGCGCCAACGGACGCTGCATCAGTGCAGCCTTTGTCTGTGACGGCCACAACGACTGCAGAGACAACGCCACCTCTGACGAAATCAACTGCCGTGAGTGATGATTCGGCTGATCAAGGGATTTATTATGGTGGAAAATGAGATACACATGTTGGAAAAAAAATGTTCACCACCGTCCCAAAAATTATTTCAACTGCTCTGAAGACAGTGTAAACCATCAAAAGTTATAAATGTTATCCTTTTACATTGTTATAGTTATCTATAATGGGTATTTACTAACAAAACATGCAAATGATTATGGAATAAAACTTTGTATTTTTATTGAATTTTTTAGCAGTTTTAATTATGTGTTATAAGCTGCTTAGAGCTACTATTAGGGAGTTAAACAGGTCATGATTCCCTCTCTAATATCTATTTCAAAGCGCTTTGAAAACATCTCCTTCAAACAACATGATTTTTTATAGTGTCTGGCCAAATACTATATTTGAACATTTACTTTCGCCCCAACACTCATTTTCACTGAACCGAGCCTGAATACATCATAATGTTACTGAGTGTGATCCTTTGCTGCTGAATAAGTAAAATGTGTCCTGTGTTTTTGATTCTATGGTTGATGTTTTGATCTTTGCCCTCCTCTCCCCTCTCCAGCGGACAGGTCGTGTCCTGCAGGCCAGGTCAAGTGTGACCGCAACAACATCTGCATCTACCCTGATAACTTGTGTGATGGCTACAACAACTGTGGAGACAACAGCGATGAGAATCCTCTCTTCTGCTGTAAGTTGAAGCATTTGTCCTGCTGCTGAGTGAGAGCGCGTAAGAAACAGACATGCTGAGAAGAAGAGTACCACTTATAGAGTTTATGTTTTACCTGCTGAGTAGATTACCTAGAGCTGGATGTATGGAAGAGTTTGTGTTACTGTGTTACAGCGGGTCGTACGTGTTCTCCGGATATGTTCCGCTGCGATGAAGGGAAGTGTATCCCCGGCTCCTGGGTGTGTGACTCCATCAAAGACTGCAGTGATGGGACAGATGAACCTCTTTCCTGTGGTGAGTTCTCTGCATTTACATTTGATTCGATATTGATTTGCAGCCCATGTCATCAGACTTTTGACTTTGTAGTTACATGCCATTCTTTTAGTGTTTATAATATGATTTTAGTCAGTGTAATGAGTCAAGCCATTGCTTCTGGATAACACCTTTTTATATACAGTAACGAACAATTGGTGTTTTTAATTTTTATGCCCGCAAATCTTAGTCAAAATAAGGCAAAAGATGTGTTATTAGCTACATAATACCTTTTTTTGTATTATTTAGTTGTGCATTTTACTTTAAATCCAGTCGTCAGTTTGTCAGAACAGATGCTGTATATTTCCAAATTATGGTTTATCAATGACCTGTTATCTAGACAGTGAATCTCTTTGACTTTCAAATCAAAACGTTCAGCTTTTTGTTGCTGATTATTGGTCTGCGATAAGTGTAGATCTCTTAAGGCGATTCTCTTCCTTTGTTCCTGTGCAGAGGATCAAATCAAAACATGCAGTCCCAGCCAGTTCACTTGTACAAATGGAAACTGCCTCCCCCAGTCAATGGTCTGTGATGGTAACAATGACTGCTGGGACAACAGTGACGAGGCTCCTGAACTACAGTGTGGTAAGATAGCACCTAGACATGTATTTATTTCACTGTGTGACAGGACTACTGGTAATCTATTTATTGTATGTGATGTGTGAGAGGATAGAAAGATTACGCTATATTTGAGCTAATTTATTTTCTCCTTAGCGTCATCCCATGTCTCATCTGTTTTTTGCCTCCTCGTACACTTTAATCATGTGTGCTCTTAAAATCTTTACAGTTAAATGTGTAATTTCCCACATGTTAATGGAATCATATAGTTCTAGTTCTAGCATCCATCTCTAGTCAACCCCACTCATCTTCTCTCCGTCTCCTTCAGGCCAACGTACCTGCAGTTCCAACCAGTTCACCTGTCCGACCTGGTTTCCCGGTTACTCGCGCTGTGTGCCGTTAAGCTTTGTGTGTGACGGAGATAAAGACTGCGCCAATGCGGCTGATGAACTCCAGAACTGCCCCAACCGCACCTGCCATATGAATGAGTTTGCATGTTCCAACGGGCTTTGCATTTTCCTCCCCTACCAGTAAGTAGGAAGAGTGTGTGAGTGAACAAAAGTAGACACTGTTTTTGCCAGTCCGGGAAACTAATTATCTTGTTACTTAATAGAGTCTAATGAATTGGTCCTCCTCCCCAGCTGTGACCGTGTGAATGACTGCGGGGACGGCAGTGATGAGTTGGGCTGTACCTATGACACGTGCAGCAGCAACCAGTTCACCTGCGGTAACGGAGCCTGCATCGCCGCCTCCTTCACCTGCGATGGGCAGAGCGATTGTACGGATGGCTCAGATGAAGCGGAGAGCTTGTGCATCACGGCCCAGCCCACCTGTGCTCCTCAGCAGTACATGTGCAAGTCAGGCGAGTGCATCGACCTCAAAAAGGTGTGCAACGGACAAAAGGACTGCCAGGACAACAGCGACGAAAAAGGCTGCGGTGAGAGATTTGGAAATATGACATTATGTCAAAATATTGATTGATGTGAGTTTACAGTAGATAAAGAAAACAGCCTGTCCCTGACACGACCAAGTTATCACTAACATACAAGTCCATTGTTTTAATTCAGTGGCGACAAACAATAAGGTTTCTTTCCAAGGTTATTCGCTATCCTTACATTTATTTCCAGTTGGGTACATTTTGTGAACTATCGTTAGTTTTTATGATATTATAAAGTATTGATTGTACGTTTAATTATTTATTTGCCAAACTATTCTACATTGTGATATCAAACATCTTCAAATGTTTGGTTATGTTTCACACAAGTCCAAAACCCAAAGATATTCAGTGTTAATGATACATTTACAACAAAAAAAAGAGAAGAGCAATAAATGCTCAATTCTGAGAAGTTGGAACTAGCAAATATGTAGCATTATTGTTTGATGAATAACTTAAATGATTAATACATTTCCACATTTGTTAATTACAAATCCGTGAATTAGTTCATTGACTTATCGTTTCAAGATTTATATAGTTTCAACCTAATCTGTTAGAATATTTTTCACTCATTTAAATTCATATTGAGATCCCTCAAGTCATTTATCTGTATCACCTTTTTTTCCTGCCCTTTTTTCCCCACTTCCCCTTCTTTTTCCGTTTAGGAATCAATGAGTGCCGCAACCCATCAGTCCACAAGTGTGCCCAGCTCTGCACCGACACCCTCACTGGGTACTACTGTTCCTGCCAGCCTGGCTACCGACTCATGCCGGATGGCAAAGCCTGTGAGGACCTCGACGAGTGCTCCAGCACACCTGCCGTCTGCAGCCAGATCTGCGAGAACACTTTTGGCTCGTACCACTGCAAATGTGCCCCTGGGTATATTCGTGAACCGGATGGACGCACCTGTCGTCAGAACAGTGGCATTGCCCCGTACCTGTTGTACAGTAATCGCTACTACATCCGCAATTTGACCACTGACGGGTCACATCTGAGTTTAGTCCTGCAGGGGCTGTCCAACGTGGTGGCGTTAGACTTTGACGACTATGAGAAGAGGCTTTATTGGCTGGATGCAGGGGCGGGGAAGATTGAGCGGATGCGTTTCGACGGGACTGACAGGGAGACGCTGGCGGATGACGATATATTAGGAGCTGAAGGCCTGGCACTGGACTGGGTGGGCAGGTGTGTGAAGCAGGAAAAATGAATTATTAAAGCTGTCTTCGTTCATAAGTTATTCATTATTCAATAGTTTATTGAACAGTAATAAGCAAAATACCAGAGTCAAATTCCTTGTGTGTGTTCACACTTACTTGCCCAGTGAAGCTGATTCTGATTCTCAGTCTAACACATGAATACATTTGTGAAAAAGAACTAGTTTATAACTGCAGGAGAACTTTGCTCCTTTAACTTATATCTCATTTTTTGTAAATACTGTTGTTATGAGCATGGAATCAGTCTGGCTGACCAAAACATGGCTGCAGGGATCTCAGTGAAAACTTTTGTGTCTGCTGCAGGAAGTTGTACTGGGTGGAAGGTTACTATGGTTCAGTCCATGTGATGGAGCTGGATGGACGCTACCAGAAGAGACTGCTGTCAGGAGAATTCACTGATGGAAACAGCACTTATCTCATCAGCCGGCCTCGTGCTGTGGCGGTTAACCCTAAATATGGGTACTGAAACACACACACACACACACACACACACACACGTACACACACATACAGAAGCAGTTCATCTGTGGCTAACACCAAAACCAGATGTTTACAGTTGATGATTAATATTGCAAAAACCCTTTTCCTCTCTGTAATAGTCGGTATTTACATAGGCTTTGTAATCTTGTGCTGTCTACACTGCTCCATTTAGGCATAAGAAAAGGAAAGGTAATAAAAAAAATGCTTTCAGAAATAGAATATTAGATATTTCTACTGTAGCTGTTTGATAGATTTATAATGCTAAATGTCCACTACAATTTATTCTTTAATCCTTTTGTCTTTCCTCTTCTTTGTTTCCAGATGGCTTTACTGGACTGACTGGGGTGACACAGCGTATATCGGCAGATCTGGCATGGACGGAAGCAATGTCAGTGCCATTATAACAACCAAGCTGGAGTGGCCCAGTGCTCTCACCATAGACTACACCACCAACAAGATCTTCTTCGCTGATTCTCACCTTAACTTTCTGGAGTGAGTTCAGAGATTCAGACATGAGTCCATTTTTAGTTGCCATCAAGTACGCTTCAACAGGTTTTCCTGTATAATAGTAACAGTGAAATGCCTTCAGCGTGTATTAACCCTCCACTGTATCAACTTTCAGCTTTGCAGACTTGAACGGCCAGAACCGACACCGGGCCATCGCCGGTACACTTCCCCATGTCTTTGCTGTTTCCCTGTTCGAGGACTGGGTTTACTGGACGGACTGGAACACACACACAGTAGAGAAGGCTCACAAGTACACTGGCGAACAGCGCACAATCATGGGCAACAACACACATCGACCATATGACGTTCGCGTATACCACCCCTACAGGCAGCCTCGCAGTACGTACATTTGAAATGTAGTAGCTTAAGTTCTTATTGTATCAATTGACTGCAGCCCAGAATTGACCAATATGTCCTTTTTAATCAACTCATTTCCCAGGTGAAAACCCCTGCTCCTCCCATCACCTGACCTGCAGTCACCTGTGTCTGATTGCCCCTGGTGGGCAACAAGCTACCTGCCAGTGCCCAGATCACTTCATCGGCCTCTCGGTTGGCTTCGAGATCCAGTGTGTCGCCGACTGCTCCAGCACCCAGTTCCGCTGTGGAGACAACGAGAAGTCAGTCAGATATAAAATCACTCGTGTTCCCATTTCACGGTCCTCACAACTCCATTCATCCAGCCAGTCTCACTGTTCTCTCATAGTAAACTTTTATCCAAGTTGCAGAAAAATGATAAACTTGAATGGGATTATTTCCAGAGCTTTATATATTGGGGCATTGTCCATAAAATCCTGTGAATCTAGATTTACTGTTTGTTAAAAAAATAAAAAATAAAATATTTTAAAAGCAGGCTATACAAATTAGGGCTGAACAATATTGGAAAAACAAGTGTCACTGCAATAAGTCAAATGCATCAATCCGATGTACTTTTAAAGCAGAACTAAGAGGATAGATACAGTTTGTGCTTTAGTAAACAATGTAATCATATACACATCGTTGTATATGGTGGTTGTACGGATATGAATGGTGATGACAGCTAAAAGTCACACCCACAAAGCATCGTTAACGAGACGGGCTCCGTGTTTCAAGACGGGTCAGGTGGGTCGCTGACATCGCCGCAGACCCCTCGTTCTATGGACAGTCCTCTCTGTCGGGGCGCACATAGAGGAAATGCGCCCGGTAAGGGCCAACGAGTACCAGGGACCAGATTGCCCCACACCAAGCGGCCATCTCTGACCCACAGAGTTGAATCCCTCGGCAGAAGTGGACCTCATCTGCTGGGAAGTGTAAAAAAAATTCAGTTAATTATGAAACTGTGGCGGGCCTACCTAGACTGGAGGTAATTAATGGGAAACAATGGATTAGGTATGGAAAATTAGAGCTGTGGCAGTTTTCTTTTTTTATTGTGCAGCAAAACACCTGCCGCACAATTTTCCATTTATGTTCTGTCAGCTAACCTGGTTGTGTCCTGTCTTGTCCATAGGTGTGTTTCTATATGGTGGAAGTGTGACGGCCAGTCAGATTGCGGTGATGGCTCAGATGAACCTCAGACCTGCCCGCCCCGTTATTGCCCCACCGGCCAGTTCCAGTGTCAAGATGGCAACTGTACCTACCCCGGCTTCATCTGCGATGGCCACTCAGACTGCCCTGACAGTTCAGACGAGGATGCAGCGCTCTGCAGTATGGCAATTAACATTTACTGTCATTAACTGCAACAGGGTAGAAAAGGCCTCGGCCAGGCCTTTGTCTCATGAGAAGCCCTCACACTTACAAACTAGTTCAGGCAGATGATTAAGTTTGGACTCACCTCATTTTTTCAAACACAAGTCAAGCTGCAGTCTCTTCCCTTAGGTGACCACCGATGCCAAGAAAACCAGTTCCAGTGTAAAAACAAGATGTGCATCCCTGTGTCCTGGCACTGTGACGGAGTGAATGACTGTTCTGATGGCAGCGACGAGGACGCAGAGACTTGTTCCCAGAAGACGTGCCGACCGGGACAGTTCCAGTGTGCCAACGGGCGCTGCCTGCCGGCGAGCTACGTGTGTGACGCCCAGGACGACTGTGGGGATGGATCTGATGAGCCGTATGAAACCTGCAGTAAGTGGTATATTTTACGAAAATGGCAGTTTTAATGAATTACATATTTAAATGATACAACACACTACCTAAACTGAGAGGTTCAATGTCTTGTTCAGTGGCTGTGGCAGGAATTAAATACTCTCTCCAATAAAAAAAAACAAGTACATTTCATAGCTATACTACTGGACATATCATGAGAAAAATAAGCAGTTAATGCCATGGCTTAGCATTTCCACCTTGGACATCCAGGGTTTCATACCAATCCATTCCATTATCCAAACCGCTTATCCTATTCAGGGTCGCGGGGCCGTCAACTTGTGGGTAGGGCTTAAACGAGGGGTATAGCTCGCATAGAAGCCAGGTGTAGCTACGCATCTCTATTTTCCAAGCTTAGTTTCACTTTTCCAGAACACAGTTTTGAAAATGTAACCCCAAAGCAGATGGGTTTCAACACAAAGCCTATATTGAAGCCCTACGCTGTTGTTCCATCAGACCTATTTGTATATTCATAGTTACGCATTTACTAAATTATCAAAGGTGTAGAGTTGCATCCAAGCCAGATTTTTTTCCATGGAGAAAAAATTCTAAATCTGTATTTTTGATAAACAGATGACTTTTTAGGGGATAAGTGAATGCCAGGTAAGTAACTTTAAGCCTGTGACTCTTCTGATTTTCCTTATACTTTTGTGATGAGCACACAAAAGAAAGGCACTGCTGTAGTTGATGAGAGCAGTGCACTGTGGCATAACAGAGCTGTTTATTCAAGCATAGATTTATGTTTTTCAGTTTTGTATATAATCAATCTAGACTCTAGACTCATCCATGTCTCAAGAGAATTAATGATGAATTGTTTTTCAAAATTTAAGAGGCACAAGCTATTGATGCCCCCCCCCCCCACACACACACACACACACACCCCTTCCTCATCCTCCATACTCGCCGTTTTCTCTGTCTCATTTATTGTTTTTCTATTCTTGTCATCTTGTAACATTTTGTTTTTCATTGTCTGTGTCTCACTCTCTCTCACTCACCATTCTCACTTCTGTGCCACGTCTCGTGTCTCTCTTTCTTTATCGGTCCAGTGGGTCCAGACTACAAGTGTGATGAGGACACTGAGTTCTCCTGCAAGACAAATTACCGCTGTATTCCCCAGTGGGCCCGCTGTGACGGCGCCAATGACTGCATCGACAACAGTGACGAGCAAGGCTGCGGTCAGTACTTATGCATCAACAGATGTGCTATGCTATGCTATGCTATGCTATGCTATGCTATGCTATGCTATGCTATGCTATGCTATGTGAAGGCAGGGTTGTAACAATGACTGCACTAGATGAAGAAAATCTACTTTCGTAATAATTACTGTGTAGTACTGATATGTTTTAAAAATGTTTAAGGAGTTTCTTCAGAATAAAAATAAATGTAGATTTTTCTGCTGGAACTCTAAACTGTACTGTTGGAAACAGACAATTGTAAATATCAGTATGACTTTTCCACAGTTACATACCATTAACACAGTATTTCTGTGGCAGGAACAATTTAAGTCAATATCTGATAGAGACCCACGCCAAAACAAGTTAAAAAAGAAATATGAGTATGATGGAAACGAGCACATACTGTAGGTGGTGTAGGATCTAAACATAACACTTTGCACAATGCACGGCAAATTGTATGTATGTATTTTCTGTCTGAGTATATCTGGGGTTTTGAACAACGTTTTTTTTTTTATGTTTTTTTATCATTGACCATATTTTGAATCATCTTTTTATCTGTCCATTTCTGATTTTGTCTTCCAACAGAGGAGGTGACCTGTGATCCTCTGGGAGATTTTCGATGTGACAACCACCGCTGTGTCCCCATCCGCTGGCAGTGTGATGACACCGACGACTGTGGAGACGGCTCAGATGAAAGAAATTGCCGTGAGTGTCATACTCCATATTTTTTACAGCTCAATCCATCACAAACCAGCAAGAGTCATGTGTCCATCAGGGACATGTAACCCTCATGTGTCCATCAGGGACATGTAACCCTCATGTGTCCATCAGGGACATGTAACCCTCATGTGTCCATCAGGGTTACAACATTTGAATTTGTTTCCTTCAGTTTATGCTTGTATTTGGTTTATGGTTAAATGCTGGTTATGCTGACCTAACCTTTCCGTTTTAGTCAGACATACTCACAGGGTTTTCTGGAACAAATCCCACACTATAGACTTAAGTCGTCTTTAAAAAATAGCTTCTTTATATATTTTGAGCCTGTGCAGTGTATGCATGACCAGTAAGACCTTATTCTGATTGGATACTGAAGTTATGTGTGTCTCTTTCTAATGGGGCTTGTGGTCGATAGAGCCAAGGCCTTGCTCTGAAAGTGAGTTTCGATGTGACAGCGCACAGTGCATCCCTGGAAACTGGGTGTGTGACCATGACAACGATTGCGGGGATAACTCAGACGAACGGGACTGTGGTGAGCAGGCGGTGCACACCAACTCATTTCTTTGAAATATTCCCTGTCATGAACAACACTCCTCACCACCTGGCTCTCTTCCAGAGTTGCTGACGTGTCGTCCAGGTTATTTCCAGTGTGACTCGGGTCACTGTATCCCTGCTGCTCTGCAGTGTGATGGCCGGCCTGATTGTCAAGACCTGTCAGATGAGACCAGCTGTCGTAAGTAAACAACATGAAAACTCTACAGTGCCTGGCCCCTACAGCGTTTTAGTGCATTTGTATTTTGTTCATCCAAGTCAGCCAAGTGTAAAGCGTTAAAAAGGATGTAAATGTCTAAAACACATTATAGTTGGACAAACAGCACAAGCAGTTAGATAAGCCCACTAGAAGCACAGAAACAGTTTAACACAGTAATTTAAATGTGAAGGTGACATTGTGAAACTACGTACGCACACAACTGCAGTGTACTATGGTCTGACAATGGAACCACAGAGTAGCTTTACAAGATCTAATTTACTATTTCAACTGACAGTTTGGATTAGATGTGCAACAGTTGCCCTTGTTTTCACATCCAAACATATGGTCTAGATATTATGGTTATAATGTGGATTTATGGTGAAATCAACATATCTTTTTCATACCCCAACAGCTACTCGTTACCCAGGAGGCCGTTGGTGCCCTCAAAACCAGTTTGAGTGTGCGAACCATCTTTGTGTGAGCCAGGGCTGGGTGTGTGATGGAGTTAATGACTGTGGCGACCGCTCTGACGAACAGCTCAATTTATGCTGTAAGGAATATTTAGTGTATTGTATATGACACAGTCCTGTGAAAAGTATTTTGTCTGTATTTCTCCCTGTGAGATTGACATAATCATTCATCCCTTACAGCACATCACAATTATAACCACAATCTTAACTAGTGAACTTAACCTCATGATTGAGAACATATTTTGAACATTTTGGTGTCAGTCATTTTTCTCATATATATACAGGTAAATGCAAACAGATTATCTTTCCCCTCTTCCTAAAATACTGTAAAGTGACCAAAGAATCTGGAGCTCTGCAACCATCTTCCCCGTTGACTTTACCTCATAATGGAGTAGAGAGATGTAAAGAGAAGACAGTTAAAAACTTGAAAAGCTATCATGTTTCAAAGTAGCAGTGTGTTTTTTAATAATTTATACCCAAAGAGGTTTGTCTGAACTCAGATTTGTGTGTGTTTGTCCAGTGAATGTCACCTGTGAGATGCCGTACAGGTTCCGCTGTGCAAACGGCTACTGTATCTACTCTGGCCTGCTGTGCAACCAGAAGGACGACTGTGGGGACGGCAGTGACGAGGAGGAAGAACTCTGTAAGACTCTCACACATACGCCACAATCTGTTTCGTTAATCTTGGCTATTGTGTATGGAAATATTGCTCTTTACCCAGTGCCAGTGCTATGTGGCAGAATGAAAGCATTTTGATTGTTTCAAAGCAAAGGGGCCAAAGACTGTAACAACTTCGGCTTTTAATAAAGTTACAGCCGTTGTTGAGGATGATAATTGTGACTAATTAGCTCTCAATAAACGTGAAGACAGTGCAGGGGACAAATATGCAGATATTGAGACACAGCTAAACAAAGATATTGAGCTAAACATATAAACAAACTTAAAAAGGTTAAAACAATTTAACCCAAGGAAAATGTAACATGTACTGTAGCTATGACATTATTAAAAAGGAAAATAAATGACATTGGTAAAAATAGTTTAAAGTAGTTTAAAATCAGTTAATATACAGAAACAAGCAGGACTGCAATAAGCACACATACAGAGGTAATATAGATATTGTGTGTGCGCACAATACATTAGGCTTTGTGTACAATTTTATACAGTTGTTGTTTCTTTATATTAAAAAATGTTATGCTTTTTCTATACATTTTTAAACATAGCTATAACCAGATTTGTAATAAGTTCAGGTTCAGCAAATGCACCACTAATCAGTTTCTGGCATCCCCAAGGATTAGTCGGAAC
This sequence comes from Ophiodon elongatus, assembly GCA_016806645.1. NCBI lineage: Eukaryota > Metazoa > Chordata > Actinopteri > Perciformes > Hexagrammidae > Ophiodon > Ophiodon elongatus. Next base: position 485,171 of record JACSYO010000093.1, read on the forward strand.
ATCACTAATGCCTCCTGAAATTTCCTCTCAAAGGTTACTGAAATGGGAAATCCCAAAATGACATCAGGGTGTCTGCAAAGCACACAAAGCCTGAAACATACAAGGGATAAGGAAATCTGTTTTATGGAATTGTTACACAATCAGCTTAAACATCAATCATAGTAAATTATTTTGAGAGGAGATTAAATAGTTTGGTTCAGAGGGGAGGTGGACATCGGCTAGCTCATCTAATGCCATTGGATGAGCTAGCTGTGGAGAGGCCTTGAATTGGATAATTGATTTAGTGAAGATAGTATATTATGTTGCCATGTTATAGTATACGCCTGAGTACACATCTCAGTACTTGACTGTTTTGGAGCGTGCCTGTCTATGTGCACGATTGGGTTTTTTTTTGAGCAGTATTTATAGACAGTTGGTAAGTGAAGCGCGACACTGTAGACAAAGCTCTGAATTCAATGCGAGGCTAGAAAGTGTACTCATGCTGATGACTCATTCTAACCGTGTCCCTCTCAGGCCGCGAGCCCACGCTGGCGCCCTGCACACTGGAGGAGTTTAAATGCACCAACGGACAGTGCGTGGCCCTGCCGTACGTATGTGACCACAATGACAACTGTGGGGACCTCACCGATGAATTAGGCTGCAGTGAGTACCACGACAAAACACTCACTTACTGGAGATGTCCTCTTTTAATGTCAGTTTCAATTCAGTTGCAAACTGCTGCTATTTAATGTGACCTTGCAGTTATCCCCTGAGAGGTTAAAATTACAGACAACTGCCTCTTTAGAATTTTTAAGCAGAGATTCAAGATGTTTTGGTTCAGTATTGAAAAACATGATCATAGCTGCGTTATGTGCGCAGATAATAACAGATCAAATGTCAAGACGAGAGCAGTGTATTCCATTCACCAAAAACTGGATTGTATAAGAACAAGAAAAATATCTCATAATTATGATGTACATGTTTCATAATTCTCATAATGTGAACATGTGGTCTTGTACGAAAGAACATTGCATTCTCCAATTAAAAAGAAAATTGAGATGTTTACTATTATTAACTATAACGTCCATATTGAGCAATTTTGACTTATCCATCCAGCCATCCATTAATTTTCTGCTTCTCCAGGGCCATGCACGACCCAATTTTGACTTAACGTCTCATAATTATGAGAAGAGATCTTGTAATTATGAGGAAAAAAATCTTGTAATTACGGGAAAACCTTCCTCATACTAATGATGGATGGATATGAATGTCATAATCTTTTCTCTCACCTGGTAGCTCTAACTTCTTTTCAACATAATTTCTGAACAGAATATCGCAGTTAAACTCTGATAATGACTCGGTCTATGGCCATAACACCACAGGTGGACAGAAATACCCCGTTGGCCTATTTATTTATGGTTACATGAAGGTTCGGTCATAAAGGTGCAGGGAATCATCGTGACTTGGATTATTGCCAATTGTTGAATTATTCTGCCTATGTAAACGAAGCCATTGTTACATTATTCATTTTAAGTGTCGTAAATGTGCTCTGTGTTGTCTCGCTCAAGATTTTGGCCACGAACGCAACTGTGAAGAGAAGGTGTGCCAGCACGAGTGCACCAACTTGAACGGCACCGGCTTCATCTGCTCCTGCAGGCCCGGATACAGGGTGGACCCGGATAGCACCTACAACTGCCTGGGTACACACACACACACACACACACACTCACACTCTTTGGGGGCCCTTGAGAGTATTCTTTAACTCACAACACACACAACTGCACATGGATGAGTACGTTTTTAAAATTCTATTAAAGGCAGAATAATAAAGTATCATCATTCTAGTTAAAGATCTGACGTGTGCAACTGTAGACCTGAACTCTTTCTCACCATCTCTTCTTCCTTCCACAGACATCAATGAGTGTGAGGTGTACGCCACCTGTCCTCAGGTCTGTAAGAACACAAAGGGCGGCTATGACTGTGAGTGTGCCCCCGGCTACCGGAAAGTGGGCAACGGCAACATGTGCGAGGCTGAGGGTGAGAACAAACTTTTAATGAGCTTGGGTTTAGACTAGAGCAACATACATTTGTTTTTACTACTTCATTGAGATATAATTAAGAGTCATAAGTCCCAAATGAGATCTACGTGCTCCCTCTTTTAAATATATATTTTTACGAATGCCAAAAACTGTTTTAAGTGTAAATGTCTCTTTCTCCCTCAGGAGCGACTCCCTTGATGCTTCTACCGGAGAACATTCGTATCCGGAGGTTCAACCTACAGACGAAGACCTACCACGACTTCCTAAAAGAAGAGGAGCGCATTATGGCTCTGGACTATGACTGGGACCACAACAACACTGGATTCAGTAGGTCGCACACAGAATAATACTAGATACTGCACGGATAGACACAAAATAAATTAAAGACACATCTTAAATGTAAATAAACATATTTGGTGATGTCCTTGTGTTATCAGGTATGGTGTATTTCACTGTGGCCGGTAAGGACTCTGTGGCAGGTGCCATTAAGAGAGCATATATACCTTCAGTGGATGATGGCAGTAACAACATCGGCGCTGCTGTTGACATCGGCATCAAATACATCACCAGACCAGACGGCATCGCTGTGGACTGGGTGGGCAGGTGCGTCTCAATTTACTCTGATCCCTCGAACTTAAGGATTAGTTTATTACTTGAAACGTTACATGAATGTGATGCAAAATAAAAAAAACTTCAATCAAATCAATAAATGAAGAGCCTTTATCAGTAAACGTGCTGCTCTTAAAGTAAAACACCAATTGATAAAGAATCTTTATTTTTTAGAAAGAAATGTATAACTCATTGATTTAAAGGTTTCGATGTGTCAAAACATATTTTGTGATTAGTTTTGTGATTATTTTGCCCGTAGGAACCTTTACTGGGCAGATTCCAGATTAAAGAGGTTAGAGGTGGCCATGTTGGACGGACGCTACAGGAAGCAACTAGTCAAGACTGAGCTCGGCCACCCGTCTGCCGTGGCCGTCAACCCACGACTGGGGTAAGACAGACAGGGCTACTACACCTGACTTTAAGGAACTATATACTGATTGCAGTAAATTAGGGAATATGTTTATTCATTATCAGGCCCTAAATATAGTTTTGCATCACTTTATGTTGCCCAAATCATACATTTTACACCTGGTTTAATTTGTTGGAAGCTATTTGCTAATAGTACTGTGTTTCACTAAAGGTTTCTGAACTAAAAAGTGCTAACACGTGGCAGACAGTTTTGTATTTTTCACCTCTTGTGGAAATTCCCATGTTGGAGAAATTCACATTGTGATGGAAACCCTAAGAGACAGGCACATTAACACACCGGACCTCAGAGCCCAGAACTCTAATCTGTCGCTTCCACAGGATGCTGTACTGGGCAGACCGTGGGGACGCAGCCAAGATCGAGTGTTCTTGGCTGGACGGTCAGGAGAGGAAAGTCCTGGTGGCCGATGGCCTGGGTTGGCCCACTGGACTGTCAATCGACTTTACCAACGGTGACAGAATCTACTGGTCTGATTCCAAGGAAAGCCGCATAGAGTCTGTTCTGCCTTCAGGAGATGGCCGTAGAACCGCCATCTACATAGGTGAGGATTAGAAAGGACAGTCATTCAAGAAGCCAGGGAGGAGGAATGTGAAATGTGAGACTGAATTATTAGGTACATATTTCATTGGTTCGTATGTGATATTAGTTTTAAGAAATTCCAGTAATCCTCAAGAACCTTCATCATCAATCCATATTCCACACATTTATTATCTATCTCCATCATTGGGGCTCTGTTAAATTGTTCACATTTTATTGCAATTTGCCTAGATGTGAGAAACCCCTTCAGTGTGAGTGTGTTCGAGGACCACGTTTATTGGAGTACTCAGGAGAAAGGCGAGGTGTTCCGGCAGGACAAGTTTGGCCGCGGAGTCAAGACCAAGCTGTTGGACGCCGGGCCGTGGCTGACCCAGGTCTCTGTGTACCAGCAGCAGAGATACAACTCCATAGCTAGTGAGCTGGACACTTCCTCACATATTCAAACACAGTAACACATACAGTACTCCATCAAGCATAGTCTAGAGTGCATGTGTTTTTTTTTTTTATTATTATTTATAGTATACATCACCTTAATACGATCATGTTTGCATTTTGTACTTTCTGTGGATTATTTTTTATTTAGAGATTAGTAATTGATTGATTTATTGGTAATTTATTGTTCACTGATTTACTGACTTTAGTATTCCGCTATTATACAGTACAGTAGAAAGTATTGCGTTTTTTTTGTCGCGAATATATCACAAGAAAGAAAACTTTTACTACGGGAGCTGATTCAACTGTGATGATGACATGAAAAATTCATCACAGTGATGGCCACATCAATAAAGAAAGGAGATGGAAAATTCCTGCTTGCAGCATTGCTATCAAACTCAAAAATTTGGAGTCATGCACTTTAACTTATTGAAGTTAAATAATCAATGTCTCCGCAGTGAAGAATCCGTGCAAGGACACTTGCAGCCACCTGTGTTTGCTCCGGCCTGGAGGTTACACCTGCGCCTGCCCCCAGGGCACCAGCTTCATCTCCGGCAGTAACACTGAATGTGATGCTGGTGAGAAAAAAACTATTTATTTTCCTCAACAAGTCACATAAAAACATGGGGCATCATGTATTCAAGTTGCGGAAGGTAATCTCAAATTGCAGCAATATTAATACAACTTACATAATTTTCTCCTTTCTCTTTGCATGATCTTAGCCTGCAACATATTAATAAATTCATTTCACACTATAGAAGTCAGTTAAACCAATGAGGGCCAAGAATTGAAAGTAGGAGTAGTAGTAGTAGTAGTAGTAGTAGTAGTAGTAGTAGTATGTTTGGCTTAAGAGGGAGGATGTTCCTTTATCTTGGCAGGGAAAGTGTCGGTAGTCTTTTAATTACAGTGGACAAAGAGGAACTTCTATAAAGTCATGAATCTGTACTAAACATGGTCCTCAGTTACATACCTATTGACGTCACAATGATATCATTTCTGTCGCCATGGGGCAGAGAAGTTCCGTTCGATGTTACAATTGTTGTTCCGATAAATTGCTTCAGGGTTTGATCCACCGCCCACCATGCCCCCACCATGTCAGTGTCAGAATGGAGGCACCTGCTACTTTGATGACAACAAGGTTCTTTGCATGTAAGAAATGTTTTGGTTTTTACATCCATAAATTGAAAATACGTATACAAAAATATATTCACACACAAGATAATACAAATAAAACAAACTAATAAATATTGATGCACAAGCAAAAAAATGACTCAGTCAATAAATGCTGCAAATGAGCGCAGCGTTTTGAAATGTTGCAACTCTAATGTTTTGCATTTTGTTTCACAGATGTCCTCCAGACTGGACTGGAGAGTACTGCCAGGAAAACATATACAACGTGGTTGCATCCTCAAGTATATTTGATTTTATAGCATTATAACATTTACAACCTTCAAACTTTAAGTTTTAACTCCTTATTAATAAGCTGCCTTTTGGCCCCTCCTCCGTCCTGCCCTCTCAGTTGGAATAGCGATCGGGGTGACAGTCGTGATCGTGGCTCTGCTGGCTGCTCTGGTCTACGCTGCCAGGAAGAAGTCCAGCCTGCTGGAGAGAGTATGGAGCAACTTGCCCAGTGGGCCCTCCATGCCCTCCATGCCCTCCATGCCCTCCATGCCTTCCATGCCCTCCATGCCCAACCTCCCCAAATTTAGGTGAGATTCTGTCTGAATTTTTTTTTTTTCTTCTCCTACTCCAAAACAAGACTAATATGAAAAGAAATGAGATTGTTTTACTTTAATGATAGCTAGAATGGAATTGTATAGTTAGAATAAGTATTCGACTCACTCTAGAGGTTTTCTCTTTAACTGTGAGGGTACGTTAGTATGCTATGTACAGCATCATGTTGCAGCTGAATTGTTTTTGTTTCTTGTTCATTTTTAGAAACGGTTCGTCTCCAAATGCATCAACAACAGAGGAGAGTGAAACGAGGCTGAATTTTGAAGCCGTAAGTAGCAAAGCAAAACAGCCATTTATGAGAAGGGATGAGTAGCGTTAGTATTTTATCGAAAGTACTACTATCATTGATACTCTTTATTAGTCTGGTTCTTTATTGATACTCTTATTGGTTATTTTATATTGCTAAAACATTTAATTCATCCTCTCTCTTACTGCTGCTGGATAAAGGGAGGAGGCGCTGGTTTAAGATTGGGAGCTGCCTTCACAACCGGAAAGTTCTCTTAATAATATAGAACCGGCTCCAATTCAGACCCAGCTTTAGGGGGGCATCCTTATTCCTGACATAAGCAAACATGTCTATAGCTATGTTTCCATTTGCGTATTATGATGTGCATTTTTAAGTATTGATTTAAATATTCAAAGGCATTTGAAGCTTCTGCGGGGCTTGCGACAATTCAAAAGTTTGCTTAAAACTTGTTTGACAATTGAATGGAAACATGGCTGATGGCTGCCAATAGACAAAGCACTATTATGGTTATCAACTTGTTGTGTCTACTTGTCGTCGGATGTCAGGTTCCCTGTACGTCTGTGTTCATGGCGGAAACAGACGGGAAGAGTTTTGAGAACCCAGCATATGAAGTTGGTGAACAACCTGTTGCCCCGACGACGGCGGCGGCCCCCGTCGCTCCTGATGTATCAAACAAGGTCCATAAACAGAAATCAAATGATTCTGCTCATGCCACCTCTTGCTTGGTGGCTGCATATATATGACATGTTACATGGCAACAGTTTTAGATCAAGAACATTTTTCCACTGCTGCAATGTCCAAATACATTTTATATTTTTGATATAAACTTGCTTTAATTGTATCTGCTGTTTTTGTTTTGTTTCATCGCTCCTCAAGTTACCCGTAATTAACATATATCCAAAAACATGACATTGTGCTCCAATGCAGCACATCGCTTATATAGTGTTAGATATTACATTTTAGATGTTGCTATATTTCCATTTGTGTTTCCTCGCTCAGGAGAACATAAATAATCCTTTGTACATGGAGGAAGTTAAAGTTGCGGACCAGCCCACAAGAAGTGCTGACGAACCCGCCACTGTCAACAAGGTCAGTTTCACATTCATCACCAGTTTAATGTCACACAAAATGATTTATATATCCTATAACTCCAAGGCTTCGTTCTAAAATATCACACCACACTGTAGAAAATGCAGAGAGAGAGAAATATATATTATTACGGAGTAAATGTTATTGTTTTTGTCAATCATTGAATCAAGAGTAGATGTCAAGTCTTCAGTGTTTACTGACTGAACCCCAAGGAGTTTTATTTTGTTGTGTGTTGATATTCCTTTAAACCATTTAGAATCTGTCTACCTTGTGGCCATTTCAGGAGCCTTTTGAGAAGCCAGCATACGACTCGCACATAGAAGTCGTTGACGTCAGTTCTACACAACCAGCTGCTTCCAGCACACAGGTAGCCATGGAGACGCATGACAAAATGTTACACAATGTTTGCTGCTCAATATCTGAAAACATTGTTAATTACATGACGTGAATGTTTTAATATCAGCAGCTAAATGTCTCATATAGAATATCTAAATGGACAGTTTTGAAGAAAAGATGTGAAGGCAGTAAAATCTTTGTATGTACGTTTGTGAACACGTGTGCTTGTTTTTATCCTTAGATATTGAACATTTAATTTCTCCTTTTTCCAGCAGTTTGAACCCATTAAAGACGACATTTCTGAGTCTTTCAAAAACCCGACATACATGGTGAGTTGAGAATGTTTCAGGGGTAAAACAAGTGTCTCAAAACACTATCCATCGCTCTGGATTTAATAGGACTGTATAGATTTTATTTTGACATGCAGAGCTGTTTTGCACATTATGACCATGAAATCTTAAAATGTTATATATTTTTACTTTAATTTGATAACTTTGTAGTGACAATCTTAAAGGCAAATTGCAGTTTTCATTGTCCTTTTTGTAAATGATGTCACATGATTTTATTGAGTCTGAGACTTAACCGGCCTATTCACATAACTGTTGAACAAGCAAGATGATTTCGTTTTATGTTTAAATATTGTGTCTAACATCTAGGTATACGACATAAATCGTAAACCCAATATCTCATTGCTGGCATTTTTTGTAATTGTGATTTTCCAACAGGAGCACCCACCAGATTCTGACATTTGATGTGACCTCTACATCCAGAGATTAGACTGATCCATGTTTCAGATCTGAAACCTCATTCATTCTCATTGGAGGATGGAGCATTTATAAAGAACGGCACAACCTGAACAAGAGCATTTTGAACACTGACAGACCCAGAACAAATCAACCTTTTGTACAAAAGAGATATATTTTGTGTCAATATAAATTTGGATGGATATACATGCTTATTAACTACAATTTACATGTAGCAGTTTGTGTAAAAAAAAACAAAATCACACGCATGATTTAATGTAACTAATATGAGACTCATTCAATAAGTGAATAGAAACTTGTAAACTTGTTTATGATTAATTTGTTTTATATCTTTATTTACATTTTGATTTTGAGGAACTTGATTATTAAAACTGCTATTATCATCACTATATATATCTGTGTGTTGCTTTTTAAGCCCCTTAGATGAAGAAGCCCCCGATGCTGAGCGTTATTGCTGTCACGCCCTCTTATTTGCACCTTTCTTTGCGCGACAGTGAACATTTCACGGGAGGACCCGCCATTACGCCAAGGCTGATGTTATCCACTCGCTCTTCACAGATAGGACCCTGATCCCCAGCTATCTGACCCACTGAGCGAAGATGAAATGCTTTCTCATCATCCATTTAATAACACAGAGAGCCACAATTTGAGGCCGTAATCACAGGGCAGCAGCAGTGACTCTGCTCCTCTCTGACTGTCACAAATGTCTGAACACATCAAGGTCTGTTTGAACTTGCAACAACTAGGCCAACCAGATGAGCAAAGGGACAAAAGAGACAAGTGGGGGGGGACAAATCTGAGCCACTGAAGAAAAGTGCAATCACAATAGGGAGGGATATGGACCGGTGTGTTTCTATGTTGTGGTCCACGATTATTCACAGTCCATGTCTCATCACGAGGAGTCTCTGAACCTCAGCCCAAACAAGGACCATGCTGCTCACTGGGTGACAAACATGGAGGGAGGGAATGAATAGCAATAGATGGGTTTGAGAGGGGCGGACCAAAGAGGCATGCAGCCTGCAGCATGTGTGCACACTGTGCTGCCTTCATGAGCTGTCAGAAAGGGTGCCGGCACTCATGAATGAACCAACAATGATATCTACATGATTCCTGAATGGGCAGGAAGTTGTTTGTTTTTTCAATGGCCCAAAAGAGTAAGGGTGATTGGTTTTACATCAGGTTATAGTTTGTATGGAAGCCCCTTTCTGTCAAATAAGTCAAAATGATGAGACGCTAAGTGATATTATGGCATAATAATATAAAGTCAAGATTCTGACTTTACATAAAACTAAATTATGATTATATTTGTCATTTTGTCGTTCTTTTTCCTGCCAGAAACGGGCTTCCATATATACTTTGCATTTTGTGCAATAATGTATATTTTAGATCCCTATTTCCATTTTCTGTTCCCTTCTCGGTTAGCAAAGTAATTTACAACACAACTTTAAACCACTCTTAAACAAACAGTCAACAATGATCAGATGCCATGGCTGGGTCACTGGGGGTCAGTTGGGCCGATTTTGACATCCTTGACCCCATCTCACACAACACTTTGTTTAGAATATCCACCAATTGAACACAGTATAATGAAGATAATAGTGTCGACTAACAACAGACTACATTTTTTTTATTCACAACCTCTACAAGACCACACGATTATGTAAAAACATGCTTCACTTGATATTGTACTTCAGTGGCGTAAATGTCTTTTTCTCCTTATGCTCGTTTTCCCTTACTCATTTTTCATCCAGCAAAAAAAAACCAGCATTAGTCTATTTTCATCTGTGGATCTCGGGTGTTGGAGATTACGAGGAGCACCTGAAGGCAGCACAGACAGAGAGAGAGTGAGGGCGAGAGCGGACTGACTGACAGAGGGGGAAGGGGCGGCTCATTGAGAGATAGATTGGATGGAGCAGAGAAATACAACCAGTCAGCTGAAGACGGAGCGAACGGAGCAATACAGAGAAAGAAATAAGAAAGAGAAAAAATACTCTCGCGTTATAAACAGAGGCCGTGTCGGGTTGAAACGCGCGCGCTGAGGCTGAGAGGAGCCTCAACAAGGTACGGATGCTTTCTAACGTGCACGCGCTGAACTCTGTGCAGTTTTTTTTTACCACTGTTCATGTATGTGTCTGACAAAGAGAAATTTAATAGCTCCAGGGAAACTGTCAGGTAGTCTTAGTTTGCACAAATGTAGATAAAGGAAATGCAAAAAAACGTGTTCTGTTTTTTTTTTGTTTTTTGCTTGTTATTTATTAGGCTTTTAACAATTTGAGGTTTCCAAACACAAGTCTGAGTAGAACCATGTGGATGCGTGGTGCCCGTGCTGCATGTTAATGAGGGGTGTGCATCACCTGTGATCAATCAAACTCCAAATATCAGATTACGCTGTCGTGACGAGTGTGAGGAGAGACTAATGCGTGTGGTCGTGCACAGTGATGGACTATCAGCTAATTCAATGAGCATTCTCCTGCTGATTTTAAATCATTTCTAAATGGGGAATCATTTCTTGTTGGTTAACAGGACAGGCCTGTGACTTCGTCGGGCTCTGCTGCAGGGCAGGAGGAGAGTTTTATGGCTTCTTTTGTGAGCAGGAGAGCCATAATAGAGATTCAATGAAGGTCAGGGTTTTGCACAGTTTTTTTAGTAAACAAAGACTCGAGGAAGAATGTGCACCATTCAGAGGTTAAAAGGGAAGTTTAGAAACGTATCTTCCTTTTTATGATTATTTTTGCCATGTTTGGGGTAAAAAATATGATGTTTTCAATGCAAATAAATCAAATTGATTGAGAAGAGGTCTTTGTTTGCAGGCCCCTGCTACTACACTCTGTTTTTCCGCACATTTACACTCATTACAAGCTCAGTGGGAGTTTAACATCAGCCATCAGTCAAAAAGCCTCTAAAGTTTGGCTCGCCACCAGACAGATTGGCACTTTGTCAAACATCGCCTCCTCTGTCCCTAAAAATCCATTTAGCTGTTGAAATCCTGAAATGAGACACAGAATTGTCGGGTTTCTGTCCCTCAGACAGGGAGCCAAATTCAATCTCTAGAAGTGATTCTTTATCCAGCTGAGTCTCAGAGTGGGCGAGCTGAAGGTGTTCTGAAGTGATGTTCTTCTTATAAGCCTCTTAAAAGCCGTCTGGCTCCTGACCTCCTCTGCACTGTATATTTCAATACAAGCGTTTTTATTCAAATATGAACTAACTGTCTCCTCTTCATTTTAGATCCTACACACTATTTCAGATGTTGACCGACTTTAGGATTAGAGCCGAAACAATTAGTTGCTCGACAGAAAAATAGTAGGCTACTATTTTGTTATTTGTCTCTGCGCTTTTTCCCCCCCAAAGCAAAAACAGTGAAAAAATGCCAAAGATTTAAACTTATCAAATGAGAGGGTCACATTTTATTTTAAACTTAATAAATTTAACTTGTGGTTAAACAAAAACAAGACATTTGAAGATGTCACCTTGGGCTCTGGTACTTATTGTTTGACATTTCATAGATGTATAACAAGCCACTTTTCTTTTCCCACTTAAGAGAATAGAATGCATTATATTTTTTTAAATGAGGAAAAACACTTTTCTTTTTTTTTTTGTAGAGTTGCTGTCGATTATCCTAATACCCTCGCAAAATGTACAGCAGGCCACTTTTTTTCACAGATGGAAATTGGAATGAAATCTGTCACATCCAGATAAGTCAGATTGGCCATGTGGGTGGCATTAGAGGTGGTGGACACACGGAGCGCTGGGCAGATGGCGTCAGCAGTGTGTCGACGACCTCGCCCCTCTCTGGCTCCCTCTCGAGACCCGTCCAACAGCAAATGAGTCTGACAAACAGGTGGCGTGCATGTTTGCTTGGGTTTCGTGTGTTGTGTGTGTGTGTGTGAGTACAGGGCGTAGTAACATAAGGTTGAGCTCTCCAAACACAATGTCAGTTTACTAAAGTACTCCACTGACTTCACTGTAGAGTGCGCCGTTTAGTAATAGGATGAATAATCTTGTCACAATCAAGTGACAGTGTGATGGTAAATGACAATGAGGCCGACATAAAGAGACACCAGGGACAAAGTTAACTGCTGGGAAATTCAGACAAGCAGCCAAATCATCAAAGGGACAATCAGTGAGGGTTGTACTGTCAGTCATAAGACTGTGACGAGAAGCATGTGAATATGGAATTTGTCATGATCCAGCACTCTCATGTGAGGACTAGCAGCCAGGGGAAATCCATGAGTAGAAACATGAAATAATATTCCAAAACAATAAGGAACACTCAGCTGACTGCTGTACTATATTACAATATTAGTGAGCCTTTAGTAGGTGCAGTAACAAGATAACCTAAGACAACTATCAGTATAATATTAAATTGTTTTTATTGGAATATAAGCAGACACTATTTCAAGACTGCCTGAGCAACTCAACGTCAACCCCTATGTTCCTGAGATTAAAAAACAAAAAACTTGGAAATTAGAGTTGACAAATGATGGACAAATTATTTCTGGATAAATTAATATTATATATATTGTATTCCTGCTCGTACTGTGAGTTAAAGTCAAGATGACAGCAATGTCTTACAGCAAGGACAGGACTGACGGCTCTTAGGACATTCTTCTCAGTATTTTATTTCCTTGCCTATAACTGTAGACAACAGAAGCATCACAGTAAGGAAATAATATATCATGATTCTAACCTATAGTATAGAAAATTAACAATATCAATTAACCTCTTCTAACAGGAGTAAGAGGGTGTAATAACAGTAAGTCTAATAACACAGAAAAAGCAAAAAAGTACATGTTGACTTGCCACTTTAATACAATAAATTACTAAATAAAATGATTTATCCCTTTATTAAAACTGCCGCAGATTCATTTTCTGTCGATCCCTACAATATTCAATTATTCGAATTATAGTTCTTCTTGCCATAAGTACACATGTACATAATCCATTTCCAATCGATTTCATATTAGAAAAGATGAATGCTGAATGCTTTTCAGTATAACCTCTGCTACATCCTTGCTGCTATTCAGTTTCTGTTCTAATCTTAGTCTTTTCTAATCTGCTTCATTGTATTCATTGAAATCCTCAGTGATGCACACACAGCGGGCACTGCCGTCTTAAATCAAGGAGGCTAGATAATACCACCATATGGCCAGTGGTAACCTGGTAAGTATTTAGTACGACAGACTCAGTGAGTGAATATGTGAGTGAGTGAGTGAGAGGGAATAAACAGAAAGAAGTCGGCTTTAAGCTCTTCTCAGCCTCTTGTAATTAGAGAGAGTTGGATGGAGGGAGGAAGAGAGTGAAAGAAGGTCAGGAACGTGGTTCAAGAGTGTTGGGAGGCAGGCTGAGTGACAGCAGAGCTGTCAGCTTTGTTGTTGGAACCAAGTTTTCTCAATGGAGTGGAGTTGTACAGTGGCCAACAGATGGCAAATAGAAAGTCAAGTTACAGGACACTTCTTCCCTACAGAGGTAGCAGGCAGTGATTACAGATGCAGTGAAGTTGAGAAAAGGGGATTAAAGTAGATAAAAAGGTTGTAATGCCTTGTTTTCATGACTTTTTAGGCTTATTATTTTATAAAAACAGAGCCTGTATTATAATGTTATTGAAGTCATTATAGTTATGTCATAACTATTTAATTTAATACTTAAATATGTGTCAAAGACGCTTAACTTCAATAAATTGCATACATTTCAGTCGCCATCTTAGATGGTAGTTACTGCTACTCTGCTAAGCTAGGTAGCGTTAGCTATTGTTAGTTATTAGATATTGTTTATCATGACTAAACTAAACAGCTGAATCATTTTAATTATGTGGAATAACTAACTTAATTACCAAAGTGTTTGTTCATCAAAATTGATATTTTTTTCAATTACATTGAACAGCTGTAAAAGAGAATCCATAAGAATAGTAATGTAGTTTTAGCTTTAGCTAGCTTTCCCTTGACATGTCTCGCTGGCTTACACTGCCTACTTTTGTCTCACTAAATTGTTGGTTTATGTCTTTTTATTAGATTTGTGAGTTTTATCCTTTAAATATTATTTTTGGGTGGAATTTTAGAAATTTTATTTATCTAGTAGCCGCAATCTCTGAGCCTGGTTATTCCTTGGTTGTCAACCTGGTAGTCCACCATAATTCCTGGATATCCTCCTACGGATCCGATCTCTGTATCCTGCGTGAATAAATATTTTATATAAGTTTATGTAGTTAGTCGACGCTGTGCATAATGCCATAATGTCCATATTTCTCTCTTGATAATGTGCAGAATGGATTTTTTAAAAGTGCTGCTTTGTCAATGCAGGATGAGTGAATGAAGGGACAGATATGCTGATGGTGGTGCAGCATTAGACTGAATCAATCTGAGGATATTATTATTGATGCCTGATTGAGGCTCACGGATGGGGAGAGGTCAAGGGTCATGTCATGCTCCGGCAGTGATCCTGCATGGACAACATGTAATTACAAGACACTGGTGATGCTAGTCTAGAACACAAATGTTCCGGCCAACCATAAAACCACAGTGTTTGTTTTTTTTACATTTAAGTATTTGTATAGATTAAACTATTTCGATAGAATGTGTTATACTGAGCTTTAAATGTGCTGGTGGGTGGATTTAGTTACTTTTGGACAGAGCCAGCCATTTCCCTTTTATTTCTAGTATGTATGAAAATATGGCACTAAATTTATATTTGACACAGTAGTATTGATCTTCTCATTAAACTCTTAGAAAGAAAGCAAATAAGTGTGTTTCCTAAAATGTCAAACTATTTCTTTTAAGCAATAGATTATGGAATCAAATGCTGAATGAAGAAATGCAAATAGATGATGTATGGTAGGTTCATCCTAAATAAGTTGTTTGAAAGGTAATTCCTATCTGACTTGTTTGTAATGATGCCGTCAGTAAGCAATGCTGTTGATGGACTACAGCAGCAACGTTTAACAGGCAGTCAATTACAACGTGTAATAGGTCATTCCAGAGCAGCTTCAAAAGCTTGTTTTTCATCACCACTCATCAGTCTAATGCACAATTGAATGCATTTTATTTTAAACATGAATCCAAACTTGGCTTTATGAACACTTGTTACCAGCTTAACAATGGTCGGTTTGTGCTGTCGCTGTATATTTTAATTGCCACTTTGGCACAATGCCAACCTGCCCCTTCAATCATTTTCCTCCAAACTAGAAATGTCCTTGGCAGCTGTTTTCTTTCTTGTTGTTTTCACAAGCCCACCAGGGGAAATGTGACAGAACATGACAAATGATTTAAGTTAAGACAGTTGTAAATCACTGTTTTGATGAAATTGTCAGAATATTTGACATAAGATGACAGAAAAACAGGAAAGAATATTTTTTTTAACTTGGGTGTTATATAGACAAACCCTCATTGCCAACATGCTGATCTGCGTCTGTCTTTTGTTTATGGACGTCAGGCGTGTTTGTGGTAACTGTGGACGTCTAACAATGAGCCAGAAAATGCTCAAAGGAAATGTTGCTTTCAGAGTAGAAAACACAGACTTTTGCTTTTAATTAGTTTTTCGTAGACCACCATTTCCACTGTAGGTGGTAAACATACACTTACAATACAATGTTTACCATTGGAAAGTTAACTGTTAAGCTTTGCAGGAAATTCCTAGACATAGATGTCGTTTGGCAATATGAGCAAAGTCACGTTTCTTGTTTAATACTTTAATCTACAAATGAAATACAGGAATTACTGTAAGACTTAACAGATTTTTATTTTTTTTGTCTTTTAAAGGTCAAAATATAGTAAAAAAAAAAAAAATCCCATCACAGTTTCCCAGAGCTCAAGCTGTCACCTTCATATTATTTGTTTTGTCCGACGAACCGTCTAAATCCCAAATATATTTAATTGACAATGATAACAACAAAAAAGAACAGAAATCCTAGAAATACATACAACCAGAGAATACATCAAGCAAAAATGGCAATCTATTGTATACATAAACTGTAATTGCACTATTGGTTTTGCACATACATTTGGTTTGCGTGACATACGTTTCCTTCCCGAGATCTAAATAGTTTGATCCTGTCTAAACTGAAACTATTGATTATCAAAATTGTTCCCATGTTTTCTGCCAATTGATTATTTGTAGTGATTTGTCCGATCCTAATGGAAATAAAACCCTGACATGTTTTGCTGTGCTGCGATGTCCTTGAATTTGACGTTTTTAGGAGGTGAGGAAACCCTGCCTGGAACAAAATATATAATGGAAATGAAAATCTTATATTGATGCCAGATTGAAGCTGCAAGCTTCACAGCACACAGTACCAAACTAGTGGAGTGAATAATGTGACACAACCCCATTAAATTAATCTTATCTGTGAGACGATGGAAATGTAAACACAAGGCAAGTTTATCTGTAGAGCACATTTCAACAAGGCAATTCAAAGTGCTTCACATAAAACCATTAAGCATTAAAACATAATACAAAAGAAAAGATGATTTAAAAACAATTAAGAACATTCATTTAAACATTAAAAACAGTCAGTAAAACATTAAAAAGCTAAAAAAAATAGAATAAAAGTTGCAGTGCAGTTTAAGAAATAAAATACAGTAGTGAGATGCAGAAATTGATTAAGATCCTTGAATCTGGTTCAATTAAAGGCAACAGCAAACAGAAGAGTCTTACAGTGAGAGTACTGTATGGTACTGTATAGTTGCCATGGTGACAAACAAGGTGAAGCATCGTATTGGACAAAAGTTCAGCGTAATCTGACCGCACTTTCCTCTAGTTTGACAGTCGCACAGTTTGAAATGAAATGAATGCTCAGTAATGAAAGCGGGTATTAATTATATTGACACTTCGGCACAGTAATGGCTTGATTCATCACTGTCGAAGCGGCTGGTTTCCTTTTGAAAATGTGATTACGTTCAGAATTAATTTCTAATGAGAAAATAGACTCTTTACTAAGTGAGCCTCAAGGTACTAAAACCTATTTGTATAGCCTCACTGTGCTCTCCATTAGTATCACAAGAGGTCATAATTTTGCTTTTATAATCTGTTTATAACCCTTTATTTTTTTGTTGCGCCTACCACCACCATGAAAATGATATTCTTTGTGTCTTTAAGAATCAAACTCCTGTTTTTCCAAGCCTATGTACCTATGTAGTTTTTAATTATTTGTGAAACATAAATTAAGAGTTCTCAGAATAAAATCATAATTGTGGGGAAAACCCTAAATTCTGAGAAATCTTAAAATTAATCAATTTTTTTAAAAATGCAGATCTAAGAGTCACATTGTGTTTAGTTTTTTCCTGTTCCTAGCTGTCTGTGATTTTTCACCTTGGTCACGAGGAACGGGAGGAGCCAGTGGAGAGTTAACCAGCTTTGTTTTCTCTCCCTCCCTGTTCGACCCCTCTCTTCACCCTCCTGCCTCTCTGAATGATTGAAGCCATGCCCATCGTGTCTACAAGCACAGGTACAGCCAGACGTCTGCTCAACTACTTGGTCATTCTCTCTGATACCGTGTGTGTTTGTATATGTATATGGGGGGTTCGGGGTGGCGGGTCAGAAAGGAGACGGCCCACTGAGAGTCAGTTTCTTGTATCTGTGTCATGTGGGTTTCACCACTTTCCCCGCCACATAACTTCTGAATATTTTGACACTTAAAATGGCATTTTTCAGACATGAAAATCTGGGAAAATGTACTTTGTGTGAGACCTTTCTCTGTCTCAGCAACGCAATTTCACGAGATCTGGCAACTAACGTTTGCGAACGCCCTAGCTAATTATTTTTTGTAATGGTTAATATGGCTGTTAGCTATGTAAATATTTAATGTTGGCAAGAGAAAATATAAATGCATTATGCAAATATAACCCAATCTGCTTTCATTCATCCACACAATGTTTACAACACTTCCAAACGAGGTGGAGGGATGGGGCTAGAGGCAAACCATTTTCTAATTCACAATGAAAATAAATTAATTCACACTAGAATTATTTTGTACATCAAATTTAAATAAGACAGAGTGCATAAAAATGGACTAATAAAGCTTATTTATCAAGTGCCAGGATCCCCCTGACAGAGGACTGGGCTGAGCCCTGAATGTTATGTGTTTATTAACTGGCCTCTGGTCATTATGTAAAAGTGGCCCCCGGGCAAAGCAAGTTGAGTATCTCTGAACTACAAGAACACTTAAGAACACTGAGGTTGATTGCTTCATAAATTTACTTCACATAAATTTGATCTAATGTCCAATCCAATTGTTCCCACCCTGCTCATTTTATTTTGCCCGACGGGATCGGCAATCTCAGGTCTTCTAGCGTCCTGAGCGCTCCTCCTCGTAACGTAATGAGAGCTCAACAGGCTGCACCTGCAGCGGTCGAGTGGTGATTGCAGCTGGTCGAGCATAAATTACTGAGGCTTAAACTGAGAGAATATTTTAAGAATGCCTTTGTTGGAAATTGTATTACAAGCTAAAAAGAAGAAGCTTAAAGAACATGGCAAAAGATTATCATCTCAAACTTCACAATGGGGCTCGGCAGGCATCCCAGTCTTATTTGGAGCTACCCAAACTGCAAACCGACATTAAATGATTTAGCGTCTCCTACAATCTTGTTCAAACTGGTTGGGAAAACAATGTGATAACACAATGCTTTTATGTTATTTCTGTAATGATAATGCATTTCTAATGATATAAAAGCTTCTATTGTCTGTATGAAAACATTTTTATATAGTTCATGAAAAATTTATGAAAAAATAAAAAATGGGTGCATAATACTATACACTGATCCGACATTTTCAGTCCCATAATCGATCCCTATACCTGTGCTTTGGGTGTACTGCAGTGTGTCCCTGATAAGCTGTATGCCTCACTGTGTGGAAGTGACGGGGATCATTATTTTGTGTATATGCAGGCTGGACTTAAACATTGATTTCCTATCTTTGTAAAAGAAAATAGAACATGGACATAAATGTATTGAATTGTTTTTTATTATTGAAATAATCAATCATGCACCAGCAACATAGTAAGAAATCTTCAAAATTAACAGAAATTACAATTCAAATGTAAACCTCTTAAATGCTGCAAGAAATTGTTCAAAACTTAAACAGGAATTCAAATTAGAGTCTATAATGTATATCGTATAAATTAATTGAATTGATTGGCCCCATTGATACCGAATCCAGTTATCTGGGCCTGTATTGGCCCGATATCAGTATCGGTGCATCCCTTATTAAAACATAACTCCTGTTTTCTATGATTCATAGGGCTGCATGAGACCCTGGCCCTGCTCACCTCTCAGCTCCATCCTGATGCCAACCATAAAGAGGACCTGGCCTTCCTCAAAGATGTCTTCAGTGAGAAAAGCCTCGGTTACCTCATGAAGGTGCAGATATGCCTCAGTAGAAGTGACTTCTCAGATTTTTTGATTTCTGGCCAGACTGTGGCGTTCAAACCATGTTTGAGGGATATCTCGTCACATTAAAAACTATTTTGAAGAAAACCAGAACTTGCTTATACTTATGTCTCTCTAGATATACAATGGTAGAAATTCCAGATTTTTGTTTTCACCTGAATTAAATCCGCTGATTCTTGGAAACTGCCCTTTAAATGTCATGTAAACAGGTCACTCTTTGTGTGTGTTTGTGCATATCTGTATGTCTATTCATGTGTTGTACATCCCAGATTCATGAGAAACTGAAGCAATATGAGAAACACAGCCCGACTCCAGTTCTACACAGCGCCACCTGTCTGGCAGAGGATGTAGGTGCAATCTTTCCTCAATGTTTCTAAGCCAAACGAAACCTGAATATTGTTGTAAAATACCAAGTATAAGTAAACATTTATTGTAATTTTCTAAAGTAAATGTAATTCATGAGGAGATTTTATTATTTCGAGCAGTGATTTTCTGATTAATCGTCAGCTGGCAGAAGAGCTTCAGAACGGGCCGCTGGAGGGTGATGAGAGAGAACTGCTTCTCCTTCTGAGCACGCCCCACCTCAAGGTACACACTCACACATACACACACATTTTGTGTCTTTCCTCACACTTACACTAACTAATAAATGCTCAACAGTGTTTCTCTGATCGGTCTGTTTCTCTGGGCTTTCACCCTGAGCTGCTCTGATTTTCCTCTAAGTTGATCATCTATTACATAACACCGGCGTCAGAGCTGTCTGTAGCCCTAGACACAGACAAGAAATCCTAATTACTTGTATCAAGTGATTATGTTACATTTTTGGGCTTTCTGGAGAGTGGAGAGAAATGAGGGTTGTGGAAAAAGAACGCACATTTGCAAAAGAAGCTAGTGAAGGAGAAGTGTATCATCCTTATTCTTGGCCTGACTTTCTTGCTTTCTCTATATTGTCATTCAGGCCCTTAAATCCATCCGTGCATTTGTGGATGTGTATCGTTTCGTACAGGCGGTGCTGTCAGCCCACGACACAGTTGCCCAAAAGAACTTTGACCCGGTGCTGCCGCCACTGCCGGACGATCTGGACGACGACCTGGAAGAAGAGTCGGTCAAGATCGTCCGCCTGGTGAAGAACAAAGAGCCCCTGGTGAGAGCCGCCTCACACCTGAGGATATGACTAAACAAGAGCTCTTCCTTCCCTCAACAGCTATTATTCTTGTGCACTCAAGTGTGGTTTTAAAAACTTTATTTATTTTAATGGAGCAGCTGTGAGGCTTTAGAGAGCCCCAGGGTGTGAAGGTGTGTAAAAAAACAAATCTGTCAAGCTGTTTTCCCCTTTCTACTTTTTATGCTAAGCTCAGCCAACCATATCCTGTCTGCCGCTTCAAATTGAGCGTACAGACATAACGGTAGTATCATCTCATCTAATATTCAGCAAAAAAAAGTTAAAATGTTGTACTATTACATTTAACTTAAATTAATTACTTGAAGTACACTCGGAAAAATAACTAAGCATGTAATGTATGTACAGTACAGCAGATACAAGGCCAAGAGCATGAAGCAACAGGAACCATCTGTTTTCAGTGCAGCCAGCAGAGCTAAAGAACAAAGAAGGGAGGTGGTCTATATCAAAATCGCCTGTCTCAAATAGGTTTGGCATTTACTCTAATAGGTTATTGATCTTTCCAGCAAAGCCACCAACCTGCACATGGAGAGCATCTTTTACCTGTCTAACAGACAGCAGTATCAGCTTCAGTGAACGGAAGATGAGATCCGATATGTTCTGGAAATCAGATTCATTGTGTCTTTTCCACCAGGGAGCGACCATCCGGAGAGACGAGGTGACAGGAGCTGTAATCGTGGCCAGAATCATGAGGGGAGGGGCAGCCGACCGCAGTGGTGAGACAAACGCTGTTAGGAAAACATTCATCACAATGCAAATGTCAGTTGTATTGTTTTATTTTCTGTGAACAAACAAAACTTCCTATCCGACAAGACTTCCTTATCTCTACTGAAATGCTGACAGAGATGTGAGATTATGTTGTATAAACCCATGAACTGTCCACACAGATCAAATCCTTGAGATTAGTACCACAAGATTGCATATTTTGAGATTAAAAACAAGGGTTGCTCCTGACTGTTGCCATGGAGATGTTTTCAACTTAATGGAAATGAAAAATTGTTTGTTTCTTGTTCATATCTGAGTGTCAAAAACTACACATACTGGGATTTTCTTGTAGGCTTTTATTCCACTTGTTTTGTGTTCCCAGGCCTGGTGCATGTAGGGGATGAGCTTCGAGAGGTCAATGGACACCTGATAACCCACAAAAGGCCAGATGAAATTAGTCAGATTCTGGTAAAGGGAAAAAAAAAGCTTTTCGTCATATCTCATCATATGAGTTCAGATACTGTATGATTATTCACTGATGATTACTGCAGATGCATGATGCTGCTGCTCTGATGTGTTTGATCAGTCGCAGTCACAAGGCTCCATCACACTGAAAATCATTCCAGCTGTGGAAGAAGAAGACAAACTGAAGGAAAGCAGAGTGAGGACTCTTTTGTCTGCAACATTCAACCTAAATAAACAACCAGTTTGATTTAGAAAGACTCAACAACCGGGTACTCCGTCAACAAAAACTGGGAAAAATATATATAATATATATGTATTTCATCGATTGCTTGATGTTTTAAATAATTTTCCAAATGAAAACTAGACACGTAAATGGTGTCAAGTTATTTTTTCGTCACATTTGTCTAATCAAACAAAAAACAAATACCCGTTGACAAGCTAAGCTGTTTTTCCCTGTTTTCAGTCTTCGTGCTAAGCTAAGCTAACTGGCTTCTGGCACTAGCTTTATATTTAACGAAAAGACTCACTAAAAGAGCACAAATATTATCATATGTCCCAAGATACCATTGCTAATAGAATATTCCTGCTCCTAAAAGGTCTACCTTCGGGCTTTGTTCGACTACACGCCCTATGAGGACAAGGCCACGCCGTGCCAAGAGGCGGGACTTCCATTTAAGAGGGGGGACATTCTTCAGGTCGTTAGCCAGGAGGACGCCACCTGGTGGCAGGCCAAGAGGATTGGTGACTGTAATCTGCGTGCTGCCCTCATCCCCTCTACACAGTTCCAGGAGAGGTAGTGAGCATCAACTCTGCAGACAGATAAACACTGTTTAGAGCCAATGTGTGTTGGATTTGAAAAAAAGGTTGCCTTTTTTCAATCAAAAGTAAATCTTTCCCTCTATTTCTTTTTTATTTGTTCTTCCCAGGCGTCTACGATACAGGATGAAAATGGGTTCTTTCCCTGCCCCTATGTCCTCCAAAGCTCCTACATGTAAGCCTAATTCACTGTTGCAAAAATGTACCCCCATAACTTACAGTGTAAATATAAATGTACAAGAAGCTTAGATCTACAGACACAGCTTGTATTGCAGGTCAAATCTAATCGAGCCGAGGAGATCCTGAAATAGAGATGATGAATAGAGAACGGGATTTGAGGTTAATCTTTATTTTAAAAAATGCAATGCAATCTTTTGTTTCATTTCCTAATCCAATTTAAAAGTAAAATGAAACTGCGTGGTTTGAAAAGCAACGGCAGGTTAAGTCACTTCTTTTCTTGTATGTACTGTATCTGCCTCAAAGCTAAACTCCATACCTCTCACTGAGCTTAAAAAAAACAATGTTTAAGTATAATAGTGTGTTGTAAAGGTGTTGCTCTTTTTGAACTGAATGACTTGTTCAGAAGTACAGAAAGAAAAGTAGATAAGTGTGTGAAGGATTTCTCTGTGTAGATAATGTTTAGATATGACATTTGCAAGACAAAGAAAAAGTACTTTAAGATTACAGTGTATACTTGAAGCGGAGCAGTGGTAATATCACAGTCTAGCAGGTATAATATTCTGTCTCTGAATAGTGATGCTTTATGTCATTCCTTACATTGCTAACCTCAGATGATCGAGCTGAGAGAGGTAAGTGGACAAACCTGCATGTTAGAACGTCCAACCTACATGGACTACATGTTGTTATGGTCAGAATTTCTAAATTTCATTTAGAACCCCACCTTAAACCCCCACTCCACTCTCCCCCCCCCCCACACACACACACACACACACACACACATTATGCTGCACTTTTCCCTCCACAATTTACCCCTCTAGAGTTGCCTTCACACGTGTAGGTACTGCACTTGAAGCTGCTGTGTTGTGACGTTAAGTACCTTCAACCTCTCCTCCCTCTTACCCCGTCTTCTCTTCCTGCATGCCGTCCTGCAGAAGACTGTGACAGTGAGGGTGCTCTGAATGGAAAGGACATAGGTGAGGAGGCCCGATTAATGAGTTTATATTAATCACTGCAACATCACATTTGTGCTCAATCTGTGTGCAAATCCATCCCTCGCTTTAGAACAGTGGTTCTCCAAGTGTTGATGATTCAGGGAGCCAGCATATGACTGAGAGCTGCACAGGAAAAGTGTTTCTCTTCCACATCAAACTGCAGAGTTTTCCCCTGAAAAACTGTAACAGCACGGGCATTGACGACAGAATGTAATTCCTGCAACACCCGTGAGGTGGCGCTAGTTACCATGCAACCAGTAGTTTTCTACAAATGGTCATTCCTAACCTGACAGACGTTTGTTGGGGGAGTGCAGTTTGACGCAGTCGGCAATAGTGTATTAATGTAAGCTATTGAAAGTGTAAGTATTGAAACGGGCCGAAGATGATTAAAATATAATGCATGCATGTCATCGTTCAGGGTTTGCACAAAATGATTCTGAGGGCTGCCATTTGCCCGCGGGCCGTTCTTTTTACAGACTGACATTTTGGCATTATCATTTGCATAATATATTATGATTTTTTTTATGGCATATAGTATGCCTTTTTAACATGTTTTAGAATAAACTATGCTATGATTTTATGTATTACATTTTCATGGCATACTTTACCATGAAATATCATACATACTCCTTCAGGGCATACGTTACATATTAGTGTGTATGTGTGTGTGTGCGTGTGAGAAACAAACTCAAAGTATAGTATGCCATAAAAATGTCATAGTAGTGTCTTAAAATTACATTAAAAAATGAATGAGTATGCCATAGTATCTGTATTCCTTAACATGTCAGGATTGATAGATGTGTGTGTGTGTGTGTGTGTGTTTGTATCTTCTTGTCCTTGCTTTCGATTTTGAAGCTCATCACTTTGTGTGAACATGTTATTCTGGCGTCTTTTTGTGAGTACGCTGCAGCCACAGAGCTTCTCAGTGTCCTTGGCTCCTCATGGCAGCTTGTTTATCTCACTGTGCTTCACAAATGGCCTCTCCTCACGCTCCATGCTGAAGGTGTTTTGTTTGTGTTTGGTGAAGAGGTAGACGCAGCATGCATGGCTTCCAAGCTTCTATTCTGTTGGTGAGATTTAAGCTGGTTGAATAAATGGTCTAATATGAGCTGTAGTTTCTCCCAAGAGTAAGGCAGCCCCTGCCTTCTGTGGCCATGCTCTCTCATGGGATTTTTACTCAGGTACTCTTATGGATTTCTCATGGTGTCTGTGTTGTGTGATGTATGGCACAGGATTTTAATTTTAATCAGTGAGAAATACTGGATTGAAATTAATGGCATTTTCAGTTAGCTGATTATTAAAGTAGTCATTTAATGTCAAAGTGTGACTGGCAATACACTTTAAAAGGATTTTAGTGTATGGATCTCTGTCCATTCTACATTTGTATTTTCATTTCTTTGACCACAGCTAGCCTGCGCAGAAGTTTCCGCCTCAGGAAAGATCGCCACAATTCACCAGGAGAACCTCAAACTACAGACGCCAATCACACAGAGTTCCAGATTTATGAAGAAGTAACACAATATCTGCCCCGCCCTGGTGAAAGGCCTCGTCTTATAGTCCTGATAGGTAAGTCCTGCCACCTGTGGAGTAGAATCAGATGTTTTCTGAGTGACGTCCTTCTGAATGCAGACTATGTTCCTCAGTATGTGATTATATTTATATTACTGTCTATTCAGCTGTTTATTCTGTTATTATGGATCTCAGGTTCTCTGGGAGCTCGGATCACTGAGCTCAAACAGAAGGTGATTGCTGAGAATCCTCGAGGTTATGGTTTGGCTGTGCCTCGTAAGTCTTTTTTTTTATTTTTAATAAACCTTTTACTCACATGAAGTATGCATTTGTGCTAGGAAAGCATTTTTATGTCTGTGGTTAAGATGCTGTGTGTTTTCCCAGAGTACCCGTGTATAGCTGTAATATAGGATTTGAATAGACTTAATCCACTTTTTCAGACATTGTCATCCCTCGATGTCTTAATGCAAAACCAAAATGAAATCGCTCCAGTGAGAGAGGGATCGGATATTTAGTTTATCCCTAGTGTAAACAGCTTAAGAGTAAAAATGTAATACTTGTGGTAAATGTTCTGTATTGAGTTGACAGTATTAACATTCATTTTGCAAAGCACTTGGCTGGTAAGACATGGGTATGACATCATGACTTAATTCAGTGTGTTTTGTACCCTTATTATGAAGTGTCTACCCCCAAAACATACAAAGGTCCAGTTATTATCTTTCATTTACACCCCGTCTTCCTGCTGGCTGTTTGAACATGTGACCTGAAGATACGACTCGAGCCAGGAAGTGTTATGAGAGAGAGGGAGTGGAGTACCACTTCATCACCAAAACAGCTTTCGATGCTGACATACAGAGTGGCAAGTGAGTATTGGATACTTCATCTTGTAAACAAATTGATTGCAACAAAGTATGGCTTGTATAATAATTCCTGATGGTCTTGATATTCTGCAGATTTCTTGAATATGGTGAGTATAAAGATAATCTGTACGGCACCAGTTTGGATTCCATTCACAGGATTTTGGATCAAAACAAGGTCTGTCTTGTGGATGTGCAACCAGAGGTTAGTATTTAAGTACTCTCAACCAAATACATTTAAAATTACAATTGCATCACCTGGAAAGTACCTGTACTTTAATTCAATAAATATGCAAGGACCTGTGCAGGCAGTCAGATAACGAGGATTTAAAACCAGTGACGCAAATGGAATATTTCTTATCTGTCTAGAGTCCCCGACACTATTTTATCTGCATATGCCTCCAAAAGAAATCCCTTGAGTGTTCATGAAGAATGTATATTCCAAGTTTTAGCCTCATTTATCAGACAGTTAAATTAGAGTTGTTTTGATTTTACTCGTCACATTTGAAGAATGACGAAGTCTGGATTCAGACAACAATGCAGAACATTGAATTCACAGAGCTGAGGGGTGCTTTCAGACAACTACACGTTTATGTCCATTGTTTCTTCCCCACTTCTGTTAGTTTGAGTGTAATTTAATGGTTATACAATGACCAAATTTCAAGTCTCACTTTTTAGATGTTGTGAATTGTGCTTTTAAAATGAATTAACGGCGTTAACTTAGTTCTACATTACATGCACGCCTTTGAATAGGACTATATATATATATACACACAGTGCAAACAAGACTAACATCTACTGCAGTGTTACCATGGTCTTTTGTGAAGTACTATGCTTTGTTTTGTACCCGACATTCAGGCACTGAGGACTCTACGCACTGCTGAGTTCAAACCATATGTTGTCTTTGTAAGGCCTCGCATCTACGAAAGTCTAAGGAAACCACTTGGCTCCTCTTCCTCGCTCAGCTCAGTCGTCACGGTGAGTTAAACAGCTTTAAACTTAAATATGGGACTACTTCAGTCCAAATGCAGCCTTTTCTGTTCTCCTCCTGACAGTGATCAAATTACTGTAAATCAAAAAAATAAGTGTACTTGTGTTCTCCCTCCTTAGGAGGATGACATGCAGGAAATGAAACAGTCAGCTGAGAGGATGGACGAGTGCTACAGCTCTTGGGTGGACTATGTCTTGGTGAAGGAGGACCCAGTCAGTGCCTTAGCTGAGCTCCAGGTCGTACTGGAGAGGGTGCTGATGGAGCGGCAGTGGGTGCCCGTGTCCTGGGTGAGGAGCTAGACTTCTAACTGAGCTTGACTGGTTCAAGTTGGATCCGTGGACACAGAGCATGTGTAGGAGTCATCTAGTGTTTACTGCCATTCTCACCATTCCACATACAGGTTTGGGATGTTGTCTGAGTAACGTCAGTAGCTACGATTTCATCAATCAAGCCTTTTGGTTGTAGATTGTTCACTAACCGCTCTGACAGCACTCAGTATGATCAATATATAAGAACTCTTCTGTAAAAGCAGCTATAATGTGAAGTGCCATATCAACCATTGGAATAGTAAATCTGCAGACCATCTTCTCAGAGACTGTACTTATGTTACCTAACTTGGCTTTGACAAAGTCTGTATTAAAAAAGACAACGTGTTGAATCTGTTGCACTATTGTAAAATAAAACCCATGCACCATCCAGTTGGGGAAACCATTTACTCTAGAATGACAATTATAAACCAAACCATAAACAAAAGAAGGAAAATATACATGTGTTTGCATTGTGCACAAGATTACACAAGGCCTTCTACTTCCACAGCTTCTTGATCGACATGTTCTTCTCGCTGTCTTTCTGCATCACCTGATGAAGAGAACATGGAACATATTAATAGGCAGGTACCGGTAGAAACCTTCATTCACGTATGCACATTAAACTTGAACGTAAGTGGTGTGAAAGGAGCCTTGAAAATAAGATTTCTGTACAAGAGAACAGTTACACAAACCTTTGCCACAGCCATCTCAAAGTCCTCCTGGGTGACATGAACTCTCCTTTCTCTCAGAGCGTACATCCCTGCCTCTGTGCAGACACCCTAAAAAATACACAAGAAAATTAAATAAAGGGCCTTCTTTTAACACCCAAACGCTACTATTTTAGTGGCCCAATTCTCACCTTAACCTCAGCACCAGAGGCTCCAGGCATCAGCTCTGCAATCTTCCTCAGATTAATGCCACGTGTCAGGTTCATCTTCCTGGAATGGATCTTCAAGATGTCCAGACGGGCCTAATGGTTCAGAAATGAGAAAAGCTCAGAACAAAACCGCCCACAGCATGTATGAGTTTGTGTACATGCTGTGCAAGTGACTACCTCTTCATTTGGAGGGGGGAACTCGATCTTCCTGTCGATCCTGCCAGGCCGGAGCAGAGCTGAGTCCAAGATGTCAATACGGTTGGTGGCCATAATGACCTGAGAGAAAGTGAATTAAGTCAAATTAAAAACAAAACAAATGAATACATATTTGTGTCATGCTAAACACAACATTATTTTACATCTTCCGGTCTTGCATATACAGAGCTGGTGGGAAAAAAAATTGGTATCCCAAATAAGTTGTTCCCATAAAACAGCTCTATTAGTGTAAGTGGATAATGGCATATAAATAAGTACTGCTAATGCTTTTATACTGTGTGATGAAAAGACTACTAACTATATAATGAGATGAATAACATTTAGAGTCAGTAAAAGCCTGAAAAGTTCAAGTGTTTACATTACCTTGATGTTCTTGGTGGCCTCGAAACCGTCCAGCTGATTGAGCAGCTCCAGCATCGTCCTCTGCACCTCACTGTCACCACCTGAGCCGCCCTCCAGGCGAGACGACCCGATGGAGTCGATCTCATCCATGAAGATGATGGAAGGAGCGTGTTCTCTGGCCATGACGAACAGCTCACGCACCATACGGGCACCTGCCGCAAGACATGGACGAACCATTGTTAGAAACTCAGTTTTAAAAAATGAACAAAGATTGGAAAAGAATTTGATGAAAGTCTCACCCTCTCCAATGAACTTCTGGACCAGCTCAGAGCCAGACACCCTGATGAAGGTACAGTCAGTGTGGTGGGCCACAGCTCTGGCCAGCAGGGTCTTCCCTGTACCCGGGGGGCCGTACAGCAGCACGCCCTGCACACATTCAAAGATAAAAAGAAATCAGAACCAACTGCACATGACAGATGGATACAACATGACCAGAGTGGAAACAATTACTTGAATGTCAGAAAATTAGTTGGCAACTATTTGATAATATATTAATAGCTCCAGTCGCTTTTAAAGCAAAATGACAAAACTTTTCTGGTTGCAGTATTTCCAAATGTGTTGATTTGATAGTTTTCATCTGTTTTATATCATTGTAAACTTCATATCTTTGGGTTTTTCACTGTTGGGAAATCAAAACAAGACATCTGAAAACATCACCTCAGGCTTTGGCATATTATGATGGGCATTTTTCCAGTTTGTGTGTTTTAGAGACCACACAACTAATTGAGAAGATAAGCTGTATATTAATCCATAGTGGAAAATATAATTTGTTGCAGCCCTACATGTAAGATCTTTGCATCTCCAACTAAATACTTTTTTTATCTGCAGTCTCTGAACTAATCTCAAACTGTGAATGAACAAAAATGTATTTTAAAAAGTTGAATGCAAAGCAACAATACACTTATCTAAAAGGCCTTGGTTTGTGTTCAAGTTACACCACCAAATCGGCCTTGCGGAAGTGTCTCCCTATCTGATTCACACTTTTATATTTGGAACTGCACCTAATCTCTGATGTTCTTACAACAGAGGAATGAAAAGAGGAATGTCCCCTTTAGGAAGCAGTACAATGAAACAAAACAGTTGTAAAACAGTTGTACAGCTCTTGTGCACCATCAGCTCTCTCCTCCATCACTCACCTTAGGCTGTGCAATGCCTAAAGCCTCAAACAGCTCTGGGTGCTTGACAGGCAGCTCAATCACTTCTTTGATCTCCTTGATCTGCTTATCCAGGCCACCAATCATTTCATAGGTAGAGTCTGGCACCTTCTCCACCATCATAAGGGATACCAGAGGGTCCACCTTGTTGGGCAGGATCTTGTGCAGGGTGTAGCTGTCGTTACGCAGCGCTACGCGGCAATTGGGAGTCACCTGATGCAGAAATTACAAAAAACAGATGAGATAATAGGAAAGGATACTTATAGTCTGAGGTTTCCTGACATGAAATCCTCTTTTATCATAAATTACTGAGTATACAGTCTTGTGCTATGGTGGTTACTAATGACAGGCATAATGTGTTATTTTTTGTTATTGTTAAGAAAACAATGGGAAAACTATTCAAGGACTCAGACTATTAACCATTATTAGGTTATCAACAACTATAATACTCACATCATTGATGTCAATGTTCTTGTCCACGTCCACGACAAATTTTCCTTCTGGATGAACCTAAAAAGTGACGAGGAGACATGTTAATTTAAACTGTCAGCAAATACTCAAGATATAGTGTGGTACAAGGTACAAGTACACAGCATACCTTAACCAGCACTTTCTTTTTGTCCATGACCCTAACCACTTCCCCTACATAGGACCCCTGCTCCTGTAGTAACTGCAGCTCCTCACGAAGGAGACGCACTGAGAGACAAAAAAGTATAACTTTATTATTTTCACCTGTGGGGCAATATTATGTACAGCTTTATGAGATAGAATTAAATAATATTACAAAAATATACAGACATTGGAGTGATGACAAACAAACCTTTGGCATTGAGCTCATTTCTCTGTGCCTGCAGACGTCTGAGATTCTGGCTCTTGTCATTGACGGTCAACTGTTGAAAAAACATTGGTTCAGGATTGACAGGCAAGCAGAAATTGGGCAACACAGTCAAATTAGCGGCTGAAAGTTTGCAGATATAATATGTTCTTACCTGTAACTCTTCTATCTTAGACAAGTAGTACTGCCGGAGACCCGAACCACCTTTACTCTCCCCCATCTCCATCTGTCAATGAAAATAACCTAACTTTATTTACCTTGTTATTGTGTGTTAGTCTGTAAAGTTAAAATGGTTCATCACAAGAGTCCCGGTATTGTCCAACAGTAGAAATCCTAAAGATATCTAATTCATATTACGAAGACAGCAAGAAGATGAAAAACAAAATCCCATTTGAGAAGCTAGAGTTTTTAATAGATACATTTAAATTTAAATAAAAGACTAAATAAAAGAATGCCAAACTAGCTTCACACTGTCCTCACAGATGTTATGAGACTCTGAACACTGATTCGTCCAGCGGGTTAGTAACCTCAGTGCTAAGATGTTGACTCAGCCAACTAACGGTGCTTGAGGACAGCGAGGTATCGTTACAGTTCACGTCAAGTGCAACAATACACAGATAGAAAGGGCTCGAAGTTAGCGGTACCTTCCATGAGTGCTTCTGTAGTTTAAATCTGCTGACTAACATTAGGCTAGCTAGTGTTAGCTGTGTACGTGTGCGCTAACTCGGACCAACAAGACGTCAAACAAGGGATCTTAACGCTCGCTTGGTGATCCTAAAACTACCAACGTTAGTTATTTATGTCGTGTATTTAACAGTCGTCGTACTCTTAACTTAATTATAGAGACCACAGATGCTGGCAGTCATTTAGAGGAGCTAGCTCAAGCTAGCTGTGCGTTGAATTGACAGCGAGCCTCGGCTAGCCAGTCGATGCTAGCTCGGTTAGCTACAATGAGACAGCAAACCGGCAGAACTGTAACGTCCACATTTATACTTTTGAATGAAGTAATATTTCACTATTCACAGCAGACTCACACGGCCGTTCATCCTAACGCCCACTTTAAGATAACCATTCGACTTAAAACATTATAGCGACGTCTCTTTGATTATATATTAACAATAAAACCAACAAAACGCCAGAAAAAAATACACCTACATGATCAGCTCCGTCCACCTCCATCTTGGATTTTTCTGCATCCGCTTGAGGAGAGGCGTATTTCCGGAAGACTTCTTCTTCGTTGGTTTTGTTTTCACTGCGCACATTGCCGCCTACAGGCCCAACCCGCTTTACCCTTCGCTTCTGAGTGGCCGTTTTCATGACCGTATAACACTTTTTAACCGACTTAACGTTCTATAATTGAGTTTATAGCTTAATTTACTCTTACATGTAGGTGGTGGAGAGGACACGGAAGAAAGTATTATCCTTATTGGATAACCCGGACCACCCTGTCCCAAGGACAAATACTGGATATCATTCCTGCCCACTGCTTTATAACTTTATAATAAATCACCTCTGGCCAAATCAATCACTCAACCATAACACCGTTACACTGTTGTTTGTTTGTTTGGTTACATCTTTGCAATGTTATTTTGTTAGTTAATTTAATATTATTCTATTCTATTTTTTGTATATATTGTGCAATTTTTATATTTAATATTGCTTTACCTGTATGTATAAATGCTGCTGTAGCGAAAACAAATATCCCCTTGCAGGATTATTAAAGTAACTATCTATCTATCTATCTATCTATCTATCTATCTATCTATCATTTAACAACAGATTGAATTCAGTGTAAACCTTTTGTCACATCTTTGCTTAGTGCCATTTTCACCTTACAAGCTGAAACGCAGATCTGTGAAGGATGTAGGATGTTTTTTGGTTGGCCGTTATTTGAGGAGCGGTATACCTGTCTAGGCAGTTAAATACAGGTAAGGTGAGCCCAGCCTGAAAACATGAAAACCACATGAAACCGCTGCTCTCAGAGAAACCTGAGCTCTTAGACCCGCCCTAACATGCACACTCATGGCCCAGCCTTTAATCCCACAGCTTGCACAGCAAAGGATATGAATATAACAGTCTACTCCATTCTTTTTTATAATGATACCATTGGCAACATTGTAATATGTTCTATATCATGAAGCAACAAACATTTGCAAGTATATTTATTGTAAAAAATACTCAAAATGTATAAACGATAAAGGCATTTGATTGATACACAACATGCATACATTTTTCCAGAGGCTGTACAAAAAATATTTGTACAGTTTTTCAAATTCTAAGTGCCTTCTTCACATAACAAACTTTGGCACAGCAAATACCTCTTTTAACATGGAATGTTTAAAGCAATTTAGAAAACCCTCTCATACAAAACCATAACAAAATAGCATTTCAATGAAAAATCCCCCCATGAAACTATAAACTGTTCACAACAATTTGGTGCATTGTTTAGTTGACACACTACATCTGCATTCCTATTTTGTTAATATCAGTTAAACTTCTTGGGAGGTATTGATCTTCCAGGAAGAATCCTTTAATCTGAACAGCCTGCCTCAGTTCATATTCCCGACATTATAACAATAACCCGACCAACCCCAATAACAAACGAAAACAGCATGTAAACATAGAAGAAGTACAAAAATGTGCTGCTGAATTACAGCAAGACAGAGCAGACTCAAATAAAGAGCTTTCTTACACAGTAAAGAAATGTTTCATTTCAAATGATATATCCACCATGATACAAAAAAAAGAAGCACCTAATATGATTGTTGGCATAAAAAGCTTATTATTAATTCATATCAGTCATTAAGAATTCCTATATATTTTGTTTTTTAAAGAATATAATGCATATTTTCTACACAGTTTTTTGAAATTAAAATGTAGATTTTTCTAGTGTACAATGTTTTCAGCACTAATATATTTTACAGTTGCTCCTTTCTAAAAGTTATGGCTTTCAAATGTGAAGGTAAACAGACACCCTTTTCAAAATAGCACACATTGTGATGGTGATGACCACCTACACAGCACCAACGCCCACAAGCATTCAAGCATATTGTACCATAAACAAAACATATTGCAAAGCAAGGCAAAGATTATTTGAACAGGCTAAAAGTGATAGACAATGCAATGCAAACATATTATTAGGGACATTTGAATCACTTTGGTCCCATATACTTTGTTGATTTTAGAACTATTATCTTTTATGCAGCTCACTTATATGCTGGTCTATCATACCATGTCAGTGAGGCAGCGGAATATGTCTTTAGGTGAGTCGGATACCCAAAACCTGCTCCAACTCTTGTCTTCTCTGCTGCAACTGAAAAGGAAAAGCAAAAGCGATAGCGTTTAGTGCATATCAAAGCTAATAACAATCTACACATTACAATAAAACACCTGTCAAACGTGTCCGTCGTTAAGAAGTGCATTAGGCTGTGTAATTCCTTACTCTGGAGTAAGTGTATCTGCCAACTGCCTCTGGTACCCAGGGAGCCTGGTAGAACTCAGTTCTCCTCTCCTCCTCTGGGTTTCCGGTCACATCCGTCATCAACTGACGAAAAAAAGAAATTTATCTTTGAACACGAAGAACCACAATTTCATGAATACAGAAAACTTTCATTGCCAAATGCCAAAATAATGTTGTAAATTATCAATTTACTTTGCCAGTCAAGGCACTGAAGTCTCCATTTAATTTAACAATTCTGCTAAATACTGTTGTTTCTGCTTCCATTTAACCTTTGAACTCTGTTCCAATATGTTAATTAATTCAGTTTGTTTCGCCACAGGAGCGTCATAGGTGAAGGGAATTATAGGATTTGTCGGCTGTTAATTTGCGTCGGTGAACTGGCCATATAGCAAAAAAAAAAAAAAAACAGTAGTATTTTAGAGCATATTTATAAAACATTGGGAAATGAATGCCACTTTTTTTTTTCTTCCTGCAAACATGCTCCAAAAATACTTTGACATAAAACTGTTCAAATTTGGGAATGAAAACCGACTGCACAAAATACATAAACAAACACAAACATTGTTCGGGTTGTCATGAAGATACTGATGATAAACAGTCATATAAGCTCAAAGAAGTGGAGAATACAGTGAGATATCTACAGAACAACGATACTGAAATATTTCAGTATCAATATTTTCTGAAAATACTAAACATCTAAAGATGTAAACTTGAAAACATTATGCATTGAGCAATACTATGTGTAAAATAAACTGTGTAGTTCAAGACATCCTGTAGAGACATTAGTGGTGGGAGCAGATGTTCACCTTCAGATCTCTGCACTGAGACTTGAGCCAGTCCTGGATGAAATCCTGAGGTTTATTGCTGAAGCTCAGCATAAAGTCTCTCTCGGTCTTCAGCTGGTTGATGTACTCAATCGTCTCGTGAATCTGCAGTAAAAACAACCAGCGCAGTAATTATTTTAATTTAAAGATAAACTTAATGTAAACACATCATTTCGCTTTTATTACTATTCTCCTAACTAAGTGTCCAGTGACTGACTGGCAGGTCTTACCTTAATCTCCAGCGCAGCAATTTCCTGTTGGTTGGTTGTCGAGGACAGGAAACTGTTCATTTGGCCCTTCAGTGGATCGTCCACCTCCACGTCAATGTCGTAGCACGCCGTCTTCTTCTGGTCTGTGGGGTCCACACTGCTCAGAGACGCAGAGACAGCAAAACCAAAATAAAGTCAAGAATGCTGTTGAGGCAAACTTTTAAGAGCAGACCAGAAATCACTATTGATGGTCCAAATTATGAAGCTAAAAAAACAAAAAAAACAATAGTTCATATAAATGCATTACGGTTGAAAATCAAAGCTTATAAGTAAAAACTAAAGACTTTGGAAAAAAAAAAAATAATAAATCTAGATAATAAATGAGATCTGGACAATACATGTCAACACATCACACATGCACAAACACAGAAAAAGGGATAATGATCAACATCCCCCTACCTAATCATGTGATTGATAATGATGGGGTCAGGGTGCTGCAGAAGGCTGGCCAGCTTCATGGGAATCTCAGAGAACCTCATGCGAGGACAGCCGAAGATCTGAACAGATTTGGTTAAAAAAACGGAGCAATTTTGACATGATGACGGTAAAGTTTTGTTTTTATTTTCTTTCTCCGCAAGCATTTAAACATAAAAATCCCGATATAATACATGCTGCACATTTGCAGTTGGGGGGATTTTAAATAATTAGTTTGATAGTTTGATATAATACATCAACAAATGATTTTCTAAGCATTTTCATATGTCAAAGCAACAGTGGGAAACGCCTCAGTGGTGAGCCCGCGTCTTAAAAGCACCCCATTACCTGTCTGAAGTAGCGGTTGCAGTTGATGAACTCCTTCTCGTGACAATCCTGCAGCTTGTTGTTCTTGATGTAGAGCCAGAGGGCTTGCATGATGCTGGCTCGCGTCTGTGTGTGCACACCCAGCAGGCGAGCCAACCGCGGGTCCAGTTTGTACTGAGGGGGCTGGGGGGGGGGAAAAAAGGCATTGTAAGCAATGAAAGTGGCGGTCGAAAAAGGTAAGTGAGTCGTCCCGTCAAGGCATACGACCATTAGAGAGAAGGTAACTGAGCAAATGCACCTGGTGGTCGAGCATGAGCAGGAGGGTGCATTTAACGTTCACGTCGCCGGGCCTTTTGACTTGGAAACCATCCGTCTCCTGGGTAGTGGGCATTCTGTGCCACTGGAAGATGAAGTCGAAGGATTAGATTAATTTCATTGAGTCCAATGAGAGCTGAAACTAAATCAAAGCGGAAATAAATACAGAAAGTGACTCGTACAAGCAAATGCTCCCCAGACGGTAGTAGCACGGCGCCAGTATTTTTAAATGGTGCAGTCGTTGTGTTTCTATTATCACAGATAATTTCACCGCTCGCTACACTGCTTAATGCCGTAACATGTTTTTTTGATATCAATAAAAAAAAACGTGAAAGATCATAGTTACCATCAAACTGATTTAGATTAGGATTTTATTTATTAAATAAACATGGCGGGATATCTTCCAAGATTCAAGAGCTCTTAATAGAAGAAAGGATCGACTCCAAAAGTTTTAATGATTCCAGCTGAACTCCCTTTTTTGATCAGTGCAGTCGCAGAGCCTTTTGGTGTCTGTGTGCCTAAAATGTTCTGAGATGGCTGCGTCACGTGCCTTTAAAATGATGTCATACCTCTACTAAGTGGTTGTCGGGTCCATAGAGCTCCTTATCAAGCTCAATCACCAGGCTTTTGAAGAAAGATGAGAATTTCCTCTTCTGCTTGCCAGGCTAGGAACAAAAAGTGCAAAGGAGAGAGAGAAAGAGAGCTTGTTATCTATCTATATCTTCTTATTGTGCTGTGTCAGTCTGTGCAGCCGCATTGTTTAGCTCTGACCACATTGGGGGTGGCGAAGCACAAAACTGGAGACAACTAGAAAAAGCTGTTGCGCCCCCGCCCTCTCCGAAGCCCTGTTAATGCCGGTTTGCACAACATGACCCCTTTCACTCCATCCCTCACATCTCTTTTCTTTTTCTGTTACTCCATGCAAAACTCCTACGCATGCCTAAACCAAATGAGCCGGAGGAGAAAAATTAACTGAAAAGAAAACCCCTCCTTCATGTGGCCCCAGATGACACAATGAGCTGGAATTGATGGAGGGAGGGGAGGCTTGTCAGATCATGGTATGTAACGGCCGGTGGTTTCAATTCCTCGTCTCAAAAGAGAACATGAGCTTGTGTGTGTGCTTGTGTGTGTGCTTGTGTGTGTGCTTGTGTGTGTGTGTGTGTGTGTGTGTGTGTGTGTGTGTGTGTGCGTGCGTGTGTGTGAGAGAAGTAGAGTGGGGAGAGCTGTAAACACACATCTGGTTGCGTGGTCTGAGCCAAGGACACAGGCCAACCAGAGCTGAATGGCTGAAGTTCTCACAGAAACTAAATAGCACAGACTGAAATACTTGGAGTCGGAGCACACTGGGACAATGGAGAAACAGAGCAAGACAATTCAAATGAAGAACGTTGTTCGCATACTTCCTCCAGAAGTTTGCCCTCCACTCTCAGTTCCCAGGAGGACAGCTTCTCTGCCTCCTCGCCCTCGGGTTTGCTGGGGGTGTACGTGTTAGAAATGTAGATCCTGAGCTTTCGTTTTTGCTGTGTCATAGAGATGAACAAGCACATATATCAGTTATCAGGAACTCCAGTAAAAAAAAAAAAAAAAAACTGTTTCTCAAACAAAATGAACCATGACAAGTTTGAATAAGATACATTTTGACTTTTGACTTTTTTTAAGCTGCATTTGGTGATTGGTGAAGACAGATCTTCAACAAAACATGGCAGTCATTAATTGGTAAATCAAGACAGTTTAAAGTTATAATCCTTCAAATATTTATGAAATCAAACTCTGCATTTTCATACTATTAATAGGTGACACTTTTCTCTAAAGGCCAGTCAGTGTACATACATTCTGTAATTTCCTTACTATGCTGTATATTTCCACACTGGATTCAGATAGTCTATCTACCTACGCATTAGGAGAAGATGCATGCATTTAATCCAGCTTTACAAAATGTTAAGGACTATAACGTTCAGGTCGTGATTAGGTAGCTCTTCATAAAGCCTGACAGTTATTTCAAATGATCCTTTTCAGGATTGGAAAATCCGCTCTCTTGTGAAGAGGTACCATAATGGGCTTCTTGATGGCTTCCTGAATCTCCATACGCTTTCGGGCGATGGTCTGATCCAGTTTCCTCTCAAATGCCAAGAGATCCATGTAGGCCTGGGACTCTGGGACCAGGTCTCGGATCTAAAGAGCCAACGGCAATGCATGAATATTAAGGGGATTCAGCCAACTGTGAACCAACTGAATCCATCTAAAGTATGATTGAAGGGGCAAAAACCTTCTTACCCTCTGTGGGAGAACCTTGTCAGCCATCTTGCGTCTTTTTGCTCTATATCCCAAAGAAAAGATAATAAACAAGATGATTTCCAAAGCACTATATGTACATTTTACTAAAAAAATAAAAATAATAAAATAATAAAAACACACACACACACGAACTATATGCTTTCTCTAAAATATAAAAGATCCAATGGCTTAAAATAAGTTGAGTCAAACAAGGACATACTGTACCATGTTGACAATGTGTCATCATTAAGGATTTGCCTTTATGAAAGAATGACCTTCATTCACCAATAAACAATGGAATGACACATAAAAGATTAACAGACCTCATTTACTTAATTTGGTTATAAATTATTTTTGAAGACTTCATAGTGCAATAACAAAATCTTGGACGGTGCTACCTCTTTTTTAACTTCCAACGAATGATCACCTTGGGCTCTGACCCATCGTCATCATCGCTATTGACTTCATAAAAGCTGTTTTGTTTCTTTAATTTAATTACACAGTTCCCCCTCATTAGGACTAAATTTAATTCCCAAGCTCATTATTAAGAATTTAAGATTGCTGCTTCTGGCGCTGCGGCACACCGATCCTTCTAAACTGAGGATTTCTGTTATGAGATCAAGTTTTAAAGACAAGAGGTTCATTGTGGATGAACCGTAAATGCGGCCTCACGTCATGGATCGCCACATTTATGAGCGTGATATCGCTGAGCGGTTTGAAGTCAAAAATACCCACTTGTGTCTGCTGCTTTGAAAGCAAAAGACCAGTCATGAGATGCTCCTACCCTCGTGTCTGTGGTCTGAGCTGTGCTTTTAACAG
Source organism: Ophiodon elongatus (assembly GCA_016806645.1). NCBI lineage: Eukaryota > Metazoa > Chordata > Actinopteri > Perciformes > Hexagrammidae > Ophiodon > Ophiodon elongatus. The sequence goes on from JACSYO010000093.1 coordinate 524,928, forward strand.
CAAGTGACTTCACAGGCAGACTCCTGAATGAATAGTGGTGTTATTGTATTGTTAATGAGCCATAACAGGCAAAATTAGCTACTGTATCTTTATGACTCTGTGACTTCTACGGTGTTATGTATGGAAATATATTTTTACGGTTCAATGATTTTTGTTTTTACATGAAATATAATTTGCATAACATCTCCCACTGGAGGATATGTTCATTCAGAACCTTTCAAGTACAAAAACGTACCGCTGTAGTTGTTGTCCTGAAGATAATCCTGTTTGCTATAAACCAGTGTTGAGGATGAGGCGGAAAAGCCCCCATCTTCATCATGAGACGGTCCTCTTCTAAAAGTCATGATCCTCATGAACACTTTTCTGGTATCATTACATCATAAAAAGCTACAAAAAAACAATACTATGAGGATATGTAACTCTTTGACTTTAGCCACGTCTTTACACCAGTATTTTGGTTTTAGTCAGTCAAAGTCAGAAAATTAGGGTTTGTATCTCTAAGTTTTGAAAAGAAGGAGTACACGTTGCAGGAAATATAATGTGCATTAAAGAGTTTGCAGTATTTCAAGTGTATTGCAAGGAAATACTTAATTGTTGTTTATTCACTGTTACCGTTGTTTAAAAAAAAAAGTGTTGTAATCAGTCAATTCATTTTGTAACACTCTTAATAACTGATTAAATAAGTTGTTTAATAAGCGCCCTTCCCTGATTTGGCCCCAGGCTGTTTTGATCAATCAACCGTCACTTTATTAATTTCCCGCTCTTCTCCGTCTTCACAGTTTACCCTCGTCTGAGGCCTCCCAGCGCCTCTTGCTGCTGCTGGTGATGCAGATGAAGGAACCGTTTCCTCGAGGCGTCCATGCTCGGAGGCCCCATGCCCTGCCGCATGGGCATGTTCCCACCACCATAGGAAGGACCAGGCAGCTGACCCCCCATTGACCCCATGGGGCCCCCAACTCTGTTGGATGGCATCCCTGAGCGCTGAAGAACAAAAAGCTGAAGCTGATTCCATGTTCAAAATCATTTTCAATTACTGAAAAAACAAGTTTTATTTCTCCAGACCTTTTAGTACTCACTACTCTCCTTTTGAAGAAAAGTGTGGTTAGTAAAATAAGCTTGTATGTGAATGCTTTAGTTACATTTAGTTCCCGCAGAACTGGTTTACAAAAGATGGGTTTATGCTCCCAATGTGATGATTCTGATATTACATTTGAAAGGCAAAAAGACAATGGAAGGATAATTAAATGAAGGAGAGAAATGCTAATTTCCTATAGTACATTATGTGTAGCATAACTTTTAGAACTAGTCATAGTATAAAACAAATCAGACAGTGAAAATTAATATTTTGTAGAAATGTATGTGCAGATTCGATAGTTTTTTTTATTGTGACGTGCATGTATGTATTTAAGTTCTTTTCTATAATGTTGTCTGTTGTATGCATGTGTGTATAATGGCTAATTTCTTGATTTTCCAATCTTTATCTTGTTACATAATTCAGTATTATTCGGACACAATCCACATTTAATGGACAACAATGCATGTTCTGTCTTAACAGTGCTGCTTACTTTGTTTGGTCACAACCATATGGCTCCAACCAACAAACACGAGACAACTGTAATAATGCATATTAACTAAAGACCACATGCAGCTGCAGATGGCGGTAACACTGGGATAATAGATGCAGCATTAGCTCTGACAGATGGTGGTGATGATGAACTTACTTTTGTTTTCCAGTTAACTGACAGGAGGCTGAGGTCAGCCACGTGATTTTCGCTTTCACACATGCACAAAACATTAAGTTGTGATACTAATTATTATATAAATTAAACGTCTAAATACTTAAAGATTTACAAAATTATCAATCACTATAAACGCCATGTGAAAAAAAAAAATTGCACTTAATTTATGCTGGCAGTAAGTAGTAAGTAGTAAGTAGCAAAAGTACATATTCAAATGCGGAAGTAGCGTCGACACCTTGATATTTAAAAAATATTTTTACTTTTTACTTTGCTGTGTCACGCGACTGTCTTCAACTGGATATTTGTTTTATATTTCCATCTAATTCGTCTATTTAGAACTGCGTGTACTCTTAAAAGCAGCATAAACGTGAAGAAGCAACCAGATTGCGTTGCCGCCTCCTTTCACTGAGCGAGTGCCCGAGTTTCCCTGTTTGGGGAGCAGAGGACCAACCTGGGGGTACTGGGGCGCGTTGCTCATGCTGCGGGGGTATCCCACCGGGGGCTGCGGCATACCTGGCATCCTCATACCCGCAGCATGCCCAACATTCATGGGGCTCAGGTTCAGATTCATCGGCGTGAATCCTCCTCCTCCTCTCGATGCCATCTTCTGGATCCACAAGTGGTTAAAAAAAAAAAAAAAAAAAGTGACGGAAACTTCAGCACCAAATTTAGGTCCAAAAAGAAGTCGCTCAAGCTATTTAACCACCGTCGCTGGTTCAAATCCAAAAGTATCTGTCTGTACAGTTACTTTAAATGAGGTCGGGTTGTGGTATGACAGCAAGCACACTGTCAACAAAAAGCTAGCTCACGTTAGCTCGCGTCCGACCGCCTCAAGTTCCGGGATTGACTTCTGCCAACAACGGCTTGTTTTCCGGACAGCAAGTGGTGTCTGGTCCGTGGTGGTCCCCTCCTCACCTGGTGCTCAGGGCGGGACGTCACCGACGAGCAGCTGCTTCACAGCGAGGCGGACTTATTCAAACGGAGTGTCTCTTTGGCGAAACCGGGAAGTATTCTTGTTGTAACTGCCTATCTACACACACATACACACACACGCGCACATATAAGCACGCGAGCAAGCATGCGCGCACACACACTGTCAGACGCTGCCTTCATGGATGTCGGATATTTTCGGTTACTTCCCCTCGACCACCACCCCTGACAGACTTTACTGTCAGATACCAGTGTTTGTTAATAAAACACCACTTGAACGGATGGTAATGAATTTACCTCAATGCCAGAAACAGACTATGTCTGATAGAAACCAACCAGTATTCCTAATTTGCCCCTGTGGCTCGAGGATTTCTGTGCGTCGATTAATTTGTGGTAATTTGATTAAACACATTATTTAGGATGATGCACCATGTGAGATACAATACATATAACTAGGGGCCTCTCTAGAAGGCATGGCAACTAAATTAAACAATACGGCAGAAACGTTAGTTGATGTTGTAATTTTGTGGTGCAAGTTGAAATGTGGCTGTTAATACAGCTTAACCAGTGGTGGGAGAACATCTTTTTCTTCAGTAAATAAATACATAAATATAGAGTGGAAATACACTAAACGTCCTGTATTAAAATTGGTAGAAGTAAAAGTATTAGCATCAAAATATATACTTAAATCAGCAAAAGGAAAAGTGCTCATTATAGAGAATGGCCCATTTCAGAATAATGTATATCATATTACTAATAATTCTAACTTCTTTATAGGCGATTGACTACAAAGCTTAAGCACAACTATAATAATGCATCATCATTTATGTGTTGATCATATGTCACTGATTTGCAAAGTAACTAGTAACTACAGCTGTCATGAATGTAGTGGAGTAGAGTACATTATGTATCTCTGGTATATTGTGCTGTAGAAGTATATAGTATCATAAAATAAAAATACTCAAGTAAACCACAAGTACCTCAAAACTATACTTCAGTACAGTACTTCCTTACTTTTCATCACTGGTTTTAACTGCTTTATCTACAGTTTGGTAGCTGAATGGTCAGGTTGTGTTATGATTAATGGTGTAAAATGTACAAGTTTGCAATAAAGAAACCTGCATTCATCTCTGCTCAGCTTTGCTTTTTGGGGAAATATTGGGCAATTTGACCTCTTGACTGGTTCAACACGCATAGCTCTTGAAGGATGGGTTGCCAAATATACAAACACTGTCTATAGCATATGATGTATCTGAGATACATTATTTTTCTGCAATGCAATAGCATGCGTTAAGAACCACCAACACACAAATGAATAAGAGCTCAGATGTCGGAGTTTAAGAGGAGCACATGAATGTAGCATAACTGTCTCCCCTGGCAGTTTTCCATTCATGGAACTCGATGCGGAACACTTTCCTTTGATTAAACTCTCCAACTGTGAGAACTTTTGTGTTTACTATATCTCAGTTTCCTAAGAACAAGATCTACAACAGCACATCACTGAAGAAGAAAAAAAGCTCACAAAGTTAAGCCTCACAAGAGATTGAGATAATAAAAACTGGCGCATCTCCAGACCTCTTCTTTTGACCCACAGCATCCCCTGTTGGTCATCAATCGTCCTTGAAAAGTACAAAAGTACTTGAGCTGGGTTACTATCAAAAACCCATTCAAGGTCCAAGTTACCACAAGACATAACGACAGGTAACAAATCATTTATTATGCTAGACAGAAGAAACAAACGGAGCCATGATAGCAGCAATTCAACTATTGGAATATTTACACTATCACATCACACCAAAGATATATGTAACCCTTTACAATGTAAACACATGATACAAAGACATTTTTGAATGCTAGAAAACAAGCCGACAAATCCACCAAAAAATGTAATGAAACGAAACAAATCTGCAGTCTGCAGCAAATACCTGTTCGTACAATTAAGGGCTCAGTTACTGAAGTGTTTTTTAAAACAAGTTTCCACAGGTGAACGACAAACTGAGGGTTGCTTCTCTCTCAAAAACTGCATTGTGATTCAACTGGAGAACTGTGAGCCTGCAGTGAATGTTAAAATAAAAAGACAAACCATTATTTTTCAAAGAATGCAATTTTAAAAAGGTGAGGAAATAGAAGTACACCTAATGCCTAATCATTTATGTATCGAAAAAACAAAAAACAAAAAACAAAAAACATACTGTATGTGCACACGTTCACTCTTCACACAGCCGCCTCCGCTTGGCCGCTGCATGAATGACACAAGAAGCTACCTCTGTGCAGTGAAATCGTACATGGTGATATTCATTATTTTGGACTCCAGCAAAAACAAAAAACAAAAACTCGGAGACAAAATGAACTAAAACAAAAAAAGAACTGAGTGTTGGTACGATGATTTTGTGGAAGAAAAAAAGAGAAACAAATCTGTCAAGTATACAGTGGGAGGTCTGGACTGCTTCTGCAGAGCAGCAAACGCCATGAATGTCAGCTATGACATGGACGTCCGTTGAGTGTTACTGGTCTTCCCGTGTGTGCGTGTTTGTGTGTGTGTGTGCAAACACGATGGTAAGAGAAGGTGTGTTTGTGGCTGAGTGCGTTATTGAGGGAATGCCTCATCTTTCATCAGCATGCGCGGGCTCTCCTGGTTGTCCATGCGGCGTCGAGGACCCATCATGCCTTTGGGATGAAAACGGAAGACGTCATTCATTCACTTATACCAGATCATTACAGTGATTTAAATACGTATTCAATGCATAGCCAAGAGACAGATATTCAAAACAATATCAACAGGAATGAGCCAAGCCCTCATTTGGGAATTAATTTATTCAACACCAAGTGGGTTTGCTTCTTTACTCTAAAATTAAATAATTAAACCATAATGCTGCATTAAGCAAGATTTTATTTATTTATATATATATTTATTTATATATATATTTATATATATTTATTTATATATATATATATATATATATATATATATATATATATATATATATATATATCTTTTCTGAAGAGTGATGAAGTGATAAGTACACGGAGTGCAAACTGCAGACACAAAGAAGAAGTTCAAGGCTCCATTTCCACTTACTGCTCTTATGCTTGAATGATTTAGATCTTCTGGGTGAGTTTGGATTCTGAGGTGGAATAAGAAAAAACATCAAGTTTGAGTTAACAAATTAGGAATGAGTAAATGTAATCCATGTGTTTAAAATAGATTAATTAATTAATGATGGGGATAATAAAACAGCACAATGCGCCACAAGATTGTTATATTAAAATCGAGGAAATAAAAGTACCTTGTCAGATTTCCTTTTCTTGGCTGTAAAAGAAAGACATTACATTTTAGATTCAAAGAAACAATTGAGGAATTTTATTAGAAATTATTATTCTTGGCAATCCACATTCAGTTTTACTCAAACGAGGTCCGACAGAGCACCGGTACGTCACCTTTCTTTTCCGCCCCGTAAGACCAGTCATTATCGTTGACGTCATCGTTGTCCTCTTGGTCGCTCTCTGACTTGTTGTTGGTGTTGTTACCGGTGACTATTCTGTAGAAGAGGGAAGACGAAGGATGACACCCACAATGAGTCAGCGTTACTCGATGCAAACAAATACATTCCAAACAACTACATTCGGACCTGAAACTATTTCAGAAGACTATTTCGATGCATTGTGTCATTGTATTTTGTGAATACATTAAAAAAGGGAGCATAACTTCTCCAGCTCCAAATTGTGATTACACTTCGACAACATCATAATGTTCATGCTCCATAGTTGGGAGGCTTCATTTTACTGAGCTTACGGGACAAAGGAAGAGGTAAACATCATACAGTTTACAGCCTTGCTCTGTGCTTGTATTGGTTTTCACTGGGGTTGGCCGTCTTACGCTCATACCTGCGGTTGGCTATGCGGCTGCTGTTGCGTCCCATCCCCAGGCATTTCTCCAGATGCGGGGCGAAGCGGGAGGCCGCAATGCTTCGGCTGCAGTTGGGACACACACACTCTTTGTTCTTCCACTGGTTGTACACCTGGCCGAACACGTCCAATCCCGGCTGGTCCACGATTTCTGGAAATTTAGAGCAAGCTATAAACGTCTCTTCTTTTGAAGTCGACATACATAAACCTTTTGTCGGTTTATTGCCTGGATGTGTTGTTCTTTTGTCTTTGGCCTTCTTTATTGTTGACTGTCATAAACATGAAAGGAAAATTCATTCACTCGATTCTTTTCGACGCTGAGGTAACTGCAACTTCAGAAACATGTCACCTTTGTGTCACTACGGAGACAGAACAACTTTGAGCTCACCAAAGTCCCTCATGCTTTCTTGGTCCGTGTCATCCAGGAAGAAATAGCCCTGCTTGACGGCCCGGTGGACCTCGAAGCAAAGACCCAGGCATGCGTCCTCCACCAGGTCAGACAGGATGTCCTGAGCTAGGCCCTGGCAGGAGAGGGCCGGAGGAAACACAGAGACACACACACAAGTCAGACTGTCTGATTCCTGCATTGTTTCTGCAGATGTAATGTGCATTGCCAAAGGCTGCTTTTGCTTGAACTACTATGGCCTTGCTGCTCGACTGTACCTCCAGCTTGCTGTTGTCCAGGCTGGACATTGAAACCTCCTCCATTTTCATTTGCCAGAACTACCAGATGAGCCGCCGCTGCTGTGGTCATGCTGTAGCGCAGCAAGCATTGGCCAGAACAAGGCTGCAGCAAGAGGGGAAACACACGTTTTAGCAGCAGTGGCATTAAATCATGTAAAAAATAAATAAAATCTGTGCATGGTCAACATTTGACGCCCTGGATGTGCTGCAGCTACTTACAACTGCACGGTGAACACCGCCGGGGAGGGGGGGGGGTCACTTCCCACGTTTATAACCTGCGAATAACACAAAACAGGAGAACAGCGTCGGTGTCGGCGGCACTGCGACGTCTCGGTGGCCGCAGACACGCGACGTGAGCTCGGGGAATCAAACGCAGCGCCTCGCTCGGGTCCGAGCGCGGAGGTTAAACGAAGGCATAGCTTAGCCGAAACCTTGCGGAGGAAAACAAAGAGCGTGGCTGTGAACAGGCTGCGAGGAGGTGAACGTGCCAGGAGGTGAACGCTACCGAGAGGCGGTGCTCACCTCTCGGTCAACAGCGGCCAGACGACGACGAGCTAAAGCGGGCCGCGTGTGTCCGCCGAGGCGGAGTAAATAGAAACAATGTCGCGCGTGAGTGACTGAGCGGTTGTGCTGTTGAGGAATCGCGTCTGACCACAGCGAGGCTCCTCGTCCCGGACCCAGCGCGCCGCTGCTGCACTGCGGCTGTTCGCCTTTCAACTCCACATACAAACCCCGACGACGCTCGTTACCCAGTTTAAATCCGCTCCACGAGGAAAACCGCAATCACGGCCACGCACATATTTTTTTGCGCTAATTGTGTTTATTTACCTATTTCGGCAGGCATCCATCTTTACATCACAGAGATCAGACAGTAGCAATCGATCGCCACACGAGTTTCCCGTTCCCACCAGGCGCTTCCTTTGCAGCACTGCCGGGGTTCCTTCCCCGTTATTTATCAGCCTGGCCAGCATGTGACTGCGAGCTACCCCGTGCAATTAAAGAGTTAAATTGGCCCTTTGTTCGGCTTTTGTAGTAGTCATAAAAAAAAAAAAAAAAAACATGGTATTTTTTTGTAAACCCTGGTCTGTGGATGGATACTTCACTACATCAGACAATCAAAGACGAATCACCTTTATTGGAATTTGTTTATAGGATTTACAAACAAATGCAAGGCTTTTACACCGATAATAAAAAATAAAAACAATGCTTGACAAACTATATTCTTGTTAATCCCGTAAATGTTTGTAGAATACAAATTGCCTGAGTAATGTTGTGATAAAGTATTGATTTAAATACTACCTCAGATGCATTACGTTGTGGTAAGGGTCGGATTAATCGGTCTGGGGGCCCTTGAGCAAAAGGGAGATATAGGTAAAACACCATTTAACTCCCCCGATCTGTGTGCCCCGTGAACAGCATTACAATGGCAAATCAATCAATTATCAAATAGACTCAGATTGTATTATGTGTTAGTTTGAACTAATTACTACAGAAGATGTAAGCACAATTTAGGACAAAACATCGCTGGTCTTAAAACGTGATTTTTCCAGAGCAATCCTATTTTCACAAGCTCTCAAAGCTAGGTAATAAAGCAGGATGCACCTTTAAGAACCAAGACCATTTCTCAAGCTTCTCATTCTCAAGTCCTACATAAACACATCATTTTTCTACCAAAGTTCTAAGTTTTTAATCGCTCATCCAGTTAGAAACATTTAATGTTAGAAATACTTTAAGGCCCACTAATCAGTGAATGCTTGAGTGGTGCACAGTCCCAAACGGTAACAATGAATCATATCACAACAAAATATGTGGCCCTTGGGCACAATGTAATCCAGTACTGGTGGGCAACCTTCCAGCTAACATGGCAACCGCACAATGTGGCACTAAAGTCAGCCACTGGAACAACAGTCTATTGAGTCAAATCCAGATTTCTGCTCTGACGTGTCTGTGTGTGATGATCTGCGGTCCATCTCATCACCAATTAATACACCTCAAAACCGATGACGTCGCTGTCTTCATCCTCCTCAACCTGTAGATCAACAGGTGATATTTATAACATCTGGAGTTGCAAAATGAAATACAAAATCACCAAAAGATGTTGTAGTGTTCTAACCTCAGACTCTAAATTGTTCTCTTCTTCATCACTGCTGTCCTCAGTCTCTTCATCTTCTGAATCCTGCATGGTGGAAAATAAATGTGGACTGTGACTGGACTGGAAATAGAGCTTTTTAAACATGCGTTTTCTTCATTTGAAGAATTGTCATTTTATTCCCAATTTATTATTCCTTCTGGACATAAACTAGATAGTTGACTCAAAACTATGACTTTCCTTATATACTATTGACCACATACTATTCAGCATACATATAGTGAATTTCTTTAAAAGTCATAAGTAGACCTCATGAATCCTTTCAAATAAAGTATATTTACTCTAAACTTCACTTTAAGAGAGCGTTGCATTGGTCACATCATGAAAGGGCGGTTAAGAAGAATATATTACTTTGCATGTGTTGCATCAACAATTCGACTTACTGATGGTCTGTGAACAGAAGCATGTGGTTCTTCTAATTCACAAACTTCCATTTGGCCGAGATCAAGGTATTGGAGTTTCTGCAAAGATAAGCATATTATCAAAAGTTAAAGAAAAGCTTTTAAAGAAAGAAACAAAACGGGACTTGAATTTGTGTGCAAGTGCTTACACTGTGGTTATGTTTCCGATAATGTTCCTGCTCTTCTGTCGTCAATGTCTGAAGAACGGAGAAGGTGGCACATTTTAAAGTCTCAGTTTAAAAGTAAAAAAAAAAAAAAAAAAAAACTTCCTAGAATAAAAAACATTAGAAGGAGAGGATTCTTTATACCGCAAACCAATTCTGAAGCTCCATGGAGTATTTTTTATTGTCTTCAAATGCTTCCTGTGTGTAGCATTCCTTCTCCACTGTCGGGAGGACCTTCCACCTTTCGATGACCATGGCAAAGCGATCCCTTGAGTTTGGGTATTTCTTCCTCAGAAGAAACATCTGTTTTTTGCAGAAAATTTGCCAACCAGATCTGCGAGTAAAGAAATATTCAGTCACAACCGAGAGTTTGATTTGCTGCAAATTTTAACAACAAATGTTGTGTGACGCTCACGCTCACCGAGATTGGATTTTGGGCTCACCATCAAATTTCCTTGGATGTTTTCTTGTAGTGCGCTGCATATTAATGGAAAGATTGATTTCAAAAAGAGGAGATCAATCCAATGTTTTTTTTCTAGAAGTGAAGACAACACACCAAGCTATCCCCTCGGAGTATAAGCTGTTATTTGTATGAGGCAAAGAGTGAAACAACTGAACAACATGGACAATAAACAACTGACAAATGGAAACGCAAACACATTTGAACTCAAATCGAAGAAAAGTCACCCAAATATGTTGGTGTTAAAACACTCCCTCTCAACTTTTTTTTAATAATCATAAGTGACAGCACATCTGCAAGTACTGAACATTTGTTCTGAGGACTAACTGCCAGATTTGTGCAGGAACCATGAAATGACTTCTCACCGTAGACACTCTGGGTCTTTTGATGCCTTTTTTCTTTAGGATCTGCTTCTGCTTCTCCCCATCAAAATTCTGAGGGACATAAACACAATTGTTACACAACGTCTGACAGCATCAGCTCAATGCTGCAACTGTAGTTTTCTACATTACTTACCATTAGATATTCATTCAGGTCGACCTCGTACTGGCTCTTCATCTGAAAGATACACAAAGCGCTTCATTCAGATTCAACTGAATTTTTACTGTGACCAAACATCCTAATCTATTCTAGCTGTCTCAAAAGTGTGTGTTCCTACCTCTTTGCTGCGTGAGTTGTACTTCTGCCTCTCTTTCTCAGTCATATTTCGCCAACCTTGTGCCCACACAGTTACGCAATTAATTCCGTTGATACCCTTCCTGGGAGTAAGCTGCTCTTTGCAGAATAGATTATATCCATTTCTAAAAATACACACACACACACACACACGATCAGCTGCTGGTGAATTAGTTGCTTTTGTGTTCATTTACCAAAAGATAAGACATATCGCAAAGTTAAATAGGTATGGCTGGTTCTCCAAAGGACTTCTTCAAACTTTATGTCTGGCAAGAACTATTGAGTATCCCTTGTCATGCCCTCTGGTGGATGAGGATGTAAATGTTGTCACCTTTGAGGGCACCAAGGTTGAGTTTGAAAGCGCACACTAATGTGCTGTATACCACATGCTCAATCAGTATGTTTCATACACTGATGCTGGTGGAGCTGCCATGCCATGCGCCGGCCCGCCCATCGGGAGCAACTTAGGGTTGAGCTCAAGGGCACGTCAAGATGCAGTCAGGAGGAGCCAAGAAATAGAACCGCCAACCTTTACGATTAAAGGTTGACCCGCTCCAACCCCTGAGCCATAGGCGAGCATTTCTCGCTTACAAAAAAAAGAGAGTAAATATGATAAAATCTGTGAAAGGTGCGAGCTGCTTATTTATGAACATACAACAAAGCAAAACAAATGGACTTAAAACTGTGTAAATGTGGAGTGTGTGTGTGTGGCTTACATAGGAGGCTTGGCAGGTATGCCCTCTGTATCTTCAGTCACCTGCTTTCAGAAGGGAGGTCACACATCAATTTGAGGATACTTAAAGGAAGAATTTTAACCTAGCCAGCAGTGTTATACAATTGTAATTAAATATGTGCCCTTCCAAATAACCAAATAACCACTGCCATATGAACTGTATTAAAATCATATGAATTGTATTAAAATCATATGAATATTATATGAATAGGTATTTGGGGTAAAAAGAATAAGCCCAGCTAACCATGCAAACAGGACACTAGTGTTAATGACCAAGTCTGGCTGATGTGACCGTCACTTACAGCTTTGCATTTTGCAGAGAGCTTCTTCTCGGTGGTCATGTGCGTAGGACCGGTGGTCTTGTGCGTAGGACCGGTGGTCTTGTGCGTAGGACCGGTGGTCTTGTGCGTAGGACCGGTACTTTTGTTATATTGTTGACTGAAAGACAAAGAATTAGTGTGACACAGAATTTTAAATGGGCATTCTGGGCCAGATCACGTGTTTGTACGGGGCCGTATGTGTGTTAATATACTACCTGAACACCTCCATCCTTTCCTTGTATTCCTTGTTTTCGAGCTTAAATTTTTCCACATATTGAGCCTGGAAAATGTCAGTTATTCATGATCATTACAAAGTTGAATCCTAAGGCAACACCAAATGATAAGAAGTGTTGTTTTCGCCGTACCTTCTCTTCTTCTGGGAGCGTCTGATACTTCCTGACGAGGTTTTTGAGTCTCTTTTGCTGGCCCATATTTGGGTGCTTCTTTTTATAATTGGCCGCATTTGCCTCGACAAACATAGCATTTGGAGGGGTGGGTCTCCTTGGGAGCTCTGGATGGATCTGCGGTACAATACATCAAAGAATGAAGCATGTGGTATTATTGGACTTGTATTAGCAACCTTTCAGCAATACATCCAGACTGCTCTCTTTATCCGTAGTACCGGTGAGGGCTCCACAGAGTGCATGCTTCAAGACTGAGTCATTACTGTTTTGCAGGACATTTTTATTATAGAAAATGTGACCTAAAATAGTATTTAGAATATATACTTGCATGCACAGAGCAATTTTGTATTCACAACAGGAAGCTTTCTAAAGCTTGACTGTGCGGTGCTTACCTTAATGTTCTTGTCAGGATTGGAAATGACACCTTCCGCTTCAACGATGAGGTCTGTGAGGGTCCGAATCTTACACATCTGAGCAAGACCATTAAAAAAATCACACTAATTAGACTGACTTCAAGGAATATTTGTGTTTCTTCACCGTGGAAGGAAATCTTTCAAATTAGCTACCGTGTTAATTTCAAAAACCTGCCAAACTTCTCTATTAAAATCTAAGTGTATTGTTGGTAGCACAACAGGAAAAAGGGGCATAAAATGAACTCCATGGTGACATTACATTTCATAGTTAATTCAAAATAGTATCATTTAAGTGTCATTGAGCAAGAGCAAGAGAGAAAAAAAATCGTCACTTCAACTCAATCCCTCAAATCCAAAATCCATAGTTAAACTGTGACTCACTTTCTGCAAAATCTGTGTCCACTTTTCTTGGCACGCTTCAGGAGAGAAAGGGGGGAAAGCCAGCTCATTCCAGTCCACAGACTTCAGTCCTCTGGTGTAGGGCTGCTTCCGGTCAGGCTGTGGGATGCTGCTCTTCATGGCAGAGAGAAGCTTCTGGAGGTTCGCCTGGGTCCACTCTGCTTATAGTACAGGAAGGAAAGCTCGGCAATTTGTTTTGGTAATTGATATAGTGATATATAATAAGTCATTATAAAAGAAAGATGTATTTAGGTATACCTTCAGATTCACCCATTTTGTCCCCAATACAACGTGTTTCCAGTGGAAGCCTTTCGGTTACGGTTTAGCTAACAGTTAACGTTAGTTAACTGTTAACAGGACACCAGTGACTCCCGCAAATATCAAGAGGCTTAAGTTCATGAACACATCAACTAAAACCTAGCGATATTCAACCTAAATATATCTATTCATTAACTGGAGTCGTTACGTTCTTCATCAGGAGAAAAACACCACACGGAGCTGCAGAGAGTCACATTCATCTTGTGTGAATGTTAACCTCCCATTTCCAGTTGGCGCGCAACCAATCAGAAACGAGCGTCACCCAGAAGCCAGCCAATGAGCGTCCTCTGCTTCTTCCTCGTGTCTATTAGCTGATGCTGGACTTCTGGCAGGGTAGAGGTTACAAAGCGCCACCTGTTGAGCCGGAGGGTGTTGAATCATGGCACTAAATCATCTGATTACTGATATAATACAGAACATTTAAAAACTATATTATATTATATACTATATATACTTTGGTTTATCCCCTGACTTTTTAATCTTCATTGACTTTCTAAGGTTAGCTCGAATTATCTCTCTGAATAACAAAGCTTATCAATATATTAACATATCTGCAGGGACAAATCTGTCTGTATAATCATTTACTGTGTATTATTTCATTTTATAGCAACGTTACATGCAATAAATGTGCCATATAAAGATGTAATTGAATTGAAACTTTTCTCTGGTGTCCTGTTCATATTGTTCACTGATGTACTTGTGCCAAAGTGAGAAGTAATCAATGATAAAAATCTTATAGAAAAAGTTATAAATAGGATCGGCAGAACATGTGATTGGTCCCGGCTTTACTTAAAGCCAATCAAAAGCAAACAGCACCCAGTAAAACTAAGTTGATGGCTCTTTTGGGAGGTCATTTTTTTATTATTCATAGAGAGATGACAAGAAGACAGCAACATAACACACATTCTAAACTTAACAACACACAAGATGTCCCTCTCTATGAATTTAGTAACAGTGGTATTCTTTTCAGTGTTAAGAAGTTTTAACATTCTTGCTAAAATATCTACACTTTGCTTGCATCGTGCCTTATAAATCATGAATTACTTTATTCAGAGTTGAGATTTTACTCGCATCAAGCGAATACATCAATAACTTAAGTGGCACGTGTACAACATTACATTCAATGTGCGATTGCTTTGAAAAACATACAATTTTGGCTACAATACCATTACAATATTTTCCATCGAGGATCCAATCTCTCCATTTTTTGAGTGCAAACATGATTGATTTTTAATTTTGTGTTTGAGTGCCTCTTCTAAATGTTCATGTCTTTCTTTTTTGTTAAAAAAGTCAATGTTATATGAATATTCCCAGCTTTGTTTTTACCTAAGTGATTGTTGAAAACTCTTCAGGAATCTTCAACCAAGACCATTATTACAAGATATTAATGTTCATCCATATTGACACTTTAAAGTCATTTTTCATGAAACAACTCAAAACATGTTTGTGCTTAAAGGTGGATGCAACATTCATTTGAGCCATATATAAAATAAACATCTATTTGTTAAAATAAAATTATTTCTGGCATTATAGCTGTCATAGAAGACATCTACAATGGCATCTGAGATTCACAGTATACATCCTGCCCCGGCTCCTCCTCGAATGCCACTTTGGCGTCTTCAGCATCCAACTAAAACACAAACGACACAGAAAAATTAATGGTTAATACTGCTGAAATCTGCATTGATTCATTAAAATGACAGGAGGTATCCACTTACACATTTCATTTCCAGTTCAGTGAAGAAGCGCCCAGTCATAAACATGCGTAAAGGAATGGTGAGGATGAGAATGAAGGGAAGTGCGAGGGATACTGGACTGGATTTAGCAATCCACAAAACTGCCAGGCACACTACCTGGATGGCCGTGAACAAGTGCATTCGTCCTGTGCTCACCTGTAGACAACATGTCAAAAATATGAATCAGATGGACATGATTGAATATGCAGATACTTTTTGCCTTCCAATGTGATTTAGAGGCTCTAATGGTGGCCAAATCACGTAGTATCAAATGATATGCGTTCATATGAATGCTGTTATTACTCTTAACACAAATGCTGGTATATATGGTGCATTTGAACTGAAGCGCAACAGTCCATGCACTTTCGTTATGGGACTCTTACTCTGGTGGCGTAGGGTTCATTAGGGTGGTATTTTTTAGGGATGAGCAGAAGCAGTATACGATCCCACAGCTGGATGCCATTGAGTGACGTAACTCCCATGTAGAGAAAGATCCCAAACAAGGCCGATATGGGAATCATCTTTAGGATCGGCTCCATCAGAATTGACAGACCTTGACAAAAAAATGACATTCAGAGAAAGCAAAGTGTACTGTGTTTTAATGATAGACCTGTGTATTTGTAGAAAAGATACATGGATGATGAGACAGCACCTACCAACCAGCAACGCCACCAGAATGCCACTGACCCTCTGCTCCATCACCTTCTCAATCACAGGTTTTGGTCCTTTGCTCATGACGGTGAGAGCGTTGGCGTGGGTGACAGATCGCACCGTGGCAGCACTGAGCCACGGCACACCAAATATTGCACTGAGCCCTCCCATGCCGACTAAAATCAGCAAGTCAAAGTGGAACCCTGAGCCTTTGACCATCTTCCTCTCAGGCTTACTCACAATCAGACTGTTAACAGATGTAACATATGAATCAAGTTTGGTGAAGACTTTCTGAGGTTGATACTTCAGTGGGTGACATTGTTGTTGAGATGTAATGACTCACGTTGTGATCTGAGACTCCAGAAAGATCAGAATGAAGACGAGCATGGCCGGGACACAGCATGCGAACATCACCCACACGGGGAGAGCCTTGTGCTCTCCGAAGGGGTTGATGAGCCAGCCTCTTTTGGATGGATTGGACACCGTCAGACCTTTGGGAACCACTAGTTTCTGTCAAGAAAGCCACCAGTTTTTGATTAGATCTATTAAATCTAACATGTGTTAATTTAAAGGATGGATTCACAATTCTTCTCGGTCTTAAAACAATATTGTGCATCTGTGCATACTGGCCATTAAAAGGTCCCTTCCATATGTATTATCAAAGGACGTGATGGGGGACAAAAATCCAGTTTATCTGGAGATAATATGAGGCTGAAGCAGTTTGAGTTAATCAAATCAAGTGATCATTAAAAAGACTGTAACTTTGTCAGATATTCACTTGATTTGATTAAGTTTGATATAAATATTAGCTTCAGATAAACTTTTGAATATGTTTTTGCACAGAGAGAGGACTGTGGACTTTGTCCCCCATGACTTACACTGAAAGCACATTAAGAAGGCATCTGTTAATGGCCAGTATAAACAGGGGTAATTGTTAACGCAAGCAAAGCCTGTTTTTATGGGCCAACCTGAGTGTAGGTATCATCAATGTTGTAGTCCACGACAATCATGAGGAAAATGGCAATCGGCACACCAAAGTCACCAAGCAAACGCCTGACCTGTTAAGCACAGATCAGATCAACTATGACAAAGTTAAGAATTTTATTAAACAGCTGATGACATAAATAAACTCTTCACTGAGTTTACTGAAACAATCTGCTAATGGCCTGTGGACCCAACTCACCTTTCCAGGAAGAAAAGTACCGTTCTTGAACTGACGCAGAAAGAAAGCAATGAAGAAGCACCCTAACATGAGGCACATGGAGAGCAGGGCTGTGTTGGGGTAAGGTGGCTTAATAGTGTTGACAATAACAGTCACGTTGCCGGTAGCGTTGTCATATATGACCACCTCTTCCATCTTTGGATGCCAGGGATTTTCTAGAGTTGCATTCAGATGATCATAATTCAGAACCAGCGGATGATCCTTAAAGGTCTAAAGAGAGGTCAGAGAGTAGATATAGATAGATTATAATCTGGCCTGATTTCATTTGGACAGATGAAATATGTGAAATGGATGAAGATGGTTTACCCTCCCTAGCTTGGCAAAGGTTTCATAGATGAAGATGAGGGAAATGAGGATGGAGAAGATTTCCTGGGTGAAACGGGAGATGAAACGCACCAGGAAGCTGCCCTCAAAGGCGACAATGATCACCACAATGATGATCAGCCACACTCCGACCCACACTCGGCCAACAATATACTCAATGTCCTGGGACTTGCAGAACTGGATGAAGGAAACTGGGAATGAGTTGTACTCTGACCAAGCAAATTAGTTAAAGAAATAATGGGCTGTGGTATTCAAAAATGTAGAATACATAAAAAAATCTGTTCTAAGAATTAACTTCAGTGGCATCATATAGATGAGAAGAGATAGTTCACCTAAATGAATCAGTGCTATAACTTACAGAAAAGAATGCTTCCTCAAATACTAACAGAGGACCAGAGAAACCGATGACCAGGACGGGCTGAGCAGCGATGAAGCAGAAGATGATCCCCTGAATGCTGGTGGAGATGAGGAGCTCTGAAACGCCCATCATGTTGTCCACTTTATCAGCTGTAGTGGCAAAGATGAGGGCAAAGTATTATTATAGCATGCAACAGCAACACCGCGTCTCAGCAAATATGCACACATACCCAGCAGTCCTCCGAAGGTAATGGCGGGAGACAGGGCGGCGAAGTAGATGAAAATGACGGCAGCAAGGACCTGGACGTTAAGAGCATCTGTGATGTCACTCTTGTAGTACTGGTAGCGCCTCTTTATGTCTCGCATCATCCCACCAAATGGGCGACCAGTACGGGACAGGGGGTCTTCAGGTGGGGGACCAGAAGCGATGGAAACTAGAGGGGAAACAATTTCAATTTTGTTTATGTGTGTTGTATAACATCAGAGCTTTAAACTACTACCACTCTATGCTGTAGTTTGGGTGTGTGTTGATAGCACTCACCCCTGCGAGGTTTGGAGTCCAGTCGGACGGTGGAATCAGAGGACTGGATCCTGTCCTGCAGTAGTTTCTTCTGAAAGCTGATAATGGAGCTGAGCATCGCTTCATTCTCGATCTCTGTGGGCGGGATGACGATGCTGCAGTCCATGAAGTCGGCCACGGCGTCCGTCAGTTCACGGGCGCTCTTTGCCCGAAACGCTGCCTGATTGAACACCTGGGATGGAGATAGAGGGGATATTAGGACTGGGGTATTAGGACTGTTAAATGCTCCCTGCAGGGTCAGGGAGCATTTGACAAGGTTTGCATATACCTGTTTCGTACAATCAATAACGGTGGTGCAGAGTTGCAGTCCACATTCTCAACATTCCTTTTGTCAGCAAAGTTTTCATTGTTTGGAGTGTTTTGCAACAATAAATCCTGTATAGTCAGAGATATTCTTCAGGCAGCATCTGAACAATCTAAATCATAGTGTTATGTTGACTAAAATCAGGACTTTGACTTGTTCAGCTAGTTACACTTAAACTACCTTGAATTTTTACCCGGAGTCATCATATATTTTGTTTTTGTATCACTGCTCACACGTTTTAGATCTGCAGAGAGAAAGTGTCAGTTAACTCACTTTGTCAGCCATCAGTGCTGCCATAGCACGGCCGGTCTCACGGTAGTCCATGTCAGTCTTGCTGGGGCCAACCAGAGCAAAGACGAATCGTACAGGCACCGGGGCCTCCATGGCAGAGTCAAGCTCCACAGCTTCCTTCAGACGCACAAACACGACGGTAGGCCTCTCTAGAAAGTCCAAGGTTCCTGGTACAAACAGATAGAAATTTTTCTGCTGCAACAAACACACATACTGTACTCCAGATCCTAAATGAAAACAATGCAAACACTGGCTTACCTACGAGTACCATGGAGGCCTCAACGCGGTCAGATTCTTCCCTCTAAACGAACACAGAGTGAGCCGACCGAGTGGGTTAATGTTTCTCTCCCATCCCCGTCATTATCACTCTATAATGCCTGTGTAACTTGCCTTGATAATCTGTGCTTCTTGAAAATGACAACAGCTGGTTTAGATGATTTATTTAATCTATCAATTATGTGAAATTGTATTTTTGCACTTTTTTCCCAGAAGGAAATTACAATCTGAGCATTACAGCTGTGTTAAAATACTTACTTAACATGTCAAGACTTGTGTCACAGCCCTTGAAATTGAATAACCTCCAATAGGGACATCAGTAAAGCATTATGTGCAGCCATTTAAAAGATAAATTGATAAAAATAAATAAACTGATGGACTGTGTCAGAACAGAATAATCTGAATGTATGCATCTAAAAGAGACATAAATCTCTACGAGCTTTCTAAATGGACTGACACCATAAACCACTTTCACCTTTAAGTTCACTGCCATCGTCTCACCGTTGTTATGATATCAAATCATGTTATCACCATCACATAGATGATCTCATCAGTGGTAGAACTTACTCTGTCCTTGACTGAAAACCTCTGCAAGTCCACCCCATCCGTCAGGACTTGGCTTTCCGGGTCATCTGATTGGCTGCAGAGGGAAAACGGCACGTGTCGTTGTGTTTTAGTGTCAGACTGAAGACGGAAGGCAATTCTATTCTTTTCTGGAAGCCCCAAGTACAGGGGTAAGGAGTGTGCACATTTATTTACAAAGCAATCATTCCACAAAATAGGGGATTAGGCATCTTGTATAAGACCTGTGGTCATAGGTCTAAATTATACAGATTTTTTTTCATTTAGATTACTTTCCTTATTGAACAACAGTGAGAGTATAGACCCTTTATAAGTGAGAGGTAACTACAGTACACATTGGTCACCTTTAATAAAGGCTAAAGCAGAGGTTTGGTGGTCAGGGAAAGTGTTTCATAATTACAAGGTTGATCTCCACAATAGTTACGTGTTGTGTTCAACTTTCTCTGAGCAGCTTTGGGTAACAGCATCATAAATGTAGGTCATTTATGTTTGAGTCATTGTTGGGTGATGTCTTGAAAGGATACCTGCGGTTTTGAAGCAGAGATTTCAGCACTCCCTCTTGGTCCCCAGGTCTGATCTCCTTCTTGTTTACCATCTCAGTGACCATCTTCTCCACGATGCCGGACAGTGTCCGCTCTTCACAGTTGAAAATTGTCACACCTTGACAAAAGGAACATATTGGAAAATATTCAGAGTTGAACATACAGACGGGGGCAGTGTGGTTGTGGTTTGAGGCGAGGTTCAGATAAAATGAGAAGAAGTGCTGGGCGTGCCGGTGCCATTTTAAGGGTTTAGTTTTGGGTCTTCAATGGTGAAACCAACCATCAGAGAAAATGCAGGAAGTAGGCAAGTTATTTTCTTGATGGTTCGTGAGACAACAAGGATACTAAAAAAGTTATGTAATTTGTGTAGAACGACATTACACTGAAAATTTAAAAAATAAAAGCTTAAGATGGAAATGTACTTTTTTACTCCACCATACTCCAGCTTTAGTTACTTTGCAGATTCAGATTATAATTACAAAATATAATCAACAAATACATTATGATGAATTATGATAGATTAAAATACCCATTAGTCTCTTGCGTTGTCAAACTTAACCATCCCTTTACCAGCTGCAACATTTAAAGTGGTGGCGTGAAGAAGCATAAACTGGAATTATAAGTAAAGTGCCTAAAATTTCACTGAAGACTAGAACTGTGTGTCCTTCTTTACTTTCTACCACTGACAATAGTTGTATATACAGTAGACAGATTGGTTTATAGTTACAAACTCCTCATCTTTTCATTGATTTTCCTCTTACCTGTGTTCATGGTGCGTCGGAGCTGGATGAGGCTCTTGAAGGTGAGGTACGAGATGCTCGAGGACGCCCACACGCCGGCCTGAGGGTCGAAGCTCTCCTCGTAGCCCGCCCATCTGCCCGTCTCCTGCCAGTAGGTTTGCTGCTTCGGGTCCTTCATTAGCTCCTTCAGCTCCACGTATCTCTGAAGGCCCAGAGATAGACAGAAGTAAACACTGGCTGATAAGAACATGAAGGTCGGACACAAGCACAAAACGTGCTTGTGTCTGTGAGACAGAGAGTGAAAATCTGGACGGGGCAGGTGGATGAATTAAACTTGAACCTCCCATAATTACAGTCTGAGCATGTGGTGAATAACTGTGGGTTCACTGGCCACTTCCTACCTGCCAGTGTGTTTCACCGGGAGTGAATACTTTGTCTCTGTCTCACCTGAAAATGGGGAATGGCTGTTGTATCAAGTAAATGTAAGTTATTTTTAGGTTAAAGGATGATTCACATTATTTCAAGTCTGACTTAAAGTAACATCCCGATGCCCTTATGTACATTGAAAGGATTTTTTGGTTGCTGTCATTGTTTCTGCTGTCTTACAAAGTTGCAGTATTTTTCAATCTTTGTCTTAATATCCTTCTACTGCAGCTCAACAAAGAACCACTACCCAGGGAACCACAAAGAGGGACTTTGAACTTGAAGTCATTTTCAATTGTTTCAATGTATAAATGTGAGCAAACATAGCCTCCGTCTATAAATAAGGTGACAATTATTTATATTACTACTCAGATGTATCAATAGCTGTAATGCAGATGACGCCTTATGAATAAGATACCATGTGTAATATGCTATTTGTGATGATAATGATACTATTAAACTCAATTACTAAATATTTTACAGTAAAAACAAGAAATAGCATCACAGAGAAAGAGTTAAATGTGCTAGAACAATGAGGCAGAATACTAATGAAATAAACTGAATAACAATTATAAAAAAAATAAAATGAGTAAAGAAATTGGGTGGATGTCGTTGAAAAGCCTGGTAAAAAATGTCTGTTTAAGAGTTTTAGATGATAGCTTACCAGTTTCTGTGTTTGTGATGTTAATATTTGCATTTTCATTTCAGGTATTTAGTTTAATCTTTTATTAAGAGTAATTAGCACAACACTAGAGAGAAAAAACACCCTTCTAATTGTACATCACTTTATGATTTCCTACATTTCCCAGAAAAAGACTTTGAACAAACCTTACTTAATATTTCTGAGCTTGTTGCCTTCAGCCAAAGCTTATTCTTGTGGGTGCAGAGACCAACATAAATATAATTGTGCATGCCTCATGGCCCCTGAGAGAGATACGCTCCCTTCAGAGCAGGATCAGATAAAACCACGTTCACACTTCACTACATTACAGACACACTGGTGATATTTTGGGTGTTGAGTGTCACATGCTGTTCTTTCTATAATCCTTTTTGCAGCACCAGCATGGATATGGATCAGGCTAATGTGGAAAGTTGGTGACACTTTCGTGTGTCTACAGGGTAAACATGTTGGTTGTCCAGCCTAAACAACCAGTGACTCCACGCTCTGTTTCCGGTGCAGACATGAATGATACCTTAGACATGTTTGGACTATCAATACATGTCGTGTGTCTGGGGTTGGCATACCATGTGAGCGTGTGTGTGTGTGTGTGTGTGTGTGTGTGTGTGTGTGTGTGTTTGTCCCTTACCTGACACTTTGCACTGAGGTTGGCTTTAGTGCTCCACGAAGCTGGAACAGACACAATGGACCAAGTTAATAAACACTAAGACTTTTGTTTTGGTCCAATAGCACAATAAATAATATTAACTGAGAATATGTTCTCCATATGTGCTTTGAATTCACTTTCATACACATTTTAAAGTTTTAAAGAAATGTGTGTGTTTAGGTGGATTTTGGCAATCCAAAAATAATGTAGTTCATCTTAACTTTGCCTGTTCAAAGTTTTGCATGAAAGTGGTAAAGAATGACGTGAATGAAGGAAGTGAATGAGTGTTTAAATTTACAATAAAGATGTTAATAAATGAAGACAGAAAAAAATATAGGTTGCTGTTGGTGGTTGACTTCAGTCTTATGTAAGATATCTCCAGCGTGTTCATTTGTCTCAGTTAGGAGCAGAAAGCTGAAGTTGTCTGAGACAACAGAATGATTTATTTCCAAAACATAGTTGAGCAAAGGGGCGGAAGATTCAGATTAGACCCACTGGACGCTGTCTGCAGTGTGTGTGTGTGTGTGTGTGTGTGTGTGTGTGTGTGTGTGTGTACGTGCACGTCTGTGCATATGTGAATCATCAAGTCCAAATTTGCACATTCTTGCATGTACAATGAATGCATATACTTAAGTTACATGACCAGGTGAAAGTGCAATGTGTCCACATAGGTGCAGATGTGTCTGCAAATATGTATTTGTGTGAGTCAAGTGTCTCAAATGGCATCAAGATGACGATAACTTGGTAATATTACTGGTTCCGATTTGCAGACATAGACACACATAGACACATAAAGAAAAATAGATATTTGTAGACGTTTCAAGAAACAGTGTGTGTACAATATGCAAAAAAAGTATATTTTTGTTATTGGTAACATGCACTTTGGAAAAGAATCCTTCATTCCTCAATAAAACATAACTGCACAGGCAAAGATAATTTGCCTCTCAGGTTTAATGTCTGTGTTCACCATAACATGGATCATTGAGAGCCTCAGTATTATTGCTCAGCATTTTGTAATGATGTTTCCTCCTCAATTATCCCACATTATTAAATCATAAAATTAGTTAAATTCAATGCCTTCTGGGTCTTACTTTCTTGAAAGAATTTTGCAACGCTTTGTAGTACAGGCATATCTTCAGAAAGACACAAGAGACCGCATTAATCTTTGAAAACATTTTCTACTGCAGCCTTGGCCATAAGAAAACAACAGTGTGTAAATTAACAAGAAGTTTCCATATACAGCATGCTTACAAGTTACAGCTTTACCTGTGTTATTACACAGATACAATTCATAACTATAGCAGAAAAGGTGATGCTTACCTCCTGCAGGCACTCAGCAGTGGCAAGAGACTGACCCCAGAATGGCAAAAAAGCATGACTTTATAAACACCTCCTCTTTGAAGCTGCTTCTGTGTGTATGTGTGGGTGCATGCTACCTGATCATTCGAGGGACCAAAACACACATACACGGACACTGATATGAACATTCTAATTCTCTCCGACCCACACATCCAACAGCGATATGTGCTTTGGTCTCACCCATAATATTGATAGTAAATACAGTGAATTTGCGTGTTCAGAAAACCAGTCGCACTGTGTCATTATCAAACCAGCATCTTATCTTATTTGGGAGGACAACAAAGACTTGGATTACAGTGCTGGGCATGCACACTCACCTTCAACACCACCTGGGTGGAGAGCAAACCTTTGGATGAAGGCGCCTTTTATCTTCTTCTCTTCCTCTCCCTTTACGATGGTCAACATCTTGTATCTGTTCATCTGTCGACTGGATATGAGATCAAGACAGTTTTTGAAACGGACACTATTAGTCACCTGTACATTATAATATAACACTGCTGGCAACAGATTTGAGTGACTTACCCTCTGAAAGAGATGTAAAAGACACACTCAGGTTCATTTTTGCTCCGTTAAAGTGAAAAGAACAGCACATTTAACCGTATTGTAAACCACATTTTTCATCCTTTGGTGACATTTGGATGTTCCATTCATCCAGCAATGCAGTAACCTTCACACTGTGTGTTGCATCTGTTAGGGGTTTTACCTGAGATTATCACACACACACACACACACACACACACACACACACACACACACACACACACACACACACACACACACACACACACACACAAATTCTGTATGTTTGCATTTACACATGCATGGCTGTACACATGCATTCATTTAGAGCACAAATGATCCTATGTGCATTCTTACCGATATCTGATAGAAAATGACGAAAGAAATGTGGCAGCAGATATCAAAGAACACAAGCTACAGTGTATGCTGCTTAGTCCGTACATCTTGAGAGTTACCACACATTTAACAAAAGCTTTGAATGATTTAATGTCTTTGAGGTATGTTGACATTCAGTAAATAATAACTGCAATTGTTTCCATTATTTGAATAAATACTTTTATTTTTACTTTTACTTTGTTAATAGTAGCAGTACTGGAATATACAATTACTAATTATAAGTGAAGTCCTGATTGAAAATGTCACTTACTGAAAGTACAAGTGTCAATAAGACAAAAAGTTGTTTTGTCATGGTGTGGGTTAAATAGTTTTTTCATCATCAACACTGGAAATATTTCTCATACACAAATCTCTGTTTTGTTCTACTTTTTTGATTCTGACTGCTCACTGTACTGTAACAGTAAACAGGATATTTCCCTTTAATCTTTCATGTAAAGTCATATCCAGTGAACAGACAATTTGCACAAAAAAAAATAGTATCTATGTAATATACATGTATGTCTGACAGATTTATAATATAATTGAATTTTTGCATTCGATGGCTAGAACAATAACATTTTAGAAGTTTTGAAGAGATTCACAATTTCACTGAGAATCAATTCATCAGTTGTGATCAGCATGCCATGAAGTAAAATGGAAATTCTCAAGTAAAGTACAATTAACTCAAATTTGTACTTTACTTACTTTATTTACTAAAACAATTACAAGGATTGAAACATGAATGAAATGTTTTAGGTGAGTTACTACCTTTTGCAGACGTGCAATAGATTTGTGATGGCCCATGAAGCAGTTGGGTCAGTTGCACTTATAGGTTGGAAAAGACTGTTTCAAAAAATGAGCCAAAGTGGTTGAGAAAAACTTTAATCTGCAGATAAATATACTAAATATCTAGATTATTTGACCAAACCGCATGCTCATATACAATAAGCTATTTAACAAATGCAGCAGTCTAATTACACTGAAGTGTTTAGTAAACATGTATTGAAACTGTAAAAACTGTAAATAGAGGACACCAGCAGCAACTTATCATTTGTGATGCAACTGTAGTTCTATAAACAGAATTATGTTAGAATAGATCATTTTGTTCAGTCTTCACTTCGTAGGTTTTCATCGGAGACACAGAACACCGATTTAATGTATAATCATCCTCTTTAATGGATAGCTCAGATTTTCACATCAATATGTGACTTGACACATAAATGCAGCAGCGGTTGGTTACAGTAACTTGTCACTCATATACTAATATTAACAAAGAACGTCATGACTGGTGTTTTTTTGCATTGACGGTCTATACCTGCGTACACCCTAAAGTACCCCCTTGTCAAAAGTTAATATGACCCAGCGATAAACAGTCAACAAGTTCAGGAGTTAATATAAACTGACCTCAGAACCTATAGACCCTAGACCCTGTTTTAAAGGGGCCAACACTCAGAGACTACGACACCAGTAACCCACCACCCCTCCCTCACTCTGACAGGAGCAAGATAAAAGCTGCGCAGGGGCACATTGATGCAACCAGCCATCCACATCTGGCCCACGGGAGTAGAAGGTATCCCAATGGATCCCTGTATATAATAATCCCTAATAATAATCCCTCCCTGACCACACCAGCCAGGGGCCACAGGTACATGCTCTCGCTCAATTGTGAAAGATATGGTTAAAAAAGGCCACCAAGCTTCAACATGTAACGACAGTGGGGCTTTTAATGTGTCCTACATTTGGGGTTACTCATGAATTTCTTTTCAGTAAGACAAAAGTGGTCAATAAACCAGTACTGTCAAACAATTAGACATTTAGCAGCGTGTTACAAACACTCGCTGAGTAAGAGTGAATCAGGTCCATGTGATTAATAAAATTTGGTAGCCGTTTTCAGTTTGATGTGCAAGTAACTACAGAATGGAATAAAGGCAAATGGCAATAATGCTGCTAATATAATCAAATTATTATTATTTAACAATTAAAGAGATTTGACCCTGAGGTTTTAGCCAGATGAGCTATAACTGAGTTGGTGTGTGTGCATGGTGCTTTGACAACTCACAGGGTTATGTTGATGATATACTGACTACACTACACTGAGGAGGCGTAATCTACTGAATTTATGGCAACAAGCCAAAATGAGCAGAACAATAGCAGCAATCACTGCAAGTCTGCAACTGGAGATCAGGCTACACCTGAATTTATTTATCTCTAAAATGCTAAAACCAGTAAAGCAAACGCTATAACTGCACTTCATGTATTTCCATTTTATTGTACTTTGTAAGGGAATTATATATAATAGTTACAAGTTCACCATTTTCCAAACAAAAGAAATTAGCTGTTGTAGATTAAAACTATTTGACAAGAAGTTAAATATTAGAAGACTCAGAGGTATCCTTTGAATAATACATAATGGTTACTTGTTTTGAAACAGAAAGAAAATCACATTTTCTTGATAATACGTCATAAAATGTAAATTTTAAAAAGAAGGTACAACTACTGTTTGCTAGTGAGGATAGTTAGAACATAGAGATGTCTCACATTGTTGTAATCTATATACATGCACTGAATATCACCACAAGCATTGTTTCTACTAAATATATTGTACTATCATAGACAATGTGAAGAGGTCAGAGTATCAGTCGGGTCCACACGTCATGCCAACTGCAGATCAATTATCTCGGTCCTGACAGGAAAATACAAGACAGAGAGCAGGCTTAACCCTTTTGAATGAGTGAGTCTTTCTCATGTTTTCACCAATCCAGCAGCAGTTGTTGGCAGCAGGCCTCACATTAACTGGACACGCAACAGAAAGGGTTAAAAGGAAGTGTACTGGGTTAAGATCAGGCTTACGGATGCTCACAGGCAGGCGGGCAGGATCAGGCAACAACAGCTCCAAGAAGCAGCAGGCAGGAAGGCAGGACATCCGCAACAGGTAGTCAGAGGAGGAAACAGGTGGAAGGCAGGCAATGATCGGTCAAAAAGCATCTGGAAAATTGTCCTCTGCTGAAGAGCAGCAGCTGTGCAGGCAGGAGGCTGATGACAAGAGACGTCAGATGATCAAGGGAGGAGAGAAACCTACTGATGGATGGATGGATAGATTGTTTATTAACCATTCATGATAAACTACAGGAAGAACCCCTCTAAAGTAAGCCTTATTAGAAGCCGGTTTCCACAGATATGAATCTTTACATATTAATAAAAACTGATACACTTAAAAATGATACACATACATACACAGAACAAGAGCTCTATTGTTTCGAGGGAAAATATCATGTGTTGATCAAAGACACATAAATGTGATGCAAATATTGATATATATAATTTTGTTCAAATACCAGAATTTCTGATTATTAGTAGAATCTTAAGTGTCCTTTCACATTGAGTGTCACCTCTGAACGACTGTGATCTCTGGCAGGATGAGCGTCCTCTGCTCAGCAGGTGGCAGCATTGTTTCAGTCATGGCAGCAGCATCATCACTGTGCATGAAATCTGAAATCTATAAGCGAGACATTGATTCTTTGGTTTCACATACAACTGACAGTTTTTTTCCAGGCTGAATGTTAATAATCACACACAAAACTAATATTCTAAAAAGGGTAGAAATATAACTGACATCATGTGACAGACATTTTTAAAACATTTTTAAAACTGTCCAGAATCCTGTGTTACCTTTACCCAGGAGATGCATCATGATGAGACATCTTTCAAAGATGTGAGGATATAATAGTATTTTGGTGTTTGTTTCAGTTTTACTTCTGTGAATACATACCAACTTTCCAACTGAAAAATAAAGTGAACACCCAAGTTCATGAATGACCACTTGAGGCTGGCTCAAAAAAGTGAACCCACAATTCTCATGGCAGAGATAATTATACAATTATCCACAAAAAGAGAAACTTCACCAAACACCGTCAACCAGATCACCGAAGGAGAAGAGCCACTTTTATTTTGAAAAATTATCATTTCAAATTTTTACTTTATTCAATGGTTCAATTTGTTACCATAACATTTTCAGTCATTGTCTTGCCATCTTTTTTTTTTGTTTTAAGTGATCAGATCTATGAACCAAAATGTATATACAACATATTATATTTGAATCTACTTAACAGGTCCACTGGGTCAGCTTTCACCGTGATACAGTACAACATAAAGCATCCTGTACCTCTGTCATTTCTAGGGGTAAAGGTTAATATTGTGTCTGTGAGTGCGTGTGCTTGCTTCATATTGGTCATATTTGTGTGTCTCTGAATGCATAATGGGCTGCATTGACAGTTAACAGCCTGCGGCTCATTTTTACCCCGGCGTGTGTTAAACCGAACTTTGTCTGATCAATACAAAAGCCTGTTCTGCCCCCAGAAAAAGACCCATCAATGTTGGCTCTCTTCAGCAACAGAGAAACAAAAAACCTTTGAAATCAATATTTGTTTCTATTGATCCAGTGAGGGCAAGCATTTAGACAAATGCCTGGATCTCATGCTGGATGGAAGTGCAGACGCGACTGTAGATACAACATCAATGTGGGTACACACGCCTTAAACATGACACTGACACAGTGGGACTTGGCTCGTCTCTGGGTTCAGGTCCGGTCACAGTTGAAAGGTCACAATCTTTACAACAGAGGAGACTCATTCATTCATTCGTTCATTCATTGAGAGTTTGGGAGGGAAGTGACTAAGGCTCATGGTAATTGTAAAATGTTGAAATAACAGCATTCAGAGAAGAAGCTTCAGAGCATCTTGATCTGTAATAGAAACTAACATATTTGTTTCTGTTATTACATTCATATTTTTGGGGCTGACTCAATTTCACTGCATTTGTCAACACATTCTCCCTCCCAACGTTTCAAATTCTGAGGCTTGGTCAGTGGCCCTGTAAGCTTCAAACTACGACGCTCTGCAGATCTCTCTAGTCAGTGTCTGAGAGCCCTTGATTGACACATGAGACTCCTGAAAGCCTTTACAGCAAAATCCCAGGAGGTCTTTAGCCCATAAGAATCCAAACCCATATTATTTGCATTTCTACAACACATATCAAAACTTTTCTGTTTAGGTTTAATCTTAAGGGCTAAAATCACAAGAAAATTATTTGTCACTTGCATTCGTCACTAAAATGTCTTTTTAAAATCGTACTAATGCCCATGGTTCTTTATTCAAACTGCAAAACATTCACAAGTATGAATAGTGAGTGCAAGAGACAATTTCCCATCATAAATGTCACAGCCAGCCAGCACCAACAGATCTTCAGGTCTGTTTGTAGACCCAAACGGACCCCCTTCGATCCAGTGCCTTTCGTGATGACCTGGATTAAAGCAGGACATCGTCTCTCCTCTTCTTGGATACCAGGACGGCAACTAGAAGAAGCCGAACCAAGTTAGAGAGAGGCGAGTGTGCCGTGTGTGTTCTGCTGCAGGGCGTAGTTGTCTCAGTGTAGTTGTGTGAGTGGCCTTATTGTTAACGATATAAGCCTTATTGATGAGTGTGCAAAGTGAGTACAGCCTTATTGACTTGACTGTATATTACGTATTGAGTCTGTGTAGGACTTGTTTGTTTGTTTGACCCATCCATCTCCAATCCCACCTGCGCTAGTGTGACTATCTTGCTCTTAATACTACGTCAGTTGCTCTGAGCGTCAAATACTGACGCGGGTGGGCACTCGGTGTCAAGACGCTGAGGGGCACCGACCAAGCGTCTATATTTGACCAGTTGGGTGTAAGATCTAGTTGCATTGTCGACCCAGTTATATGTGCAAGAAAAGGTTAAACGTCTCATCTGATTAGATAAAACAAGATAGAATGCTTATTACTTGTTTTATGAGATGTGGCAGCTAGAGAACAGGATGGGGAGGGTGAACAGTAAAGAGATAAAAAAAAAAAGGGGAT
The DNA here is from genome assembly GCA_016806645.1 of Ophiodon elongatus. NCBI lineage: Eukaryota > Metazoa > Chordata > Actinopteri > Perciformes > Hexagrammidae > Ophiodon > Ophiodon elongatus. The sequence goes on from JACSYO010000093.1 coordinate 556,107, forward strand.
AGACAGATCAGATCAATAAAGCGCAGATGAGGGAGTCCCACGGGAAGAAGAGGGGTGCGTTGCCATCTGGCCTGTCCAACGTTCACTCTGGCACAACATGAACCCAACTGTGTTATCCCTACAGCAGGCACACAATGAAATAAAGGATATCTGCACCGACTCACCAGCCCGAACCCTTATTGCACATAATGATGCTGGTTTGTTGAACTTGAAGTTGTTTACCGAATACACGACATAAAAGGAATGCACCGCAGGCACTGCAGTGCTCTCTGAACACAACATGATATCACTCTCAGGCCAGTTATTGGTGTGAGTGCTCTCAGAGTAATTTAAGGGCTTCCTTGGCTCGTCATATGATGCCTCTTCTACTAAGACGGTGCATTAGAAGAAAAGCCTGCGCGGAGGCTGTGGATCACATTGCTGTCTGTGCTCCTCTGTTGTTGATGCTACTGTATGAGTGACAGGTGGTCAGTGTTGGTGAAAAGAAAAACAATTTTACCATGTCGAAGATGGATACGAATGTGTGTTCATGGGAGATAAAATCATAAAATATAAACATAAACAAGCATGGGAAGCTTTCCAAGACTGAGATGGATGTAGACATACGCTAACTAACACACAAACAAACACACACACACACACACACACACACACACACACACACACACACACACACACACACACACACACACACACACACACACACACACACACACACACACTGACCATCTGTCACCAGGGAGTGGACAGAGGATGGGTGGTCCAGAAGACATTCACTGTCCCATCTCATGTTCCGAGAAAAGGATTCTGTTCCAGGTGACCGGTCCTGCGGAAAAAAGTGTGCGTATGCGTGCACGTGTGCGTGCGTACGTGCGTGTGCGTGTGTGTGTGTGTGTGTGTGTGTGCACATCTGTGTGACCTTATGTGGCTATGGGAATAAATGGATACAGTGTGGTTTTCACATGCAGATTTACATAAAGATGTATGGATCCTCTCCCCTTTTTTTTATTCTTCCAGTAAACACAGACTTTGGAAGAACAAAAGTGTTTTCCCAAAATAAATGGCTGGCTGTTTTAGTTCCCTGAAACTTCTTAAAATACTCTTTTTTTTCAATGAAAATACTAGACATTTAGAGGGGAAAGGACATTCTCTATTACTAACTCTAAAATGATCATAAAAAGGACTCTTTCATTGAGATATAACTGCTTCTATTAGTCTTTTCTCAATTTATGAGCTCTATGGCTTTTTTATCAGCTTTGATTTCTTTCTTTGATTTTTATAAATTCCCAAAAAAGTTGTTCAGGTCGATTAAATTGAACAGAAAATATATTCTCAAACCAAATAAACTCATGTAGCCATTTGTGTCACTATTATGGGTATAGTCTCCTATCTAATGGGTACCACTTATTTCATAGCAAGAAGAGGCCAATCTGTATACCTGTTGACGTGCTTGTTTTTTAGCTTTCTTATTCAGAGTGTACTGTTATTGTAAGTAGTCATCTCAGCATCAACATTTTCAGAGAGTGATTTGAGATTGAATAAGCAGTGATTCTCTTTGTAAATTACATTACATCGCAAATTATAAATTACATGGGGCACACTGAAAATGAGATTAATCTATTTTGTCCCACATAAGTGACTCTGAAACTGATTTGATTTCTTTCTGTCTGTCTGTTTCCCTCTCTCATGAATAATCTATCAACTCATAGCAACCCAGCTCCCTCTCTCCCCTCACCCGCTGCCCCCTTGTCCCCCACTGCCCTCAGTACTTACATGGTCTATATAAATCACTGTCTCATCAAGATGAGACATGCAAGGCAGACACGTCATTCTTTAATGTTAAAACCACACTCTGTGCAGAGAAACTACTGGAGGAGTTACAGTTTGTCAGGTATCAATCTGTTGTTTGCAAAAACAACAGATTTACACCTCACCTAATCATCATTAAACAATTTTAATGATTGTAAAGTACTTATATTATAATATTGACATTTTCCTTGTAGGGAATATAAAATGAGGCCTCAACCTAAATGTCAAACCTGTATGTATCAAACATGCATAATTATGCACACTTTAGTATAAGCAGATTCACTGAGCCCATGTGTGGCTCACAAAGATTTCCCTGCACCTGAACGTCTCCGTATATACTTTTCCTTTAGCATATCAGTATCATATCATATAAGTGTTGGGGCTGCACCACGATTACAGTGAAATCCATTTAAACAAAGTGATACGAAATCATTCATTTTGCTTCAGGGAAATTCAGTTTGTGAGGACCATGCACAATCATGGCACTGTGATACAATAAACCGCAAAACTCACAAACAACGTTGTCAACCTTTTAGATTAACATGTTCGGCAGGCTGGCATGTATAGTCATGATCTAGTAGCACGTGCTATGTTCCCTGGTTTATATCAGGACAACGTTTGGCCTCAGGTGTCAGCGTGATCCAACAGTAGCTTGCTTCTTTTTATGCATAAAAGCAACAGTGTTTCTGTGTCATCCTGTGATTCCACTAAGTATAACGTTTAAGAAAAAAAACACTGCAGGATAAGAATATTTGTTTTGTATCTTAACTTAGGCTGTGGAATGATGAGAAGGGGGATTCTGGGGTGATAACAATGTCATACTCTGATTTAGGTTGCACGTTTGCTGCCGCACATATCAGTGGATGCATAACTGTGTGCATCTCAGGTATCTGTGTAAGGTGCATTCACTGATAGGCAGTACAACAGGGTCAGTTCAAGGCTTCAGGAAGACTAAAAGTCACCAGGTAGAAACAGACGGCAATCTGCTGGATCTCCCTCAGTTTGGGAAAAGTTAACTAGTTAGTGAAAGTTGGAGAAAAATTACATTAAATCCTCCGTCTTGCAGCGAGACTTAAATCCAGCTGGCACGATACAGTGTGGGAACCCCTTGCTAAATGGACGAATTACGCTAGACTTAATTTGTCAGGTGATTAACATGGTAGGTGGTTGGTTTGTCCAACTTCCCAACAACATCCCAGTGCATGATTGAAGCTGTTAAAGAGATAGAGAGCAGGTTGGTGTGTGCAGTGTGTGTGTATGTGTGTGTGTGTGTGTGTGTGTGTGTGTGTGTGTGTGTGTGTGTGTGTGTGTGTGTGTGTGTGTGTGTGTGTGTGTGTGTGTGTATGTGTGTGCAGTGGGCGTGGAGACTGAGATGGTTCCTTCCCTGTAGCCGTTGAGCCGAGCGCGTCCGTCATATGAGCCCAGTTGGAGAAAAGCGCACCGGAGCCGAATATCCAACGGGTCAATCTCTGCGACTTTTTCCCCTGACTGGATCCTGCGCGCAGCCACAGCATCTGCACTGAGTGATTTGCGACACACACTTGGTCGCGAAGAGTTACCTGGATAGTTTCTTTTAACCAAGAAGTTAACTAAAAAAGGGCAGCGATGACAACTGAGTTTATTTCACCTCGAAGTGACTGAGACCCGCATCTTGCTGCGTCGCATCCAATCCGATTGACCCTTCTGTGACGATGACAAGGACATACAGGATGAATTCCGCCTTCATACTAGTGTTACTTGGAGTGGTGAGTAGCCTCTTACCAAGTCTGTGTTCAATGTTTGCCATAAACTTAACTTGGATAGCACCTGCGCATACATAAAGCCCTATTTACTAGTTTATTAGTTATTAAGTAGTTCGATTTATTTATTTATTTTTACTCTCTTCCGCAGACTTTCTTGCTTCCAGCCTTAAGCAGCCATCACGTTTTGACGTTAGTCTACAGGTTACAGGTTTTTCCCTGCATTGAAGTGGGATTTCCCTTACTTTATGACAGTTTAAATTGAACCTGTGGTTTCTGCTTGTAAGAATGTCTTTAGTTAATCTTCTAGGTTCTGGAAACGTTATGTCCTTGCACCTGTCCTGTCTTCAGTCCCGGACTGACAATGTAAAGCAGAGCGGCTGTATGCACCAGACATTTAGGTTGATACTCTACAGCTCCAATTGCTGGATCTGGAGTTCCACCCTTCTCAGTTACATGTGGCCCTGCAGACGGCAGGACAATAACAATGTCACAGTGGCCTCTGTGAAGGAGCTCACCAATAAACCACGTGTTAATGGATGAGCTGAATTTACTGTAATTTTTCTCCATTAGCAGAAATCAACAACAGAAATATTGACGGAAGCTCTGGGAAGTCACATTTTATAATCTCCCAGATTTATCTCCAATTCCCTTGATGCCATGCAGGCCCAGGAAGGAAATATATTAGTGTTTTCTGTATCTGACAGTGCATGGTCTGTCAGGGCTGCACAGCTTGTCAAGGTCCTAGTTAAGGAACAGTCTGCATCACTGATACATGACAGCTGCTTCCACTGATGGGTATGCATTCTCTGCTGGCTCAGCGCATGCAATATTGATACAACCCAAACCATCCCCCCCTCACTCTTCCTCTCCTCCTTTCACCTCACACTCACATCCCTCTCTTCTTCGTCTGTCTGTCTGTCTCTTCCTCTCATTTCACAAGAGATGATGATTCAGCTTTGTTTGAGAAGGTATTAGCTGTAATGTCATTGCCAATGGTGTTTCCACAGCAAGGATCCATGGATTTAAATTAGGCACAGCTTATTGGAAGGCTGGCATAGTGGAACTCTAATGGTTTAACAAGCGCTGACAGCTAAGGTCCGGAGGTTAAGTACCTCCAACTGAAAATTGACTGCAGCATTAGTAAGATTGGTTGCTCTGAAGTTATGTGTCCAGATGCTTCAGCACACGCTTTTGTGTGTGCTTGTTGATGTGAGTGTGCGATCAACTTGCTCGTTGCTTTGGCTTCAGGGAGATCAGCTGACAAAGAGTTGAACCTTCCATCTGAAAAACAATTTCAGGAAACGTGCAAGTCGAGCTGCAACTTGCTAAGTGCATCCTTTTTTCTTTCATTCCACGAGCTATTTGCTCAAATCACATTACCCTCTAATTCATCTGTATGCACAATTTAGCAGTCATTAGTGCTGCACTTTAATCTGAGTTTTAGGTCTTTGAGATGCTATGGTGTTGCACCCACACCCGAAGCTAAAGGGTTGTAGAAACACTAAGTAGAAGCCAAACGCTGGAACTTCGATTCCTTTCAAATGCGTCAGTTAGACACTTTGGAGCAGGTTTGTTCACATGTGAGGCAATTTATGCGTTTGAGCAAACGTATGCGTGCCAATGGGTGTGTACATTATATAAGGGGGCAGTTCAGGGGAAGCATGTGAGATGGCAGATTTGATTCATCTCTGACTGGATGCTTGTTGTGTAAAATGTGATGAGGTGAAATAAAGAGAGAAGTGAAGCTCTGAAGACAGACAAATACAATGTTTTCTTTTTGCTGCACTGTAAGAGAAGAATATATATAAAAATATATATATATTTATGAAACCAATTTCCACATATTCAGTTGGTTTCTGAAAGTTTGGTAATACTAAAGAGCCTAAACAACAGTGGAGGATTCATTAATTCAATTGAAGTCACAGTGAGTTACAGACTCCGCAGGATAAGATCAAGGTCTTTGTTTCCCAAAAGTCTTCCTGTTGTAAAACAGGAACATTTCTGGAAATGTTTAAATATTATCAGGCACTTCTCGTGACACATTTCACATAAAAAGTTTCCCCACAAAGCCAAAGATACATTTTTGAACATGGACAACGTGGTTAATTGAATACCGGAGACTTGAAGGTGAATGGGCTGTGACATCATCAAGGTCATGAGGGAGATGTGACAGCTGACTTAGAAGTGCCTGAGGGGACACTTGATGGTTTTTAGAGCTCCTCACTCTTGTCAGCAGCATTCCACACATACCTGAATCCTGATGCTTGACGCTAATGCACCCCTCAGTGTACATACACTCATGCACGTACAAAAAATGCAAAACATAGTGGAACAATATTCAAATCAGTAAAGAGCAAAATGACTCACATGAGAAAACTGTAAAATCCCACATTGACTACTTTTTTATGAGATATGGTATAAAGAAGTTTAAGATATCACTTTCTTTTGCCCTCTGATCTGCGGCTTGTCTGTCAACCAGTGAGAGATACACTTACCAACAGAAGAACATCATAACATCATAAATAAAAACGATCCCTACTCATTTATCTGGAGAGAATGAAAGACAGACCTCTTCTCTGGCTCGGTGTCAGAGGGCAATCCTTGCTTTCATCAAGGTTTGCTTTGGAGATTAAGGTGTGCGGAAGATAAAAAATTTAAAAAAAGATCTGGTGTGAGAGCTGAAAGATTAAGAATGATATATTGCAAAAGGTCACGTTGACACAGAACCCTGGAAACATCCAGGCCCGGGCTTGAGTGTGTAAGCGTGTTCACACTCTCATTCGTGCATTTGCAAACGCAGCGGCACGCACAAACATCTTCACCTGTCAGCGGCCAAGATAAAGCACTCAACAAGTCACTGTTTGAAGAATGCAGAGAGAACATAATCCGGAGTTACCTGGTCTGAATGTGTGATTTGTTTTTACTTTTATTACTGATATCTGTGACTTTAGGTCTGGTTGGGACTTTTAAAATGCCCATATTGAATGTAGTATTAGAATTAAAGTTTGGCTTGAAGTGAGTCATACATACGTGTAGCATCAGGTAAGAATTGTGGATATAAGGAGTGGTTTCCACACTTTCTGCTTTGTCACCCTTTAAAATTAAGCAGTGAGTCTTTGCAATCTTAAATCACAGGTTCCATGAGTCTATGATGAGTCCTCCTTATATGGTGTCATTCATACTTTAACAGGCTCGATACGGAAAAGCTGTATAGTATTTCACAAGAACATAGAAAAAAAGAGAAAGAACCCAGAACAATGGACAGTTTGGTGTCGCTGAAATCTGCATTTTGTTTTTTCCCCATCCCATTAATCATCTCCCACTCCCTTCGTTTAATCTTGCAGCCTGTTGCACAGTCATGACGCCTACGCTGGGAACCACTGGTTTAGTGTTTCCAAAATAAATCTCTGGGAATCCCAGATGATTAAAGACAAAGTATTTCTTTCTATTGTATTTTCCTGCCAAATACTTGATGTTTTTACCTCTTTCAGGCCTCTGGAAACTACACTCTTTAGTTGCTCACATTACACAATGCCCGACAATAATTTGTTTCTGTTAATGTTCTACTAATCTTATGGACGCTGCTGAATGTAAATGTTGCTTCTCCCACTTTGAATGATCTCTCTGGTGATTGGCAGGTTGGGGCTGTGGCCAATAAAGAGGATTGTTTGTCGGGTCAGTATACAACTAGTGGAGAATGCTGTGAGCAGTGCCAGCCCGGCGAGGGCGTCGTCATCCCATGTGGAGTCGCACAGACTGTCTGCGCCCCCTGCCTTGACAGTAAGTATCACAAAACACAGTTGTCATATATATATATATGTACATATATATATATATATATATATATACATACACACACACACACACACACACACACACACACACACACACATACAGTATAAACACACGTTGATGAAGGAGCTGTGTTGGTCACATGCCTGAATGCAGAGATAGTGACACACACATATCATGTCATGTATTCAGTTCTGTTTTTTTATGAACAGTGGGAGTGATTCAGTGTTTCGTGTGCTGCCACTATGACCTTCTCTCTGTAAGTTATGTCCTCCTCATGAAAATCCTCTACTGTACTTACTGTCCCTGGGGGAGACACATGGTTGAAACAGCAGTTTGAGCAATGCAGGGTCGTAAATTACAGCGATGTTTCCGCAAAGTTTGCATTAGGATTCAAAATCGTCCTGCTGGCCTATAAAACACTACAACTGGACATGAAGATGGGTTTCTGTAGTATTTGGCAAAAAAATCTTGTTTTAGTAGGACATCAATATTAAGTTGCTATAGCATTTTCTTTTGTCTAGTGCTAGTGGTTGTATTGGTGATAGTTAGCTCTTTATTGATCCCACTCTTGGACAGAATTGAATGTTAAATTAAGTAACTTAGACAAATTCAGGAACATAAACAAGACACTCTACTAAGACACGTTAGATAAGCTAAATGCCATGCTGCCATCCATTGTCGGAAAGTCAATAATTCCGAGTCAGTATTCCCGACTTCCAATCTAAATGCGAGTTTCTAAAATGCACAAGGCTCTACAGAGGATCAACATCAATTACCACAGCCCCGCTAATGAAAAGAAACAGTGTATAAAGTTACCATTTTTAAATGAACAACTAGAGAATCCTGTTATATTTATGAAAATCTAACTTCATACATTTCAAGGATCTGCGGTCACCCTTTTGAAAGAGACAGAAGGAGGTCACAAAACAAAGTATTTAACAAATGTAATTTTTGACTTGATGATGGCGCTAAATAAAAAATTCAGAGGGTCACCAAACTATAAGGATACATCTTCAAAATGTATGACAAAACATTGTGTGTGCTGGTGGAGCTCGATGGAAAGTTCGGAGGATGATCAAAGTCATATTGATTCATCCTCAGGGGGCCATGGATATCTTTACCAACTTTGATTGCAATCCATGAGAGCTTTGTCTAGATATTTGAGTTTTGACTGACTGACTGACAGTGTGGTTAAAGACAGACCCCAGTTTTTTAGATTAGCCAATGTCATAGACCTGAACATCCGTTTGGAGGAAATATTTTGCAGATTGTAGCCTAAATGTAAATTCTTAGAATTATTCAGTTGCATGTCAGGAAATAAACTAGATGCCAGACCTCACTGTCTTCCAGCATGACTGCCCTCTTCATGGCCGTTACCATGTAGGGAGAGAAGCTGTGCCGGACCGTAAGACTTTATGAGGACAGTGATGTTAAGAGGATACAAGAGTGGGACCAGCTCCAAATGTTGTTTCAGTGGAAGATATTTAAAGCATCAGACAAGTTATGTCACGGAGATTAAGATGGTAAGCACTGTCGATTTTGATTTTGTAAACATGGCTGACTGGTGATTGAAGAGCTTAAAGGGATATTTAAGGATCCTCTGCATTTCTGCTTAGTGTAGGGAAAACAAATCAACATTTCTAAGTTGTACCTATATCATGGGAGCTTAAAGGCCAGCTTGAGCCTGCAGAGGCCAGGATTGGTCAACAGCCAGTTCCTTCACTGTTCCCAGAGTTTTCCCTGACTATCCTGCGTCCGTCCTAGGAAGTGGTTGTAAACCTCCCTGGGTCAGTGAAAAAAGGCAAACCCTGAGCCAAGGAGCCCCACAGTCAGAAAATAATTCAGACTCAAGGTCATGAGAGAAGTCACAGAGAATATGGACATGGAGAAAATGATCTATTTGTATTTTTATGGGCTTCTTTGGAATGATTTATGCTTTTATAAGTGTCTGCAGTCACATCTGTATGATATATTCTTGCCCTGGACTGCTTATCATCTTATGTTCTATTTGTATAAAAACTATATGTTAGGCTTTAGCGGTGTCTCTGATGTTCCTGCTTTCTGGTGTACAACATGAAGGCTTTCAGGTGATAACTTTCCCTCTCACAGTGCTTGTTCTGCTCAGACGTAAACAAACACAGACAGTGACATGCTCTCAAAACTGCCATGAGGCCAGAAAGGCTCTGAACTGACTCATGGAAAAAGAGAAATGCAAAGCGGATAACTCTCCATCAGATAACATCACAATGATATTTTAAGAACACATCAAAAACATTGATTAGCTCAGTAATGCAGGCTGAGAGAGCTGATGTGTGCGTGAGCAAAATCATTTTAAGCATCAACTTGTTTGGAAGTCTCAGCCATCAGTGGGTTATTTAGTCTCCTACCTGTCAATCGACCGTTCACTAAACCCGGCCCTGAAACAGTGACTGTCCAATCATAGCTTATCAACCGTAACTATGCATGGCAGGTCTGTCAAGCTCAGTGATACTCTATATATTTAAAGTTTAGCAATATGAAAGTGTAAGGAATATAATATTACAATCAAGTGGGGTTTTTTTTGTTCTTAAGTAAAGTGCAAAAGTTAGCATTTGTGGCTAACTAGCTAACTACGCACAGTAGCCTAAAGCCCAATCCAGCATTACTGCCAAGGATATTTTATAATAAATTATTTGTAGAGTTACAGGTTATGTTATTAATTATTATTGTAATTACATTCTCAACTACTATATCCATTGTGTGGTATTTACTCACTATTTGGGGAGACAGTCCTGCTCCTATTTCCAAGTGTAGGCTAACATTAGTGGCTCCATCCTGGGCCATTGGATTTGAGGAAGTTCATGCTCCAGCACCTGAGATATTGTGTTACGTTTACTGAACACATTGGTTAGTCTTCATCCAAAAAGCTAAAAGTAAAAGCACAGGCTACTTGAAGTATGAAGATACTGTAAACACGGTAAATGTACCTTTAAAAATGTAATCTTTCAAAATGTGTGTTGTTTCAGGCATGCCGCCCACAGTTGATGGCATCTATTGTGCACAAGCATCCATTTATAAGAAACAGACTATTGTTTCCAGACAGCGCTCAGGCTTCATTTAGTAGATAGTTAACAGGGGCCCGGCTGATGTGTTTAAAAAGGAGGGTCAGCTGAAACACACACGGAGGAGTTTGGATGAATGAACACATGGGTGGAGATGAAACCGAGCAAGTACAGCTGTACAGCTGGAATGGAGACAACTTCTCAGCCAGCAGCTAATGGTTCATACACAAACACACACACACACACACACACACACACACACACACACACACACGTACAAACAGGCCCAGAAGAACACAAGCAGACACAAAACTCCCACACAATCACCCAACACACACACCTCACACTGCGCAGTAGCCAGAGCGGATAAAGTCAGGAGTCCTTTTATGGGGTGTTGAAAACAAAGGATTGACATGAGTTAGAGGCCAAAGTACTGTAATGATACGATATGCTGAGCCAGGAAAAGACCGTCTGTACCGCCCCCTCCCCCTCCCGCCCCCCCACCCTCCTCTCATGCTGCAGGCTAACGTTATTAATGTATTGACTTGCATTATTGATGCATGGCATTATGATAATGGCTCTGAGAGTACTCGTGGGGAGAAAGGGGGGGGCGAGGGTAGTCTGAGTGTGTATGTCTGTTTGAAGAGAGGGAGGGTGATGCAGGAGATAATGGGGTGAGGGGTGGGATTGGGGGGGTAATAGTGTATGACTGGACTGGTGACTGGACTGGACTGGGCGATAGTTTGTCCACTTCCATAATGACATAATTAAACAAAAATGTAAAGGACCCACATTGGACCACCAATTTTGGACAGATTCATCTCAAATGACAGAGTCTCTACTTTCTTTGTCTCTGTGTCTCTGTCTAACTGTCTATCTGTCCTTATCTCTGTTTTAATCTCTGCATCATCAGAGCGTTTGCCGTGGTTGGTGGGCCAGTGACACAGACCGAAAACTTGATATGCTATGTCACACAACCCCCTGTCTCCTACCACACACAGTTTCATTTTGTTTAGTTTGAGCGGAAATAAAAACGAATAAATCCCCCAAATTCTCTGTTACCAGTTTCTAAAATGTGAATATTTGCTGTTTTTCCTAGAACTCTATGATCATTTATTTAATATGTTTGGATTTTTTGCACTTCAGGCTCCCAAAAATTATAATGGACGTTTTTCACAAATGTCTGTCAATTTATAGACGAAACAGTTAGTTGAGGAAATAATCAGCAGATTAATCAAAATGAAAACATTATAGGTGCACCACTACTTTAGTTTAAGGAATCTAAAACAAACACAACAACTGAAAAAAGATCTGGAAAGAGATCTGGAGCTTTTAATGTTGCAGCAAACTATTTTGACTTGAAGCATGTCTTGATCAGCCTGTTTAGTTTAGTTTACTTTAGTGTTGCAACTAAAAATTGAGGTCATTGTCACTGATTAATCTGCCGATTACTGTCTCAATTAATCAATTAAAGGTTTGGTCTATAAGATTGAAGAAAATAGTAAGAATTCCAATCACAAATTCTTAACTCCTAAGATGATGGTGTCATATTGCTTGTTTTGTCTGATGAACACATCATGAATAAATATATTAAGTTTATTATCACAGAAGAAAAAGACAAGCAGAAAAAAATTCTTACAAATAAGAAGGGGAACCAAAGAATTTTGAAATTTTTGCTGAAAAAATGATCAGACGACACACACACACACACACACACACACACGCACACACACTCCCTCACTCACAAGCTGCTCTTACAAATAGGTCTGTTGCATAATTTAGTGTTTCCCAGTTCTCTATCCAGCCGAAATACAATTCCATAAATCATGCAATATTGATTGCGTCCCCTGCAGACATATCTGTCAGGTATACAAAGCATTTATGAAACATATGTGATATATGTAAATTCATCATCTAAAAATCCTTTAAAAAAGATGTTTCTGCTTATACATGTTTTCTTTAGAATCTTTTCTCGTCCAAACCGGTATCTAAGTTGTTACATGTCCACCAGGGGAGATGGCCCTGAAACAGAAATCCTGTGTCAGTGTGACTTTGGAAAGCTGAATCCAAATTTGTTAACAGAAACGAGCCCTTCCCAGGTTCATAAATTACAGTTGCACTTTATGACACACATTTAAAACAGTTAAGCTGTTAAGGGGACTAAAGCAGAGGTTCTCAATTTTTTATAAATTCTTTTTCAGCTAAGGACACCTTACAAGTAGAGCACAGACCTCCTCATGTATGTCACTTGGAATAATTTGACGTAGCCTATATTTTACACTTCTATAGTCTTAGTTGTGAGTAAGAACAAAACCAAATACATGTATTAGAAAGATATTAGCAATACATTAATACATTTAGATCATATCAACACAGCCATAAAACAATGAAACTGACATCAATTCAATTAGCTGTGAGTAACACTGTACCTAAACAAAGTATCAAAGGCATATCAAGAGAAAGGGATAATCCGAAGTGCATTTCAGAACACACACACACACACACACACACACACACACACGCACACACACAGATCAGGAGAAGCGTGAAGTGTGAAGTGAAGTGTTTCACTCTTAGTGCATAGTCCTACATGAGCTAAATAAAGCACGGATTATGATTACGGTAATCAAAGTAATTTACTATTTGCTAGATTAAAATGCAATCTATGAACTATTTTAGATTTAAAAAATAGAATATTATTTCCTAAACTATAAAGCATTTTGTCAAATGTAATAATGAATAAATACTGATTTTATATCTGGGGGTTCTCTGACCCCACTTTGAGAATCACAGGTTTAAAAAAAAAAAAGCATAATAAAAAAGTATATATATATATGATATATTCTAATGATACAGTATACTGCACATATTATTCTTTAATATAGAATTTAGACTTTTTTGTTGACTCTAAAACTACTGTAAAGTTCTACAGGCCATTACTTTTTTTTATGAAAAGGGAAAACTTAGAGGTAAGTTACAATGTTCCACGGTCTCATTTAGGCAGAAGATATAAGCAGCATGGAGGTGGAATAAGATTGTGCATATATATACTGTAAATGCTTTTAAAGCAATGGTTGAAGAATCAGAAGTCAGGCTTTCAGCAGTTCAATGGCTATTTTCTTTCCCTCTCCTTTCAGGTGAAACCTTCTCAGAAAACTTCAGTCACACAGAGAGATGTCAGACCTGCACAATATGCACAGGTCTACTTCGCATGAAGGCGCCCTGCACAGATTCCAACGACGCCACCTGTGTTTGCAACTATAGCTACTATATGGATGAACTCTCTCAGCGGTGTGAACCCTGCACCAGATGTCCTGAAGGCAAGGGCATGCTCCTCAGCTGTGAGTTTGACCATGACACGTTGTGTGAGGAGTGCACCGGGGACACCTACTCGGACCAGGAGAGTTCTCGGGAGCCCTGCATCCCCTGCACTACCTGTGATGATGCGGAAGTGTTACAGCTCTGCACCTCTCTCACTGATACAGTTTGTCAAGGTAAGACAATTAGCTCACAGATGCTCATAGTGAAGTGTACTTTAAGCCACAGTGTGCCAAATTAAGGCCTTGAAAACTCCAAAATGGACCTTCACATTATCCTGGTTATACTAGATTGGGTGGGTGTGCTGTCGACATGTTCACACATGTGTAGTCAGCTTGTACATCACGACTTAAGGCTATACGTGGACCTCTGCACGGACACAAGCAGGTGACAACATATGTGTTATGCAGAATCTTGCAGCTTTGACATTTTGGGAACTACGATTATTTTATGTCTTGCTAACATGAAGATGAGAAGATCGATACCACTTTCCAATATGTAGATAATAATAATAATAATAATTAAGTAACTATTTATCTATCTATCTGTCTATCTATCTATCTATCTATATATACATATATATATTTATATATATATATATATATATATATATATCTGATGCTACAGCCAGCAGCTGGTTAGCTTAGCTTAATTTAGCCTAACAACTGAGGAAAAAAGCTAGCCTGGCTCTAAGATATCCTCATCACTTTCACAATATGGGCACTTTTATAATAGACCATTAAGTTCAATATGTTCAACATTTGTGTGAAATGCAGTTTTATGAATAAGGCATTCATGGGATTGTTTTACAGGATTTAGGAGGAAAATAAAAATTCCTCAAAAACTGATATTCTTTTAACAAGTCACTTGAGTCATTTATTCAGAGATTTATTATTTCTTTTTCAGCTATTTAGCAAACGGCTGTGGGATGACCCTATCAAAACAGTGGTCAAGTTTATCATGAACTTCTGTGCAGAGCCAGTAAAGCTGAATGAAGTAGCACATTGGCCAAGGTCACGATGGCCTGAATAGAGTCTATGTGAGCACATATTCGCTGTCCAGCACTGTGCGGACAGCACGATGCACTGGACATCCACGTTGTTAGCCACATAATCAGATCATCACAGTGCGACACTATAGACATTGTTGGCCCATTGACTCAAATGCCAGGCCAGAGCTTGTCTCATTGTCTTTACGGACTCATCCCATCCACAGATACAAAGACCACACTCTTTCTAAGTTGAGGGTTTAGAAGGAGGTCATATCTCTGAAGAGAGCACTGAATTTCTTTTATACCATTGCACCCTGTGGGTATTACACTCCAAAACACAAATTCCTTACAACTGCAGTCACTGCTCATTATAATGACCTGATGCCTCACAGATCAAATCAACGCTTCTGTGAAATGACAATGAAAGGAGTATGTTGATCAGCCATGCAGTCTGTTGAAGCAACGGTTTGAAGGATGTTGTTATCACAGTGGTCAAGACAGAGTGAGTCTCAGGCTAAAGGAAGTCCTTTGTGCCTCTAGGGCCTGTTAGGGCTTACAGTTTAGCCCATGAGGCTAATTGAAGGAGCTACTAATGAGTAAAACAGAAACAGATACATTTTAGTGACTTTTTCTTCCTGTTTTGGGTATATACTGTATGTGCTTTGCTTTGATTTATAAACTAAAGTCACTTGGGAAGATTTGTGTTATTTAAAGGCTGTAAGGTTAGGGTTAGGGGTTAGGGTTAGGGTTGAGCATATCAATGAGAGTCGGTTGCTTGAGCTTGGCAGACACTGTACGGATTAAACCTGATTTTAACCGCATAACTAGATTTTAGAATCAGGCTTCATTTTTAGGAGGATCATGATGCCAAATGAATTGCTTTCAACGATACAGCTGTTGAACAAGTAGATCCATTTCAGAAATTTTGGTTGTCTGTTTTACAGACTGTAAACTGTAGTGAACTTGTTAAAATATTTATGGAGTTGCATGTTGTAGTTTTTCCTGAGAATGTGCTGTGATATTCATAAAACTAAACTTTGATGCAGAATATAAAGACTATATAGTCCTCATTCATCTGCAGGTCCGTATTCTTTCATTAACTTGACATCACTACAATAGTTGGAGTACGTGTTAGCTTAGTGCTGAGGCTAAAGGTGTTGGGAGGCGGCTAGCGTGCTAATGTTAGCCACTGGTAAGGCTACAATCAGGAATCAGCTGAGTTTAACAGCTTCATTGTGAAGATGGAACTTCTGATGTTCGGCTGCGTGCAGCCATGGGGCTAAACAGGCAGTTGGTCGTTAGTAAATGCATTCAAACAGCAGACTCACTGTATGTCAAACCACAGGGTCTCCTTTCATGTTTCTACAAACGGTCAATACAGAAAATACGACATGTGAGTGGGAGGTTGTCTAATGATGAAGCTGGGCTCAGTGATGAAAATTATGTTATGAGAAATGGAACTAAGTACTTTTTTGTTTAGTGATGTATTTCTTTCATGATGAGTAATTGATTACATTTGTCAACACTCGTGATCACCCACATCGTAACCGGTCAATTGAGTGGTACATTTTGGCCGTGCACATAATTAAAACATACAAGGTTAATAAATTGCAGTGTCTGTCCAGCTTTTTAAGAACTAGGGAAAATACCACAAACAGAAAAGGTTATTTGATAAGCAGAAGTGGACACAACATGTTTTGATGTTTTTCTACCAAGTGCCCCGCTGCTGTAAAAAACATCTTCCATTGAGGATGACGCTTTAATGCAGCTCAATTCAGCTTGTGGTTTGAAAGAGAAGTGTGGTGGATGGAGAGATGATTCATCCAAGATCAAGATATAAGGAGCTCCAATACAACAGCATCCTTTAGATAACTAACCCAGTGCAGTTCATGATGAATGTGAATTAGCTGTTATTCCAGGCACTGTGACACAACTCATTGTGTATGGGCTTCATCATATGTTATTCCTCACTCTAACCCAATCATGTGCTCTTTATTTCTAATGTAATCTTTTTACCAAAGCACAAGCGTTATCAGCACTTGCAAATCTGTAGTGCTGCCAGACGTCCATATCCATTAGCGTTGTGGAGTCAGGGCGACATGGGCCTGAAGGCTAAACGCAGTCAGGAGGGAGGAGGGAGACCGAGGAGAAGGCCACTGCCTGTGAAAAGACAAGTTGTAACTTGAGACATTGGAGACATAGTTTAACTGAAGGTGGAGGGACCAGAATATCACCTTGACTACACTGTATAGGTTATCGTGAGAGTGAAAGCTGTATTTACTGCTGTCATTGTTTGGATTATATTTGAGTTTAGGCCAGTTGTAAATTTTCCCCTTTATGTAAAAGCTCAGCTGCTATGTGGGGTAAAAATCCAATTTCCCCCCTCACTTCCAAAGGGATTAGTGGTTTGTTATGATTCTGATGTGGAAAACAACGTTGCTCTCTTCATCTCTTTGGTGGTAAAACATGCACATACTCCCACAGAGTTGAGGGTCTGAAGGCAAGATGCTTATCTAAGGAAGTGTGATATGACTTCCACTCTTCTGCAGGCCACCGAGCAAGGTCAGAGGTTGAAGGTCATGTGAGGCTTATATGTGGAGAGGGGTCTTTCTGGGAAGATCAGGCAGTATAAGTTTCCCTTGGGATGTGCACTGAACAACGTGGCATAATCCCCACAATCCTTTCAGGGGTCACAACACCGAGACAAGTGAAGTTGATTAGCGCACTCATTATCCGCCCCTCAAAGGAATAAATCAGCTAAAACAAACCAATACTGTATCGGTCAACCTTGTCTGCTAGAAATTATCGATATGCAATTAATCTGCAATTGGAAATACCTTTTTAAGAAAGTGCAATGCCATCCAGATTACATTGTCTAATAACATAATCAGGAAATGTTAATTAACGTTGTAAAATGCATCAGTAAAATGTTCCCTGACAACGTATTTGTTTTCCGCCAAAATATCGTAGCAACCACAGAATTATTAACCATCACAATAGTTATGTTTAGGCACTTGTAGCACTGAGTTAAGTTTAGGAAAAGATCATCATCTTCATCTTGGTTGAATGCAGAAAAAAGTTGGCAGTTCACGAGGCACAACGTGTTTATCACATTTAACTGAAACTACAATATTTCACCAACCTCAAGTAAAGAACTCTTGATAAACTTAATCACATGCAGGACTCTGGCAGTGAACCCCGGTTTCTTGCGTCACAGTCCTGAACTCTACACTTTTGACGGTTCATAAATGTACTGAAGCATTTCATTCACTCAGAGAAAAAACTTGCCTATGAACAGTTTGTTCCTATAACATTATTGGAAAAAGAAGTTCATATACTTTACAAATGCAATTTTAAGGAGACAGGTATGAAGAGATAGAGTGGTTTGCTTTGCAGAGGACAAGGCTGGGTATGAAATCTGTCTGTAATATGGCTAATAATGGGATTGGTTACGTGGTAATGACCCTTAATCCCAAAGAGAGATTATATGAGAAATGACCAACCAATGCTAACGCACTGTGACAAGGCTGTTTCATACCCTGGTTCTAGAAAGTTCAATGAGAAATGCTTGAGTTTGACTGAGAAGTCGCTGCTTGCTCTTATCAGCTTGCGGTTTTGGCTACGAGCCCTCAAGGCAAGGCTTAAAGAGAGGTTTTCACTCTTTGACTCTGTTCCTTTTGGGATTGTACCCAGGATTGACTGCACATATGTGGGTTGACCTATCACCCAAAGCCTGGGTTTCTGGTCCTGTGGCAGAAGGGGCAACCAGTTGAGGTTTGCAGCACACATACAATTATAATTCATGCACATACATGCACTGAAAGGACGTTTAAAGGATTACTCAAATATGAGTCACAAAACACACATAGTGGTGTGGATGCAGACATGCACCGATACTGCCGATCCTATGCACGGATTGAAATCAATAAAATGATTAATTGAAAGTCACAGATCTGAGACAGCATATGGAAGGATAAAGGTCGAGAGCGGGTGCGGTTAAGAAGAAGCAAAAAGGGGGGATGGGAGGTTGATTGGGCCAAGTGCATTTGGTTATTGAATTGATAGGTGAGGAGGAGGAGGGAGCTGTTTCCTTCCTGAGTTGGGTTGACCCTAACGATCGACAGGCTGCCCTTCAGAAATCAGAAAGCGTAATCTGTTAACTCCATGCACGGCACTCAGGGCCATGTCAGTTCAACTAAATCAAGACAGAAAGACAGAGGAAGGGAGAATGTGAACCGATTGAAGGAGAAAAAGAGGGAAAAGAATGAATGATGTGAGGTGGAGGGGCTTTCTTTTCTTGATTTATATCAACAGACTGGTGCATGTTCAATTGACCATTAAATTATCACTGCCACCGTTAGTTACTGTTGCAATGTATATTTTATTACTGCACATATGCAGTTTAAAATTATAAGAGTGGCATATTTTAATTTTAATTTTAATCAAAATTCATTTAAATTTGAATCAAAAGTCAAAATACAGACGCATCCAAAAACAGGCTTTAGAGTCTTGGTCAGTTTAGCCCACTGAAATGACAACGGTCTCTCGTATATTTAATCAGGTGTAGCTAGTTGACTCTAGTTTTAAAACCAGAACCTTATAAAAGGATTCTTAAATAAGCACTTGATGGCTATGATATTATGATAAAGGCCTGAGGGAGAAAATGATGATTCATGTCAAAGATATGGAAATTAGGAAGCTTTGCTCTTGTATTGCAGTGAAGAGCTGGTTAGTCTAATATAAATACAATTAAAGTAGAATGTTCTATCAAACTGTTATTTTCTTGTAACTTCTGATTGAACCCGATTTCAATCAGGAGGGACAAGTCAGATGAAGAAAAGATATTCATTACTAACAGATGATATTTGATGATAAAGTCTTGACAGTCTTTGGCACTTGGACTCTACAGGGATATTTGTAATCGAGGGGCGTCTGCAGCAGCAGCAAGACCCCCGTGGTGTCCAAACTTTGGTGGTGGCTGATGAGGCTGATAGAATGATGAGTTGATGAAGCTGATGAATCTGTGGCGACTGGGTGGAGACGGGGAGGTGGAGGGGCGGAGCAGCACGATGATAGGCTAATGATGTAATTGTGTCGCTCTTTCACATTACAAGAGAAAATGCCTTTAGGATGAGTAATGAAAGAGCAGATATCTTTCCCAAATCCAATGTGGAGCAGGACAGAGCTGCTAACGTTAGCCTAAACTTTGATATACAGTAGCGTCCAGGATTCGCTTTCAAGCAGAGTTGAAATACGACATAATAGAACGTGAGTGGGGATTTTTTTTCACGTATTCTGTAACTCCACAATGTATTTAATGCTCCTTTCCTACTATCGGTTACCACGGTTTGCAGCAGACAAACACGCCATTTAATCCATTCCTTAAATTTTTGCTCTTGTATTTTTGGTTTTGCAAAGACTAAGATGAAAGACACCACCTTCTGAAATCATGTTCTCCACTTCAACATGTGGATATTTCCAATGCCTAGATATGGTTGCCAAGCTATGATTAAACAATTTGGGCTTAGTAAATGGTCAATTCCAGCAAGCAACTGACAGACAGATAGAGAGAGAAAGACAAATGGGAAAAATGATAAAGGGAAAAATGCAATGGACATTTCTGATTTCCTGCATCCAAAGCATTACCACATCAATAACTGTAAAGAAAGGACCGACCAGTCTGACTAAACAATTGACATTCTTTGTATTGCACAGTCATTCATTGTGTGGCGACGGCTTGGTCTCCACACATCTACTGACTTATATCTCTACTGACTTGAGCTCTATGGCCACGGCTGACCTTCTCGCTTTAACCCTTCTGGTCCCAGCTAGACACAATATGAGCATTGTAACGATGAATGCAGTTTTAAAGTCGACTGTGTCTCTTTCTCTGCTGCCACACAAGAATCAATCTCTTGTGGCGATGACTCAGTCTCCTGAAGTTGCCTGTCATTCCAGGAATTTGCCCTTCGACATTCCAGGGGTAAATATGAGGTGATTTAACATGAGTGGGCCATTCTGGTCCAAGGGTGACCACAACACTTGCGCTTTCGCTCGTGCCGTTTATTCTTTGCCAAAAGTTCTGCTTGGGGAGTCAAGCTTTTGTCCTTGTGAGGATTTATGGTCTATTCAGGTTTTTATCTACCATATTGGTCTCGTGCTGAATCCCTGCAATGTGATGGCATAAATAAGACATTTTGTGTTGTTGGCTCATTTGAAGCATTATTTCTGTCTTCTGTATTTCTGAAAGCTGGTTTTGTAGTTTTCTTTAATTTATGAGCAAACACATCACACAGAGATGCCCTTTTCTAAATGTTCTGCTTAATCATGATTATACTAAAATGCTACTTGGGTTTAAACTAGCCAGCTGGTTGTAATATGTACCCTATATTAACTTACTTTAGTTTGTATTTTTATTTGCACATATATGTCTCAAAGAAACAAGAAGAAAAAACGGTTTGCAAAGAACAATACATTTTGCAAACTACAGTAAAATATTTCAGAATAAATATTATAATATTTGGCACCACTTTTAAGGCACCTATTAAAAAGAGTTTATGACTTGTAACTAGTGGCTTTATTAATAGTTAATACATAATTAAGTAGTGCTTTATAGATCAATTATACATTATTAATAAACTCAGATTGTGATAAATGTCTTTGTCTGATTGGGCTTTATAGCTGGAGAGAATCTGGACCAAAATCCATTTATTGATGATTAACAACCATTAATAAATGTTAATAAATACATTTTATTCTTAATGCGCGCAGTCAAATGCATTATTATCAAATAGAGGGCACCAGCCATAGATATTTTTCACAAGGCAACTGGCATCTTATAATTGGTTTATTAACCATTAATAAAGACATTAGTTGTTGGAAAGTTGAACCAAGTATTTAAACAAAAAGATAAGCCATGTGAAGCAAATCCATAGGTGAACTGTATAACACTAAATAAATGACAATGAGAGCAGCACACAGGAAGGAGAATAGAGAGCTGCAGAAAAGAAAGAGATGCAGAAAGCTTGAGAGAGCGGACAGATGCTGAGAATGAGGCCTGATCGATAAAAGCGATGGAGTTACTCCTCTGCACTCTCCAGTTTCTCTGGTTGACCTCTACGAGTGCTGATCACATTCTGCCGCAGAACACACACACACACACACACACACACACACACACACACACACACAAAGGCACAGGCGTGCGCACATATGCACCCCGTACAAATTCACAAACATACACCTTCAGAGGTTTTGTTCATTCTGGAGCACGTGGGCAGAAAAATGTTATGGGTCATCTAAGGTAGGAACCAAGCCAGAGGCCTCCAGGAAGAAAAGAGACTATGTGAGAAAGAGAAAGTAGATGGTGGATTAAAAGAAATCGCAAGTATTGAATGCAGTTCAACAAAACAGGAGCAACAACATTCTTCACTAATCTTCACTTATATCTTCACTTTTGCTTATGATGACAACATAAATCCTTTCCAATTGTCCGTCATCAGTGAAGGCGTTTTATGGGACAGGTCCTGGCAGCAGTCACAACTGAGCTCAGGTGTAATAACATATAACATATAACAATAAAAAACAACTTGCTTGTGTCGGAAGCCCCTCCTTTTCCTTTCTGTTTGACTCTAAAGGCAGCTTTTAAAGTATACAGTGTCGAAACAGCAGCAACACCTGTTTGCAAGACGTTGGAATGACGAGTTAAAGTGAGGCGTGGCTGCAACTGAACACCCCACACCATCCACATAAACATTCACAAATTACACACACACACACTCTGTATGCATATGTGAGAGCTGTTTCCATATAATTACTCATCTAATGCTGGCAAGTACACATGTGCCTGGATTTCCAGTCACCCGTTAATCATTAACAGACAAAGTCGGGAAGAAAATTCCAGAAATTTCAACAATAATTATGGTTTGTGTAGTTACGGTACTTTTTATTTTGACTGCTTTGCATCTTTCAGTTTTTATGATCTTAATGACAAGCTACTGCCACATTTCAACCGGTTACACAGATCCTTCAAGTTTGCCCTCCTATAACTTGAACACTTGACATTTTAAAGCACTGAGCACTGTGAGGTTTAAGTGTGGGTGTTGTGGATCCAGGATAGAGTGTTATTGAGCATTTTCATGTTCTTATTGAACATATTATTGTCGTCTCGATAAGGCACATAGGCCTGAGATTTAGCATGAGCATTTATGACATTAATTATAGTATTACAGTTTAACTGTAGAGGAAAAAAGAAAACAAACAGTGATGCAAATAGAGCAATTTCTGCTGTCCAGTGAAAACCATGTATCTCTAGAATGTCAATTCTTTGTTTTAAGCTTTTTGACGATTATTCAGTAAAGTTTATTTTGTCTAAGACATAGAAGAACTATCTGAACCCACAAAAGAGCATTACATCTGAAAACCTTAAAAGTCACCAAATTTGAATTTTTCCTCACAGCTTAGATGTCTGCTCAATGGTTGGAATTATTTTATATTTGTTAAATTAGTAGGATGAAACAGTGCATCCGTACTATGCATTCATATTCTCTCTTGATAACACAAGCATCTCCTTTTTTCTTGAAAGTGATATATTTCTGTGCACTGTTTTCGGAAATTGAATACATAAGAGGAGATATTTTTTTCTCTTAAATACAAGATTATACAAGTAGCTTGTGACTTAAAGGTTACAGTATAAGGGAGTTGTTGCTGAGCTGATCATTAAAATGTCTCATCATGATAATTCTCCGACTGAGCGCAGCGGTCCAGTAACCACTGAGCTCTCTGCATTGTGGAAAAAAGCTGAGCTCAGCAGGAGAAGGTCACTCCCCTCGGAGGCCAGACCATTCAATGTAAAAGGTTGAGCGAGTGGTTCAGTAAATGCACTCAGGGCCCTGTTTTAACTGTTAATCATAGAGGGAGGGAGAGCAAAGTAAAGTAGACTAAAGGGATGGATGGATGGATGAGATAAATGGTTAATGAACAAAAGGAATAAAAGATATAACCAGGAAGGTTAGACAACAATGATGTTGTGTTTACCATCAACGGAGCACTCAGGAGGAGGTGAAGAAGATGCAAGGATAGAAAAAAGCCATGTCCAAATGACCATAAGCCTGACTGACAGAAAAGGAAAGGCCTGATAGGAGCGAGCAAAAGTGTAGCCTGTGGTAAAATGGATAGAGAGATGATTGAAGGATGAAGAGATGGGGAGGGGGCATTGTGCTGGACAAAGAAGATATCCGTCAATGAATGGTGTCTGGTTTCGAGTGTGTGTGTGTGTGTGTGTGTGTGTGTGTGTGTGTGTGTGTGTGTGTGTGTGTGCGTGCGTGCGTGTGTGTGTGTGTGTGTGTGTTTGTTTGTGGTGAGTATGTATGTATCTGTGTTTGTCTATGGGGGGATAATAAAGAGGATGGAAAGGAATTTGATATGCTGCAGTGCATAGTCAGAAGCCTGTCTGCATGTATTCAGTGTTTCTATGGCCCTTTATTTACAGATGTTAGCCCAGTATATTGGTATTTTAATCAAAAGTACTCCTATTACTCATTATTTAATATTGCACTCCTATAACATTGTCGGACTCATAATGGACAGTTTCAGGAAAAATTATCAAAATTTATGTGGCAGACCCTGAAATATAGTCTTTTCTATTCCACGTTCTTCTCCCTTGTCAAAAACGTGGTGCCCACATTACCCACAATGCAACTCAACCGCTGACAGACAGGGACAGTGCCCATGGCGTGTTAGGCTAGTAGTGGCTAATGTACCCTTGAGTTGCTAGTTAGCCTAAAGCTGGGATGAGAACAAGGTGACAGAGGTCTAGTAACCTCACTTTATTTTAACTCGACACTCCCAGATTTTTTGCTTTTCAAACTTGTAGTCTTCAACCCCAACCCATGCTGACATCACTGGCCTTAGCTAGCCACTTGTAAGTAAGACGTGCTGTGCTGAGTGAGCTGAAAGCTCCTGCAGGTCACGGCTCATTATAAAGTTGACGAAGCACTAATGCCAACAAGCACAACAAACAGGTAGTTATGAACATTGTGAATACTCAAAACTGATGAAGACAGCAAACAAAACAAATTCACTCACCAAGTGTCACATGTCAAATAAAACTGGCACAGTGAAGTGGATAACCCTGCAGGGCAACATGTGTCCTGTTAGGCTTTAGAGAAATATGACACCAACATCATCATAACACTTATTTCTGGTGAGAACAAAAAAATCAATGGCTTAACAGGTCAAGGATTAAGAGTGATGGACATCCAGCATAATAACGTAACAGGATGTTCATTATATTGGTGTTAGCATAAAGTACTTATCACATCCTCAAAAGCCCCACAGCTGCGCCATGCATCCATCTAAATAAGCTCTCGTTAGAAATGTTTTCACCTCATTATTGAACAATGGCCGCCTCACATTCAGCAGCTCCCGTGAAGTATGTAGAGCCCTTGGTAGCCAACGTGATGATTTACTGTTGAGGATGTGAGTAACTGTAAGTAAATGACAGGCGAGGATAGGCTTCCACATCCGTGGTGAGAAGCGAACATGTCTGCTTAGCGTTAATGGTCGGAGGAGAGCGGGCAGGACTGGATAGACATACTTGCTCCTACCAAGGCTAATGGCTCCCTGGGGAGGATGGGATTTGACCAAGTGATGTAGGATGTAATGTGTTGGAGGGTGTGTTTGTGTTTGCAGCATGAGAGACATTTATGGTTACACTGGTTACGGTTGGTTAGATGAAAAAAAATAAGTGATTTTGAAGTTCTTGAAGAAAGATGATCTGACTAAATGTCACATTTGTAGTCATATTTAAATCTTGAATACAAATTTCCAATCATATCTTCAAGCTGATAATATCCTGATCTGGGGCAACCTTTGGCCTGAAGAAGATTATCTCTGCCATTTTAACATCTTAGACATAAATGTCCTTTGCTGTGATGAGAGATGGAGTGTCTTTCAGCTTACTGTTTTGGTTTTACGTGCCTATATTTGACTGTTTTGTTTTATTCTCACAGTTACTACAGTTTACGATGATGTGTCTCCCACGCCCTTTTGGGGTAACTTCACGACCACCGATGATGTCTTCCAACCAGACACCCCCCCACCAGAGGAGGCTAGAGACACCACCACCACCACTGATTCCAAGGAGCCGATCTACCATCTGAACGACAAGCTCATCCCCATCTACTGCTCCATCCTGGCAGCTGTTGTGGTCGGCCTCGTGGCCTTCATCATCTTCAAGAGGTGAGGACAGAGAAGAAGTGAAGGACGAAACTAAATTTAAACACAGCTAAAAAAATAATGCATCATGGTACCTGACGACCCACTTCTGCATTACACTATTAATGTTCTGAATTGCCCTCTTTTAATTTTTTTATTTAAACAAGCATGGCAGATCTCAGATTCTTCTTCTTTATTGGATTCATAGAAGTCCTGATGTTTTAAAAGAAAAAAAAAGCTTTTTGAGTAATTTTTATATTTATATTATTTTCTTAATAATCTTGCGATCCCTGAGATTTATCTTTATCTTTCTCTCCTTGTTTGCTGATCAAAGTAAAAGATTATAATCATAATAATAAAATATATTTTTAAATCTAACCATTCATTCTGGTGGTTAGAAAGGGATCTGATGCTCATTACAAATACATATGGACAACAAAATCCAATCAGATTTAAATTTTCCACAGCTTCATATTTAATGAAATCATCTGCTGCTTTTCTGGATGAGAGCACACTTACTGTTGTCCTGTGGGTCACAATATGGTCTGTTTACCCTCTTCTCATGTATTTGAGACCCATGCTTCTTTCTTAATGCCTGCACAGACAGCCCAACGTTAACTGTTCAATTTTTAATGTACAATATGTTTATCCAGCTATGTTGTATGGCAAGGCAGTGTTGCAAGTATATACATTCAAGCCCGTGGGCTTCAAGACAGATCAGAGCAGAAGTGGGCAAACACTGAAACTGACTTTCTGTCTTTTTCACAGATTACCCTTTAAATAGAAAGGCTATAATCAATGTTTCTATATTAACAATAGATCACATGATTACTTGTATGTTAAAAGTGGACACGTATAGTGATGAACCCACAGAGCATTATCACCCTCCCCTCAGCTCTCATTCAGCTCCTTTAGCTCATTTTTGGGTTTTACGAGGGCAACTTTACTGTTTGGATTCATTCTCAACACTCTAATTAGAGTTGTTTTTGGCTGCATTCAGCAGCTGTTTTCAGCAAAGAAAAAACATGGTGCACTACCTAACCAGCATCAAACAGCAAATAGACAAAGCTAGCGACTAGCTGGTGAACATCATGGAGCATTCAGCAGCTAAAGAGACAGATATTTCCCTCAGGAGTTAGAGGAGACCAAAAATGTGAACGTGAATTTTGGAATTACATTCAACTGGTGGCCAAAAACCCAGCTCAAATGAAATACTAATGCTGCTCCATATCTGATGCATGTGCACATGTTGATTCATTTTCACTTAGGTGGAACAGCTGTAAGCAGAACAAGCAAGGAGCCAACAACTGCACAGTCAACCAGAACCAGACGCCGTCACCTGAAGGAGAGAAGCTGCACAGTGACAGTGGCATTTCTGTAGACAGCCAAAGTCTGCAGGAGCAGCAGGGCCAGACTCAGGCACAGACAGGTAACACATTAATACCTGTACCTTAATGGAAGCCACTCCCTTAGTGATTCCTTTCATCATTAATCAAACTATTGCACTTAAATTGGGCAGAAGCACGTTCAGCACAAAAGTCAATGTTTGTCTGGAGCTGAATGTTTCTGGTAATGAGTTTCTTCTAATCCACAAATATGTGTGATGGGTGACTGTGAATGTACACGCAGACTGCACCCTGAAATGTCCCTCCACGTCAGTCGAAAGTGAAGAATTTCCCCTCAGGAAATAAGTTTCTGGTTGTTTCACCTTGAATGCGATTTTTCAAACTTACTGTATAGCAAATCAGTAAACTAGGATTACGACACTGACAGAGCAGCAGTGTTTGTTTATTTGGCGGCATGTGCTGCTGGCAGTTTTCCATCCTGCCCTGACAAACCAGTTTTGAGCAAATTCAGGACTTTTAAAAAAAAGACAAAAACACATGCTTGCCAGATTATAGTAAAGGAAGAAAAGAAAGTGGTGCAAGCATTCAGCAGTCTTCTCTTTGGGTTTGCACAGTATCTTAAAGTGGTAATAGTTGATGTGTGGGGGCATTTTTTGGTACTGGATTATCATTGCCGTTGACTTCTGTTGCCAGTCAGTGGACAAAGAAGCATGTTTCCCTTGAATTGTCTGCAAATATGTTTTACTGTAACTGGTCAGCCAGAGAGGCTATTTTTACAACTGTTGCTGCTGCAGGAAATGTACACTCCATCACTTCCTTTTCACAAGTTATTGCAGCCAATTGAAAAGCTCATGAAGGATGTAGGTGGAACCCTTATGGTGCTATATTAGTCAGTCATAGAGAGCAATTTGTAGGGATTTCTCTGGATATTCCTTGACATGAACCATTCATTGATGAAATAATTCAAATTTTTGTGAAAAGATATATCCAATTAGATGTAGCATTCTTTTAGCATCACATCAAGCTAAATATACAATAGTAATACAAATTAAAATAATGAAATGACATGTGCTTTTCTTCTCTGCAGTTGTCACCATCGATGAAGAGCCTTGTTTGCTCCTTCCTCTCAAAACCAGAGAGAAAGTGGAGAAGCTGCTGTTCAGTGGCAGCGAAGGAGACGACTGCAAACACATGGAGGACAGCGACTGGTGCAACCTTGCGGGCCTCCTGGGATACGAGGAGGAGCGGATCGCCACCTTCCAGCAGGAAGAGCATCCTGTCCGCGCGCTCCTGTCTGACTGGGCGAGCAAGGACTGCGCCAGCATCGACACGCTGTGCACGGCGCTGCGCAAGATCAACCGTGACGACATCGCCCAGAGTCTGGTGCTAAGCCCGAGTGCTAAGAAGCCCACCGCCACTTCTGTCGTGTGATTGAAGCTCAACCGTGAGCCGTGATCACCTTAACCCTAATATCCTTCCACAGTCTCCCTCACGCCACATAATTCTTGCCAGAACCGCTTTGAGCTATTCCCTCATGAAGCCAGCAGTCAAATACCATGAGTCCTGAAGAATCATTTAGTGTTTAATCAAGGGAGAAGAAAGGGAGAGGCCAGAAATTAGACAAAAACTGATTGAATATCAATTTACCTAATCAAGCCAAAACCCTTCACGTAACCATCAGGATGCGCTTGTAATCATTCATGCTCACATTTTAAAACCCACACAATTCAAAGCCTATGTGGAAGGAAACTGTCGATAATCATTCCGTTTTTGAGCCTATATATCCACATGCCTTTCCACATTATTTGACATCCAGTTTACCGTTCTCCGACTTTATTAACCATCGAGCCGCAGTGGGCTTTGAACTGAATTTATTGTGGATACTTGGCTCTTTCAATCCCACAACATGCTCTGCATCTTTATTCTTAAACATTCATAGTCAATTTGCCCTATACTTATAGCATTCATAAACCATTGTTGTATCTTTAAATGTAACTTTACAAGTCCATGCTACCAAAGAGGAGTAAACGTCTCAAGAGCATACCTGACAAGCGACATTATTTACATGCCATGTTAGACTATTTGAGTTTAAGTTGTCAAATGACTTGTGTCTGTCACTGCTGCCCCATGATGCCTGCATACCACAGAGTAACTGGATCTTTGCAAATATGACAACCTGAGGAAGGATGCTTGAATGCTTTTCAAATGAACTGGTTCTCCTTTCGCAACAAGCAAAAGTCCAGCTATTTACTCTTATTTTAAATATGTGTATTAGATTCAAGACATTGAGCTGCAGCACATGGAATCTAGTGTCTGCAGTTTATCCGACAAGTGCTATAAGAACTGGACTTTGCCAATGAGGTGGTCTGTGGGGCAGGTCATTGGCCAAGGCAACATGAGACACTGTTTATGTGCTCAGGCCTATCTGCATAACACAGGAGCTCCCACACAGACTCACTCATCCTGACCCAGAAAAGGGACGGACATGAAATCAACTATGTATACAGGCAGACAAGTGCACACACCATACACACATATACACACACATACACACACATACACACACACACCTACAGCATGTAACAATGCATGTACTATTCAAACAAACACACACATAGATCATGTATACATTTACATACGTATTCATTGTAGAAGACAGAAACAAAGAAAACTTCAAATCCTGCCATATTCTGAATGGAAAACTCTCATGGGGGGACCATATATTGTTTAAAATCCATATAATTTGCAATGTGTGCTCTAGATGGTAAAATGCTACATTAACATTAAACAGCATGCATAAACTAGCAACTCATTGTCAGCCAGTACATACCAAGAAAAACAAATACACAATAATCAGGATGCAAAATGTTTTGCTTATTTTCTCAGGGTACTTGAATGATTGTGTTACTGCATCAATATTACACTTATTATTGCAACCTCTATAGACACTGTTTATCCAGAGCAGAGGCTCTTGCAACTGACAATCCTTCAAACAGGCGAATAAGAGAGGGAAACGGGCCAGAGAATAAAGAAAAGGGGTTTCTTGTTTCCTCATTGTTTGCAACAATGACTTCTGGATAAAAGGCAAGTCAGTGGAGACATAAGTCAAAGGATGTGGGATGATTGGACTGAGGGAAAGCGGAAAAGTTTTGGATCACTTAAATGTAAAGGTGAACCCCAGGATACTGCGTTTGCATTAATCAGATTGTTTAAGCATGCATTGTGTTGTGCTGCACCCATTTGGTTTGAATTTGTCAAAGATTACTTCAAAATTTTTATTATGTTGATATTATCATGCTGCCAAATGAGGACCGCTAGCCCCTTTTTGTTTTCTTTTTTTTTGGGGGGAACTTTTTTGAAGGAGCAAATAGTTTACTGTGCTAAACTTACTTAAATCACCAACTTCATCTGTTACTTTGAGGTACAGATTGTACATTGTTACTAACCACTAGCATACTAAGCATCATGCTGTAGTGTTACTTTAAATGAAGGTATTCTCACTCTACTCTCTAAGGATTGTTGTATTTTTATTCCTCAGTTACAACTGTAAATGGTATTATGTTTCTGTTATTGTCCTTTAGATTCTAGTACTTAAATGTGTAATTTTGTCTGTTTTGCATCCCAAGTGCCTGGGAACTATTTCAGGTGTCCGCTGATGTTGTACATTTGTTGTTTTTAGCTATTTTTGTAAGTATATTTTCTTTAGTTGTTGTTTTTTTAACTTGTAAATAATTTGTCTTTTTCTAGTTTTTATTTTAGTTAAAGCCTAGACTAGCCTAGTCTACTCTACAATATCTTTGTGAATGAGACGTTGTTACAATATCAATGCTGTTCTAGTTTAAAAGGGTACAAAGGGCAAAGGGAAGGTAGGTGCCTTTGTGAGGTAGGATACTTTTAACAAATTATTCACCACCAGGTGTAGCCTATTAATGTAGTGTGCCATAAAGACTGAACATGAATAGGGAACACATTTAAAATACCTTTAAGGCTAATCAGAACTGGAAAGGCTATAGTCGTCCATTTGGAAAAACACCACCTGCCACCAAACTCACTGTACAACATTATAATACACTGTGGTGTGAATACAGTGAGTCAATCAGTTTGTAAAATGACATTTTTTTAAATATGTTACTAGCTTCCAGAGTTAGCAGACAAGAGCATCACCACTATGTGTATGTTCAATATAAAGGCTACAGCCAGCAGTCACCTAGCTTAGCATAAAGACTAGAAACAAGAGAAACCTTTAGCATGGCTCAGTACAAAGGTAACAAAAAAATCTGCAACACCAAGCCCCCAGCAATTTTACATAGTAGCCAAACAGTGTAATTACAATTTCCTGGTCCGTCACGTGATGCCATTGGGCCCAAATAATTTTTCCCACAGACTTACATCGGGAAAGGGACATCTGAAACTTAGTGGCACATTTTTCCGGGGGTGATCAACTTCCTTGTACAAAAACTTGAATAGCCCTTGATTAAATCATTGGGTCCTAAAAGTTTCAAAATGCACTAATAGCTAAATCAATTTTCTTTCCTCCGTTCATGTGAATGAACATGCTAGCTGTTTCCCCGTTTCCAGTCTTTATGTTAAGCTACGCTAACTGGCTGCCAACCGTCGCCATATATTTATCAAACAGATAGACTATTTCAAAAGTTACACAACAATTAATATGACTGGTTATCAGGGTTGAGGAAACTTTGCAAAGGTTTTCAATATTAGCCTACCACATATTACCTTCTCTAAAAAAGCCCTTTGTTCATTGTACTAGAACTTAGTCAACACTATCTTCAGAGTTGTGAATTGTGACTGAAGATGGAGGTGTTTTCCTTGGACAGTATTTTTTTAGTTTGATATATATGAGTTTAATTGAGTTAACAGTGATATTGAATTGTGTGTACAATAAACCCAACTGAAGGTGAACATGTCATGATATTGCACTTGAGAGTAACAAAGTAGTCCTGTAGATAGGGGGTTTGAGGGTGGATGGGGGGTAACGAAAAGATAAAGTTTTTAAAAAAGCCCTGCTAATGTAGCTCATGGTAACAAGACTGACGGGGCCCCAGGACTGAATTGTACAGATCTGAGAAATACTGAATGTTCCTTGTATACTAATACTGTACTATACTTAATGTGAATTTGCAAAATTCCTACATCAGACAAGCAGTAACCAATAATAAAGGTCTTAAATCCACTTAAACCCTGTATTGATCTATAAAAGGACGCACAAAAACATAACACACACACATACCACACACACACACACACACACACACACACACACACACACACACACACACATACACACACACACACACACGTTAATTAGTATGGAAACAGTAAATAAAAAAAAGAGAAATAAATACAGGAAATTGCATAAATCAACCAATAAATTGTACTTTTTTTTACTTAAGTATTAAAACTCAACTAACTATGCTGACATGTTATTTAGTCATTCTTAGTTTCAGTTTTACTCAAGTTAATTTTTATTTCATCAAATAATTGTTTTATTCCAAAATGCCCCTCTTCAAAAGTCCGTTTTTATTCCATTATGTCTCTTTATTTTATAATATTGTTTTACAGGACAGTGGTGTTGTGATCAGAGCAGCCACTTTGGATTTTGAGGTTTAGGTCTTGTGTGGTTCGTCCGACATCCGGAAATCCAACTTCAGGTGGCGTTCCAGTTGAAATTTCCGACTTTGAACTCTGAAATTCCAACTTCCCAGTTCAAATGGAACGCAGCAATACTCAGCATGAAAGTGAACAGTCCGTGTTTGTACTTTTGGCTAGCTCCTGTTGGCTAGAGCAACCCAAGAGAAAGTCTGTCTGTCTTTTTGATCTTCACAGAGTTGTGTCTTTTTCTGAGGAACATCTTTAAAATCTAAACGCTGCCTGGGTAACTCTGAATTAGCCAGCTAGCTAATTCACATTGCTTGATGGATGGGTAATAATCCATGCTCACATGAAAACATAGCTAGTTAGCTGTCCAGCTAGGTACCATGTTCATGTGTAGCTCTGTTAACATAAATAAAATGGGGAGAAATTATAAATATAAAGTGTTAAATAGACATTGTTAGAATGCAGTAAAAAATAATTCCAATAAAACTAATTTCTTAAATTATTTAGAATGTATTGGTTTATACATAGGCCTATGTGTTACACAATTTATTCATTGGATTATTTATTTCATAGTTACTTATTCATGTATTTAATATTGTAGAACTACACTTTGGGGCTCCATAGATACAGTATGCCCTGGATTCTTTCGTATTTTGCCCTCAGGATGGAGAAGGTCTGTGCATTTTCCTCAAGAGCTACTAAAGTCCTTCTGACATGTTATCCAAGCCAAATGAGACAGACTGATTACTGGAAGCCTCAACTGTTGAAGCCCAAAGAGGGATTGAAGAGGAAAGGGGTTCTGAAAAGGGGGGAAAGTAGGTTTGATTAGTTCCTTTTTAGCTTCACCAAACTGACTGCATGAATTATGGTATTGCGTGTTGTCAATGTGGCAATGGCAACACAATACTATAATAATATAAACCAACAGCCTGTCAAGGCAATTAGACTTCCTCTGGCGAGTGATATGGCAAGGTAACGGTGCGTGAAATGATACATGCTGGCACACTGGTTCTCACTGGTTTCATATTTTTATGTCACTGTGGGAGCAAGTCAATGGGGAAGTTGTGAAAATATTGTGACGAATTTGTATATTTTATGGTCAAGTAGTAAATCTTTTTACTGTTGGAATTCATATGTGTGAAAAGGTAAGACTTTATTTGCCACCGGAGGGGAAATTGAGCAAGACAAGAAACAGTCTAAAGAGGTAGGAAACATATATACTGTAGAAGTGTTATTAATAATAGATACAACAAATGGAAAAGATTTATGCATTTCAATACTTGATCGATTTGTATAAAAAAAAAAACTGTCAACAAATTGATTCAACTGAGAAAGAACCAGATGAACCTGAACAAAAAACTAAAGTTTAATTTTTTAAGTTTTGCAAAGAGACGTTTCCTGCAATCTTTGAGCAGGATGGAAATTTACCAAAATTTGAAATGGAGAGACCGGATGAAGAATCAACCAGTGACTTATTGGATTAAATTCTGAGGGAACTGTGAAGAACATGACAACAGCTGCATTACTGGTCTTTCCTATACCAGGAATTAAGTTAGCAACAATCTTTCCCCTGCGTTCTGGTTGACTCCACCCTGACCTGTTTCTGCTTATTCAGATATGAAATGGCATCAACAGGTTCTGA
This sequence comes from Ophiodon elongatus, assembly GCA_016806645.1. Taxonomy (NCBI): domain Eukaryota; kingdom Metazoa; phylum Chordata; class Actinopteri; order Perciformes; family Hexagrammidae; genus Ophiodon; species Ophiodon elongatus. Next base: position 590,624 of record JACSYO010000093.1, read on the forward strand.
CCCAGTCCTAGTACCCAGGATCAGTTTCTTGGTGAATTATGGTTCAATGGAAAACACATTCCCTAGCTAAATGCTGCTAACCTCCAGTGAGTCGTTAGCGAGGAATGTTTGATGTGTGAAGGGAACCATGTGTGCAGTGACATGTGGTGGTGAAAGAGGATAGGCCACGTTGAGTTGGGCTGACCAGTTGAGTTTTAACTTCATGTTGAGTGAAGAGAAGTTGTCTTCACTTAGTCTGTAGAGCCACAACACTTATAATCTGTGGTTTTGTGCTAACTTTTTGTTTTGTTTTATAGAAAAACTTCAACATGATTATTTACACTATGTCAATTTGACTATTATACAGTAAAGCACAGTTAGCTGAATTAAAAAAGTAAAGACATTGACATAAAAAGAAGATAATAACAATATACAATATATAAAATAAAAATGCATTATGTTTATTGCTACTTTACAGAAAGCTGTAAATAAGAAACAAAAAAACAGAAAAGGGTAGTAATTATATAATTCAATTAAAGGAGTGAGAAAATACACATGTGATGATTTTCATGCTGCACAGTTCACAGGGCTAATTTACAACATGTTATGGTCCGTTTTATGAGTCGGCTTCAGTGTGGTCTCAAAATAACGTTATTTTCTCTACAAATCACCTCTGGGATGAAGTGAGAACGAGGAAACAGGACTCCCTCAGGACTGTCCAGAAATGTGAGGTTGTGAAACCTCAATTGCCATGTAAGGACCTTTTCCACAGGTCTCACAAAATAACAACACAACACATAATCTGTCCAGAAATGTGAGGTTGTGAAACCTCAATTGCCATGTAAGGACCTTTTCCACAGGTCTCACAAAATAACAACACAACACATAATCTGTGAAGGTTCATCCTTCACGTCTCAGAGGAATTCAAATTAAATACAATTTGAAAAAGACATGTTTTTTGTTAGGTTGTAGCTTAGAAGAAACTAAGAATAAAAAATTCTGATCCAGCCTTAAAGCTACAGTTTTTACTTTTGGGAAAAGTAGCAAAGCAAGGCTTATTTCATATATGGTAGAGTAAAATATTTGACCCCAGTCTTCTCACCTCAATGCATTTTGTGCCTCATTCCATACAAGTTAGCACAGCAATCATGAGATGAGGTCAAAGGTCAGAGACATCTTCATCTTTACGACCAGGTTTAGATCATATCTCTGACGATCTCAGCAGACGCTCATGATGATGTATGACTGACTATACAGCAAGTCTGCAGATTATTCCAGATGATGGAACACGTGTTCTGGTTGGACACGGAGGACTTTAGCAGGAGATCAAACACAAGGTGCAACCTTTGAAAGTAGCAAAATGGTGTTCCCGAGCGGGACCGTAGGGAAGGAGTGACTGATCTCCTCTGAAGTCAAAGGTCGGCGTCTCACCAGGTAATAGAGCTGGAACACCTTTTTTTTCTTTCTTAGGCGTGAATTTGAGGGTCAGTTCCTGTTTTGGATACAATGCATTAAAGTTAGTACCACTTTTAAGGTTTGAAATGACATCTTCCTTATAATGAATTCAGAACTCGATTTGGGTTTGGAGACATTTTTAACAGAAACTTTATGAGGTTATGGAATTGTATCATTGGAAATGTATCTGGTATTTTTGGAGCTTATGAACTAAAAGTCATGATACACTGGCCTCCACTACTTCAATTTTGACTATTTTTAGCTTTAATGCCTCTCTCAAGTCCCACATCTTTTTGTCCCTTAGACAAGTTTTAAAAACTTTCAAAAACAAGGCAGTATGGCAACATATCTGCCACCAATTATTCAAACTCTTTCCTGGTCAAACGATAGCATTTGCAGCCACAAAAAAAATATTTGTCTATTAGTCTAATTCAGAAATGTCATAATGCTGGGCACATTGGATTGTCTGGGTCAAACTTTTAGTAAACTATAAAATATCAAAACAATTACTGAACGAAGATTTATGAATGAACATACAAAAAAAAAGTACTGATGCATACAGGCAGGTAAGAGATAAGATATGCTTTTCCTTTTCAGAAAAATAAATAAACCGCCAAAAACATTTGTTTGCCAAACTATTGCGATGACAAATGTGCTTCACCTGACATGTCACTGCATCCTTCATAACGGCCAAGGAGGAACTCCCTGTTGTGTTCATTACCAGTTATCATAATTCATTTTTACCAAGACATACTCAAATTGGTGTATAATGGTTATTGCCCTATCCCTATGCAGAATTGGTAGCATTTCTATGAAGTGTGAGAAATGGACAAACAAATACAATAGATAATGACAGCCTAATGATATGGGATTTGATGAATGCAAATTCTGTCTGAAACATTAATTTAGCAACCTTCACATCATCTCTTAACCCCACTTCATCGATATACTGTAAAAGATACTCTTCTTGTATTATTTTCTCTTGACTAGGAAAATCAATCATATGTAAACAAAGGCAATAATTATATTACGTCTACATGGATTATTATTATTATTGTTGAACTGTATGTGACCGTAAGTCCATCATCTACTGTATTCTGTAGGACACACTCAGATCAGTGAGGGGGATCTCAGTGTTCTGGCTGTGTTTACACTTACTACTCAGAGGGGACCACGTAACCCATCACTTTTACAAGCTGTCCATCTATAAAAATGAAGTGATGTGGTTTCCCACTCTGTTCTATTATTCTGCTCTTCGTCCTCTTCTCCCACCTGTCTCTGTTTGCTGGAACAGAGAGTGAGGCTCTGCCTGCAACGCACACAATTAAGTGGAGAGTGATGAAATTATATCTCTGGCCCGTGCAAATGGAGGGATGAGGGGATAGAGAGGCAAAGTGGGAAGGAGGGAGAGTCCATTCTGTGTCCCTCTGGGGCCAAGGGAAATTCTATTAGGCCGATAATAGAGACATTTTTCACCTCCTTCCACATCACCCTGTTATCTAATGCCTCCTCCTGTCCTTTCCTTTTCCTCTTTAAATGGTGCATCGGAGCCCTTTTATTATTCTCTACTCTAATGTCTGCATTGTACCTTACGTCTTCTTTCTTATATTTCACTGCCACATGGTGTAAATAAAACAGAACACACCTTACTGTGGCTTCGAAAAAAATGTAGTAAAAAGTCATCAAATGTCAAGTACATTCAAATCCAGTAAACATTTTGATTAATCAAATCTATGCAGTCAACACATTCCTAAGAAACAACATCTTTACATCTTTGTTGAGTGAAGGGTTATAAAATGTCTGCGGCTTGAAAGCACGTGAATAAAGCTTAATGAGGTGTGCTTTGAAGAGTCATGACTTTTATTTTCCACATTCATTCCATTCTCAGCAACGATGAAGCTATAATGTGTTTAGTAGGAAGTGACAAAATATAGAACATTTGACACAAGTCACACAGCGACTTTCAGAAGCTCGTAATTGGTGAGGCATTCCAGCCAGTGGCTTTGTGGCGAATAGGAAAGGGTTTATTTGTTTGTCATGGGTCGGTCCATGGGGGAAATACCCTTAAAACATTACTAGTTTAATTGCATTTTATGTAAAACCACATATATTCCTTGTCCCTATTTATGGGTCCTGTCTGCCTACCAGGTGCCTGGCACATACACGTCAGCTGTGCCATTAGAAAATATTCATACACGGTTGAGAACAGGCACATTGTTTCTTGTTGTGAACAGAAAACAGAATTTATAAGAACGTCACCCAGGAAACTTCTTTGAAAGAAAAAGCTATCAAGCCGTAATTACAACAACAAAACGTCAACCATAGACAAAACCTATTGTTCAAAATGTTGACTTGCTTCATCACACATCCATGTGAATATTTGGTCTTTTGTTAGCCCGTCCTGACAAGTGAGTCACTGAACCAACAGAGCCTCCGTGTCATAACAGAAAGAAAGATCAACAGCACGATAACAATTGCACCCTGACAACCAGGATACCTCCAAAGCCTGATCTGCACCTAAAGGTTCAAACATACTGCTTGAATGACACTGATACTCTGAGCTGAACATTTCAAACGCCTGTCAGAGAAGCTTTGAAACCTTGTAAGCACTTCACATGAAATGCTTTTTATTTGAACATTGTTTATGTTCTAGGCATGTCATTAGAAAATTATATTATATCATGGAGGGAAAATTATATTATATCATGGAGGGAAAATTATATTATATCATGGAGGGAAAATTATATTATATCATGGATATCATGGATGGAGTTGCTAATATATAATAATAGAATATTAGCAACTCCATCCAGAGGTTCAAATTTGTTTTTTTTATTTATTGCATCTCCAATTACTCTGGAATGGTATTAGAAATAGATTAGCTCAGCTAACCAGTTGCTGGCGTTAGTTTCATATTTACAGTCTTCTCTCCTAACTTTCAGAAAGAAAAAACATTTCTCAAAATGTCGAACTATTGCTTTCAATTTTCTTGTCAAACATTGTATCTGGGGGTCTTCTGAGCCCTGCTGGTAATCCAGCCTTGGCCAAAACGTGCTTACCAACAGGACGATCTCTTCAAGACATGTGTTATTTGTGAGACGTCTACTATATCTGTTATCTGGACAGAGCGTACAGGAAACTGGAACTCTGTCCCTATATTCTGCCTCATGAAATCTGATTATCCTCCAGAATAGCCGAGGACAAGAATTGAGGTTCTGCATCTCATATAATACACAGGCTTCAGTTTCAATCCCAGCCACCAGTCTCTATGGTGAATGCAGGTATGGAGTGATGATCATGATGTCACATTGATATGGCTTCTAAATAAAGGAGTGATGTCATGTTGCACTGTGGATGTGGAAGAGGACACGGTAGCAGATTATTGTACTCCAAAAGATAATACACCTCTCTAGTATGACATGGACTTTTCCCACATCTATCTCGACATCCAAGAAAGAGAAAGAGCCTGTGGGTTTTGTTACTTCATCCCTGTGATTTTTATGTAATTAAGATACTGACACCAAGTTTTTTTTTTCCCAATAGCATCCTGTGAATAAAGAAACCATTGTGCCTAGAGATGTCGGAATCCCTTGTGAAAGGTTAAAAATTACCCTTCTGGTCTTAAGTTTATATGCTAACGATGCAAAAAATTATAAAGCAATTAGTTGTGACTGAATGGGTTCTCTAAGGAACATGCAATCCATCAGTTAACAATTTTTCAATAAATCTTGAAAATACTAAGGATCTGATGGTCCTGAAAATGACCTAAAATACTGGAAAATCTCACAAACAAACATTTGTTTCTTTCAACTGTATTGTTCAGGTATGTTCATGGTCTGTGCTGACAGACAAGAGGCCCAATCGGTCAACTTCAATTTTAGAGCTGACCCGAGGCAAGATGTGTTTCAGCTTGCCTGTTTGCGATGTTTGCAAAATACATTGGTGATCTTGAGAATTAAGAGAGGGAGGCCTGTCTTTCAGTTTTTCTAAGAAAACACAAGTGGAACCCAAAACACCTCAGTGACACTTTAAGCTTAAGTGTGTACACACAGAGAAAACCACACACCTTGTGAACGGTTGAAAGACAACTGATTCATCACAAGAAATGCCCCTGTGTATCCCAAGGGATCTTTGGGTAGCCACTGTTTAATTCTTTAATTTAATTCAGGTAGGCTCGGATTGCTGATGGCTCTTTCCCATTCAGCCAATCGAGCTTTGTAGCTAATGCTGATGGGGCCCATCTGCAGCACCTGTGGAGGGCTGGCCATACAGCCTTCAGTCAGACTGAAACGTCCCTTCAGGAAAAATACAGCTGTCAGAACTGTAGAAATAAGAGTTATGAGAAAGTTAATCTCTCTCTTTGTTGTTAAAATGTCTTCTGACATGTTCTGAACTCCTTTTGTACACTTAGACTTAGCAGCGAATATAGTGAACTTAACCTTCAGGCCCCAGACCAAAGTTGACAATTATCTTTGGTCAATCAAAAACAGTAGATTGCAGTGTGAGGCAAGCCCTGATCCAGGACCATATACTGAACTACATATCACATACTGGCACGGCTTCTAACCTCCCAGAACTTGGACATTTCAGTCACACATCGACCCATACAATTTGTTACGAGTGGAATGTTCGAAATACAAAAAATACACTGAAACTATATCACATCCATACTGGTACTAGTAGCCTATACATCTTCTGGCCACCAGTGGCAGTACTGCGCGCTCTGCAGCTCTGAGCAGCACTGCAGTTACTCAACGAGGAAGCAGTCCTGTTCCATTTTTAACTTAACATGGTTAGTATTGACTTTAATGAAGGACACCCTTTTCTGCCTGAAGTTCATGTTTTTTGTTACTTTCCTATTTTTCTTGCCACGACTGAATCCACACTCTCCCCTCCTGATGTCGTACATCACAGATGATTTGTCCTTCATTGAATTTTGAAAGGTTTCCAGGGCATGGTTTTGTCTGGACAGTATATAGTATACAATATCCACACACCTTGAAGAACAGAATCCTAATACAGATGCTGATCGCAATCCCATATCACCATCATGTCCAAGTAATATTTGATGCATCCTTTTAAAGAGATGAAAGCGACAATAACGCCAAGAGACACTTGTTAACCCTCAGGGCATTCCAGGTATGGGCCGAGACCTCGTGGGCTGAGTTTAACCAAGAGGGTCATCATGTCTGTCTGGCACACAAAACAACAGATACTCTGACATTCAGCCCTGCCCGTCTCAATCCCATTCTCTTCTTCCCATTCCAGATTTGTTCAGAGGTAGCGCCGAGTGTCAGGTTCAGCTACAGTATCAGCTGTCAGGGATTGGAGTCAGATCAAAGTGGAATATTGAAAAGAGTGAGATGAACACCCAGACTCCTAACCATACAAAGAAGCTAAGGAGCAAACCCCCCTCCCTCGGGAGTTGTAATGGGAGCGGCTGATTACTCCTGTGTACCACAGTCATTTGGGCCAACCCGAGGGAGCCACTGTGGAGGACTGCATGCAGTCAAGGATGAGACCTTGCATTGCATAGGCCAAAGCTAGGCGATCCCTAATAATGGCCATATTGTGGACATTTTATTTTCCTAATAAGTGACATATATGTCCACCAATAACGTCAACTTCTTGCAACTGCTGTGCAATTGCGTCACAATATGTACAGTATATTCTGTTAAAAAATTCTGTAAAGCTCATTAATTGCAGCAGACAACAAACCAACATTCACCCCATCCTTGTCCATGTTAATCTGGTGTTGTCCTGCCTGCTGCTTCATGACAAACTATCCTCCTCTTCCCCCTCCAAAACCAAGAGAAAACTAAGTTAGGACCGATCTGCTGCCCAATTTATCTCAAATCCTCGGCAATGCAGATCTTATTTCAGCCTCTTAGTACCACAAACAGGAAGAAGAAGCCAGTCGATAAACAGCCCATGGTCACTGATGGAGGGAGTGAAGAAGTGCTGGTGGTGGGGTGGAGGAAAGAGAATATGGTGACACAGTGGAAAAGGAAAGCAGGAGGGTTGTCATTATCATTTGTCCAGTTCATCACTCACTCCATCAACCTCTGGCCTTCTCATTTGTGTGATAAACCTAATTACAGTATGTAGGTAAATTAGCTAAAAGCATTTTAAGCTAATTGAAAATACTCAGAAAAATGAATGTAATCTGGTTTGACCAAATTACTTGAAAGCTAGTAATAAGTAATTTTTCACAAATATGAAGCTAATGCGCGCAGCATGTTAGCTTAGCACAAAAACTGGAAACGGGGAAACAGCTATTCTGGCTCTGTCCGAATGTTTTTACTTGTGTCGTTTTTAGACTTTGGTTTTTGTTCGGCTTAAACAAAAAATATATGATTATGTTCCATAATATAGAGCTTTAGAGTTGCCGGATTTTGCTACATTTGGAGCGGTTTCCTCCTGTTTCTTGTCTTTGTGCTAAGCTAAGCATATTAAATCTCAAACAATTCCTTTAAGGGGAATCCCAATTAAGTAAAAACGTGCTATTCTTAACAAAATTCACATTAACATTTTGTCAACATACAAATTCATGCAGCCAAAGGAAATACTGTACAACTGAGGCCTTCAATATGATCAGGATATAAAACCTAAAACTGCATCATTAAGCGTGAACGGAAAAACAATGAGAGAAACCAGGGGGCTTCTATACAATTTGATATGTCACTTACTACCATTTGGTGACAATCATTTTGAAGAGGAAAGACAAAAAAAAGCAAAATGCCCTGATGCTTTTAAGACAAATCTTAAGTGAGTCACCGAAACTGAACTGCAGGTCTAAGGACTAGAGGAAGCAGTCATGGGTTGACAGCAGAACCAGATGGCAATAGAAAGCCCTCTGGTAAACCTCTGATCTAATATTTCAAATGGAAGGCTGATGGAAACAGCATGTCTCAGGCAGTATAAATCCTGATTATGTCATTTTTATTATAATGGATTTGTATGGAATTAATTAATAAGCATGACCACACACACATAGTTATTATAAATATAGCAAGAAAGAGGGGCTGATAAGATATGCTAAGCTTTTTTGTTTTATTTCAGCTTGAATGGGACATAATATCCACAAGACTAACATAACATCAAGACTACAGAAAAAACATATAAATAATAAAAAAAAACACCTGTATTTCGCTCTGGTGGGATGTAATTGTTCGGACAGCAAATATGTCACAATAAATCAACAATGAACACAGCATGGATGAAAGTCACGGTACGTATATTTTACTTTACAAAGTGTTAATTTTTCACACATGGTTTGCTAAGTCAATTTCATGACTTCTAGGATTGCAGCTATAGTCCCCAGACTGTTCAGCCTTCTCAGGAGTATAGAATTCACCAGGGAAATCTAATTACTCTCGACAGCAACAGTAGATGGCTGGATATATCTTCATCAAGGGAGGTCCGATCAAAACAAAAGGCCATGTGAACAAGAAAAAAAAACTTTGAAAAAGAGTTTCTGTTCACACAGCATAGGGTGGACAGGTGTGCTAAAGTATACTTGCTGCTCACAGGAATGTAATACATTTGTTAGAACTTCTTTTTTTTCTACAGTAAGAATTAAAATACAACTGAATTATTTGATTTAAATGTTTCCACGTTACCACCATAAACTGGGGATTTTGTTTCCATTGTAAAATTGTTAACTAAAAAAGTTAAATTTAAGTTTCATTTTCCAGATGACATGGTTATGTCACCCTAATTAGTTGTCTATATTATTGTCTATATAACATAGTAACACTTACTACAATTAAATAGATCCTCAACAAAAGAATAAGAACATGAGTAGTCAACTTACTGAAAAATGAAGAAGTCCACTTTTAGGCCTTACATTCAACCCCAATTATTAAATTTTTTTACATAAATTACTTTAATTTGAAGAATAATAACATGTGTCCATAAGGTATAGTTAAAAATATAATATAATTTTTTCCATTGTTTCTTAAAGAAAAGGGTTGCCATTTCCATACGAACATGTTGTTATGTCTTCAGAGCTATTAGACCTTGATTGATGTTACCTTTGTATACAAACATACATACAAACATACAGAGTACTCTACATATCTCACAATACAAGGACAAACTAATTTGTCCATCAAACCCCATAAAAAAATAAATACAAGGTTTTTAAAGCCACAGCTTTTATCTAGAAAAGGGAACAGCAGGAGGTCAAAATGTTTTAAATAAAGATTTAATGTACTTTTTCTTCATCTGTTTGTAAAAACATTAATTTGTTAACAGTCATATTCCATTATTCTCCAATAACAATGCCTTTGAAATAGCAGCATAATCACACATTCATCCTCACAACCAGACCCTGAACACGTCTTTCAAACTGGCATTAAGTAACAAACTGAAGTGCAGTTGGGACGTTGGGGGAATTCTTGGTGGGAACTTAAATAAGTTAAATATCAATAGTTAATATGCCATTTTTTAACCACAAAGTAGAATGTCTACTCATTAAAACATATTGTATATACATTTTCTGCATTGAAAAACCCAGGGGCTGGAATCTGGAATAAATAAACTCAAGTTCAGTCGTAATTACGCTTTGAGCTGCATCGTGGTCAGTGGTGCTGACGGGAGGGGAATAGGAGAGGTCAAAGGTCAGATGGGACCCTTCATGACCCCTCCAACACACCACACAGGGGACTTTTTGAGCGACTCCAATTAAGCCCACTGAGCCCTCAACATCTTGTAAAAGTCAACAAGCTATCGCTCATATTTCACTCTCTTCCCCATCCACCACCTTCTCTCTCACCATCTTCCTCTTTATTCTGTCTCTCTCCTCACGTCCTTTTCTGAGCTCAGGTCTGAAATAGAGTGATGAGTATTCAAGATGTTCTGATGGCTCCGAGTTGGAAAGTGCTTCGAAAATCTTTGCCAGGAAATCGGACCAAAGCGAAGGAAAACTCTGAGAACATCCACTTGTAAACTTAATGAACCTTTAGTGATGGCTGTTGAGATAGATCAATACAACTATTTAAACTCAGAAGTGCATAAACACTATATTTAAGTAGTTGCAAAGAAATTCATGAAAGTTTGCCATAGTTTATCAGCATTGTTAAATATTCATCAAGCCATCTATTGTCGATGCAGTTCGCCCAGCAGCTCTTTACATCAAGGAGGGCACAATAAAGTAGCTGAATGATAGCAGTTTACAAGTGAAAGATAAAGTATGACTCGCCACATATGGATGTTGTTAAGTTTGACATGTGTGGGTGGGTTCAAAAAGGTGGGACAAAAGCTTCAGGAACTGCATTTTAGTCAAATTCAATTTGAGTTAAAGAGGAGGACGGGTGAATGGTATTGAGAAGGAGAAACGAGAGTGAGCAGGGAGGGATTAAAGACACATACAGTTAGTGGAGGATATCTTTGATCTTGGTTAGCCACCGTTGAGTGTTTACCTCCTCTGCAGCACTGTTGGCCATGTTAGCGGTGTGGCTTTAGGGATGCCTCGCAGTGGCACTAGACATTTGGGATTTTGAGTGAAATGTCTCGATAACTGTTATAAGGTCTGGTACACAAATTCATGTTCCCCTCAGAAATACAAAACCATGGCAACTGCACATTTTGCCTTTAATGGCAGTCTAGTACACATCAAAGCGGTCAAAGTTATTTTTCATACATGCACAACTTTTAAGTTCGGATAATTTACTTCAAACTGAATTTTCCGTAAGTATTTATATAGGCATAATAAACCTCTACTCTAACCTGCCTTGTCATCTTGCTGTACGTGGAGCTCAGGCACATGGTTTCCTGGGCATGACATTAGATTTTCTCTCGACAAAGGATGCCTGCTAAATAATGACTTGCGGATATCAGTTCCATTGTGAACTATGCATTATTTCTTGTGAGCGAGTCTCCGTTTCTCTCTCGCATTCATGTTCACACATTGACTTTGAAAGCCTGCAAATGCCACATAAGCCACAGGATTAACCTCCTAATGTCGGACTGTCGGAGGAACTAAACTGCTACATGAGAAACACAGAGTGACCAAACAACTCCAGTATAAAGCCATGTGTTCCAACACATGGATATGTTTGAGGTACAGAAGTAGAACATGAAAACTACCAGGTTAGATTATACACGTTCATTATTTTTCTATTGAGCCAACAGATGTGCAACATGATCTATAAAGTAATCTCTACAAAATGTACCTTAATTGACAGTAGTGGATGGGAGAGCCTGTGTATTTGGGCCGTGTGCTGCTGGACATATTGCCCCTCTTTGAAGTCTTTGTACTGTACGATACAGTTACACCAATGACAAATTACATGTTGTGGGTGTGTGGTAAGTGTTGTTATGTCTACTGTAAGTCTCATCCCATACTGTAGAAGACACGATGACTGACAATGATGAATTTAAGCCCCAAAGAGAAGACATAGGAGACATCAGCTCTGTCGGCCTCCACACTCAGCCCGACACAGGAGGTTCAGCACAAAAGAGAGAAACCTGACCTCGTGTAACACTGAAAGCTTCTTACATGTGCAATGAGAACCATTCCATTCCATTCCATTATCCAAAGCGCTTATCCTATTCAGGGTCGCGGTGCGCTGGAGCCGATCCCAGCTGACATTGGGCGAAGGCAGGGTTCACCCTGGACAGGGCGCCAGTTCATCACAGGGCACATATAGAGACAGACAACCTCTCACATTCACACCTACGGGCAATTTAGAGTCCAATTAACCTGAGCTGCATGTCTTTGGACTGTGGGAGGAAGCCGCAGAACCCGGAGGGAACCCACGCTGCCACAGGGAGAACATGCAAACTCCACACAAAAGGACTTCCCAGACCATGGGAACCGAACCCGGCCCTCATGCTGTGAGGTGACGGTGCTAGCCACTACACCACCGTGCAGCCCACAATGAGAACCATCCTGTATTAATGCTTTGGATTGTGATTATTGTCACGCTTATGTGACCTGTAAAGAACATGTTGTGATAGCATTGTGGAGTTTGCTTACCTACTTACTAGTATTTTGAGATGTTTCAAGACTAACTCCTAACTTTAAATAAACACAAAAACAAATAGACAGTTCAAACTTTATTCAGACTCAAAAATATATAAAAAATGATATAATAGGATTAATATTTCTCAAATAAATGAATTGATTAATCATCTTAATCTTGATTATCAAGGATTGTCACTAATAAAATATCGATTTGATCAAAATAATCACTGTAAAAGCCCAGAGGTTACAACTGATAAACATTATATTAAATACAAAAATGTGAGAAGCAGATATGAGTTTCATGAAAAAAAGAGCCATGTGTGTATTTGAGCTCATGCTGCCCTCTAATGTTGTAAAGAAAAACTCCTACAACTGTGTAGACAAGACCTCTCAGTGAGGAACACTTATCGGGAGCAATTTATAGGGCAAATATTCTGTAACATCTATAACATTTTCAAACCTGCAACATTATCACTGTTCCTATAAAAAAAAGATGCATTTCATCTGTTTAGTGCATCACAACAGAGAAAAATAACTAATCATTATTAAAATATAATCACTCTAACTATTACATCTGTGCACAGTGATTAAGCCACTGCTGACTGATTGATATGTTGTGGTTTCATATGTATATATCCATCTGTATAGTGTATGTGAGCCTATATTGTATCTCTCCAGGTCAGAGTTTTGAGTCAGTAAACTGACCAGCAGGGTCACCAGTGAGGTCAACTGGACTGAAGGTTTCATCCTTTCGTCTGCAAGAGTAATAATAAAATTGAACTTCAGCAGTTAAATAAAGACAATGGCATGGACTTTTATCCAATTATCAACCATAGTGTAGCTTAATTTATATGAAATCAAAGTGATCTGACATTCAGCCCACCAAAGTCCTGGTAGGCCCGCCACAGTTTCATAATGAACTGAAAATATGTTTAATATGTTTTAAACTCAGCAGGTCAGAGACGGACGCTCGGCGGTGAGGGAGGATCCCCTCGTGGGACTTCTCCCTGGAAACATTTGGAAAGACTCGTGGTTGTGAAGATTATCACCTTCTATAGTGATCAGTACTTTTGCATATGTTAATAATATTTAAATATTTGTATATTATTATTATCTATGCACCTTCAGAAAATGTGATTTCTCATTTAGCTTTTTAGAATGACCTTATATTGGAAGTAGCCTGGAATCAGTGGTGGCAAATTTAATTAGATTTTAATGGTTTAATGGTCAGATTTTCAATCTTTACACAGTATGAGTGATTGTATGACTGACATTGAATTCCAATATTTCAAGGGATTCAATAGATGTGAATGTACTGACAACCTGAGGAGTCACCACACCTGTAAATGAAACAAAAGAAGACAGATGAATGATTAAATAAATGTGAAGAGAATGTCAAAAACCAAACAAGATTGTACATCTAAAATAATCCAACAATTGAAGATGAATTAGTTAGATAAAATAAAAAAGTAACCAAAATATAATAAAATAAATGACTCACTTATCCCCAAAAGCAGCACAAGCAACGTAAGTCGACGTGCCATTCTGTCAGGCTCCCAAATCAAATCTGCTGATCAAACATAATTAACTTAATTTACATTTTACTATAGCAAAGTACTGAGTTGAATATAGTCTTTGAAATAAAAATTTGACTTCTATTAAAATAATAACCTGTTCAAGTATGCTGTCCGTTTCCCTCGTCCATTTGAGAGTGCAGGGCTGAAACAGGGCTTTATAGTAAAAGATGGCACTGGACTAAAAAAAAAGATTTAGTTACAGAAGTACTCCTTTGTTTTATCATTTGAAGGTTTTCATATTTTGGGTTTAAATGGGTAAAATCAACTTGTTATTTTATAGCCAATTAACTGAAAGTGATTATTAATGTGTAGATGCATGTGCGTGTATTAGTCCCTGCGTTGGCCTCGTGATGAACTGGTGAACCAGGCTTCCGTACGGGTCAGTTTACGATAATAGATGGTGGACACACGTACGGATGTGTAGTTATTGTGGCTCAAAGACACAGGTGGGCCTGGCAGTGCAGCTAGATGGATTGAAAACTGGTTAAAGTGAACATCTTGAAGGAGAATCTGGCCACAGTGGAACTGCTGAACCATCTCTAGAGTATCATCGGCTGGATTAGGACACCTGGGAGACAGGGAAGGTGGCGGAAGTTACAATGTGACCAGAGTAACAGGGTTAAGTCATAGAAGAGAAGACTTGTGAAGCAAGGGGAGAGAGGCCACAGAGGCTGGATTTGAATCTGGATTGAATTCATCCACACAATTCAGTCTGCGTTAAAAGACATTGAAGGTCATGGACTTTTCCCTGAGAGCTTTCCCACACAGCTCATCGTCATTGGTAGATAGGAACACCAGTCGTCTTTCCCGGAGAGTCCCATTGCAGGGGTCATCTTTAAAATGGAGGCCACGAGCACAGAGACATGCCGCCTGACCTCCTGTGAAGGAGGAGTTAAGGACTCTGTTGAAGAGGACCCGATCCCTGCGTAGATATAAATAACTTTATCTGAGCTAACAAAAACACAACAATTCTTAGTTTTAGGTGATTACACAATAATGAAAACATAGTTATGACTATTATATTCCATTTCTTACAATGAATTCCCTTAAATGTGACACCATGTTCCCTAAAGCACTAATTCATGTTATGTAACAGCCACAAACTAACTTCTGCTGTCACAGCAATGGCCTGATTTCCTTTGGTGTGACCTGTCCAATGATGCAGAACAGGGAACCCTTGTTGAATGTGGGGGACAATATTTAAATATTCACCTTTTCACTGTTGGAGTATTGCATTATGTGTTTAGGTGCTGCATGCTAACCTATGGGCATCTGCTGTCCCGGTTAAAAGATAAACAGAATCTCTAAATACACTAAAGCAGTGGAGGGTATAGTTTTGGTGACCTCATGATATCATTTCTCTTTTTCGCTACATTTTGTCACTAAATGTGACCTCTAGTGCACAGTGGGGTCTGAAGTGTCTGTAAAGGCTTTTACCAAATAAGCATTAAATCTGTTATGTTTGTTTTTCAGAGGCTTTGGTGTTATTTAGTGGCCCGGCCAGATTCTGTAAAACAGAGCGCCCCAAAAATGACTCCCAGACGTAGTACTTGCATGTCAGAAATTGTTCGATACTACAGATGCACCAATCCCTCTTTTCATATCGACTAAAAGTATGTTCTTTGCAGGATCTGAATTGGCTCCGGTGAGCGTGCTCCTTTTGCTACAACAACGAGATGTTCGATTGTGAGGTCCCCATCAGTGTTATGTCAAAAGTGTTTCTGGGTTTCGGGAGCTCTGTAGATTTACTACATCTCAGTGTGCTTTGAGATATCGATACAAGGCTGGTATGTAATTGTTGAAACAAGATACTAAATAAGATTGTCACCAAGTTCATAGTTTGATATCATATTGACATCTGTTGACTAACTAAACTTGCTCTGTGTACATGCTTACATTAGGCTTATCTCACTACTGTATTTTATTTGTTAAACTGCACTGCAACTTTTATTCTATTTTTTAGCTTTTTAATGTTTTACTAACTGTTTTTAATGTTGTTTTCAATGTTTAAATGAATGTTCTTAATTGTTTTTAAATCTTCTTCTTTTTTTTTGCATTATGTTTTGATGCTTAATGGTTCTATGTGAAGCACTTTGAATTGCCTTGTTGTTGAAAAGTGCTATACAAATAAACTTGCCTTGCCTTGCCTTATGATGTACTAATTATGAAATGGTAATCATTAACTTTATGTGTTTGAGTATCTAGTGTGTAGGGTTTCATGACAGCTTATGGTACTCAGCAAACACATCGGTTTTACCTGGAACTCACTCAGAGGGGGAACTGAAACGCTTGCTTGTTGCTCAGTGACTTTAGGTTTGTTTGGTAACAGCCAACAGTGCTTATCGCTCTCTTAACTTTATCCTGAATTGAACATTTGATAACCTATTAATCTCTTTCCTTACCATAACTCTGACCCTGGAAACTGAATCTGAGAGAAACCTGCAACAAGACCTGAGCCGCGAGCAAAGGCGGGAGATTTTAATTGAGGTTGCGAGGAAACTAAGCGTGCGTCGCCTTTCTTTTATTCAAGTAACAAATACGTAACTGTCAGGAAATCATGTAGCTTCAGAGATGTAATCTGTGCCACGTTGCAATCAGGCTCTTATTCTTGCTGGATCAGTGCCACAATTTGAAATTATTTGCAACCATTTACCTGCACACACCCTGCAAAGAATCTTTTAATATGATTACGTTTCAGTGACTGCTGGCGGCTTTACACAACAATCTGGCCGCCTCAGTGAGCCCCATTTACTTTGACCCTTTGACTTTTTTATGATATACTATACTATGATGTTTTTTTAATGACTTTTTCATGACTAACTATACTATGACATTCTTTTGGACTTGTTTAATGACATCATTACATTTTTTATTACATTTGCATAACATACTATACAATTACTTTTTATGTCTTTTTTGGGACATACTGTACTATAAAATGTTATAATATAGTATGTCACAATGGGGTATTATTCTTAACCTTCGTTATTGTTTTAATCATGATTAATCAATGTTATAGAGGTATTTCATGATGTTATTATTCATAAAGTAGTGTCGTGGGATAGTTGCATCTAATTTGTCTCCTCTATTTCAGCTCAGACTGCAGTTTTCTATCTGGCCATGGAGTGGCAGTATCACATTAGTGTTTGCCTCATGTGAATCAAAATAAAAAAAAGTATCAATTGAATTATTTCATCACCCAAAACATAATGCAAGATATTTTTCAGTGACAAAGAGAGTGGAGGGAGGACAAAAGGCAGGACATCAGGGTGATACTGTTGAGAGAGAGGGAGAGAGAGAGAGAGAGAGAGAGAGAGAGAGAGAGAGAGAGAGAGAGAGAGAGAGAGAGAGAGAGAGAGAGACCATTCACAGCAAAACTGAGTGTTAAAAACCTCGAGTTCTGACGAAGCCTCGCAGTGCTGTGAGTGGACCGAGCAGCTCACAGAAGGTTTACTGATGGTGCAACTGAGTGTCTCCATCAGCGTTTAATGTGGATGCAGCTGTTCCTCATGGACTTTCAAAACTTAACTCGGCTTGAATAAAGTTCAGGTGAAAGTGGATGGATCTTAAGACAGGAATTTCTGCACTATGGAGATGTTCGCCAGGCAGTGCTTTCTTTGGATACTTCTGGAAGGAGCCTTTTGTTTGGTAAGTAAAAAAAACTAGACTGGAGAAAAGATTTTGCCAGGAGGTGGAAAGTACACAAGAAGTGTAGTTTTACTTAAGTCTTTGCATTTAAAGTCTTTTTTTATTATTATTCTGTAACATTTTACATAGAAATATTTTTTATGCAACCATATATTTCTGTGAAATGATTATTTTGCAGTTTACGTGCCAAAATACCCAATAAGCTATTTAAATATGATGCATTTTTGGAGTTTATTCTAAAAGCAGTATTTGTGTTTAGTTAAACATAATAATATAATAATAATATAATAATTAAACAGTTATTCTTAGAGAATTAGAGTGAGTATTCACTGATCATTCTTATTAATTTATTTCCACTTCTCAATGTGAAAATTTCTCTCCTAAATTTTCTGTGTAGTTGGTTCTTGGGCAACATCATGCCAACTTCACCATCAGCAAGAGCGCTTCACCTGAACTCAACAGAGACCAAGACCCTTCTTCCCAGAGAGACTGGGCGCTTCAAACCAGGAGTTTGATTCAGAGCACCAAGCTACCCATCAGTCCTTTTATTCCTCTTTCCAAGCAGGGACTTCTGGAAATACTTGGAGGCAACTCCCAGTCACACGCCAATCCGTCTTTAAAGATAAAGCTTCGTCCCATCATGAAAGTCCAAGGATTGTCTAAATTCTCCAGAACGTTCAGCTGGGGGGACTTTTACTCAAACATCAAAACCGTCAAACTGAATTTGTTGATAATGGGCAAGATTGTGGACCACGGGAACGGCTCTCTTGGAGTCTACTTCCGCCACAACTCCACAGGTGTGGGCAACGTGTCCATAAGCCTCGTCCCACCAATGAAGGAGGTGGAGTTTGATCTGAAGCGTCAAAGCGTGGTGCACCCCAAAGACTCGAAGACGTTCAACTGCAGGGTGGACTATGAGAAGACAGAACGCAACAAGAAGGTGATGCTGTGTAACTACGACCCATCCAAGACATGCGCTCAGGAGCAGACGCAGAGCCACGTCACCTGGATGTGCTCCAAACCCTTCCAGGTCATCTGCATCTACGTATCTTTCTACAGCACCGACTACAGACTGGTACAAAAAGTGTGTCCAGACTACAGCTACCAGAACCCAGGAGCCTATCTGCCAACAGGTTAAGCAGAGGTCAAGGACACTAGTGGAGGGCAATGCTTCATGAAATCCACAAAGAAAAACATCCAGTGTGAGCAGCTGGTGACTGGTCTGATGGACAGATGTTTTTAAAAGGAAGTTTAGCTTTACTCTAGAGAGAATATGTTAATCTTACTATTGACCAAATCCTTTAAAGTAGACTATATGTTTTTAGTGCAATATCTTACTTGTTGTAGACTACAAGAGTTGTATTAGACTGGTTTTATGAAATGCATATAATCAGGGCTGCAACTAACGATTGTGTTCATTATTGATTGAAGTGACAATTATTGTTTAATATTTTGGTTTTATGAAATGATAAAGTTGCGAAAAAGGCTGATCACAACCTTTACTATCACATAAGACAAGGCTGGAGCTAGACAATGTTAAGCATTTTATTTTATTTATTAAAAATGTTAACGATTAATTAAATAGCTGCCATTCATTTTCTACTGCGTAATCAAGTAATCCGGTTTGTTTCTACACATACTTCCTCCAATAATACGTTGTGTGAACTAGATTATAGCACGTTTTTCTGTTTGTGAGGGCTAATATGTCATCGTTCTTTTATGGCCTTTATTTGTAACACTAAAGATATCAGACTATAGATGTATCAGGATACAATGCTTTTACAACACTCTTATGTTGCATTTAACTTGTACACTTTTGTCACGTCATCCTTTCTATCTTATGTATTTCATAACACTCTTTACTGTGTGTTGCCCAATAAAAAACAAATATGATTAAAAACTAAAACCAACACAAGAGTTACCAAGAGAGTCCTTTAAAGCAGGCGTTCCTAACCTTTGGTAACTTGAGGCCCGTCTGTGATTGTTACTTTTCCGAGGACAAAAATGGGGCGTCTGAGGGCTGTTTATGTGTTATACCACGGTCAGCTGTCATGACCAAAATAAATATTCTGCTTACCCTCTCTCATGACCATCAGCATTATGAATCTAAATGTTTTCATTTGGTATTTTTTATTTGGTACGATCAGTGCTTGGATTCTTTTTACATCAACAACTCACTCATGAGGATGTTTTAGACCATCTAGACTATAAAGAACAAAATGCGTAGATACATTCGAAACATTAACCTCATTAAGAACATTCTATTTCAGCTGGTTAAGAAAGTACATTGTCTTCTTAAAATGGTTGGGTAAATGTAGCATCACATGTTGTTAAACTTTTACGCTACTTGAGTGCAGTAGTCTGGTAAATATAATAAGTTAGTTGGCGTGGCGCTCTCCGTCTCTACAGGAGGCCTCACTGGAGTCAGAGCTGGAGGAGTCTCCGGTCAACCTGCCAGAAGCACCGATGATACGCTTTGAAAATAATTATAAAAATAGCCAATCTTCTCGCTGTTGGTCTCTTGTTTACTTATGTAGGTCATATGAAAGGCATCAGTATTAAAGTGAGACTGTTTCATAACCAGTCAAAAGTAACTAACAGCAATTAAGTTTTAACAGCTCTAAAAAGTTTAGGGATTA
The DNA here is from genome assembly GCA_016806645.1 of Ophiodon elongatus. Classification (NCBI taxonomy): domain Eukaryota; kingdom Metazoa; phylum Chordata; class Actinopteri; order Perciformes; family Hexagrammidae; genus Ophiodon; species Ophiodon elongatus. The sequence goes on from JACSYO010000093.1 coordinate 610,894, forward strand.
AAGAGCAAACTGAGATGCCCAGATTGCTTCATAATTAGCTTTATGGCACTGAAATGAAAACTGACTTTGAGTCATTACACTAAATATCATAAAAACACTTCCTGAAATGTCTTCCCTTAATTAAAGGTGCGGTTGGTTTCTGTGAAGTCCCATAATGAACTCCCGATGAAACGCCTTGTTTGATGGGACAGCGGAAAATAATAAAATAAAAAACATGCAAGTCATACAAAATACCAGACAGAGTTTGCATTGCATTCAATACAAAATAGTTGTGGTTTAATCTTTTGGGAACAAAAAATGGCAACAACTAAGTGTCACTTCTCATAACCGGCAATATCTACAGGAAAGAAACAACAGTGGTTCCTTCTATCGATTACCATTTTCCACCAGGCTAAAATGATAACTTCAAATGTGGTTTGCCTTGGTGTGCATTTTTTTCACATTCTGTCTATTCTGAACATTAAAACGTGTTCATATCAATTTAATTTCCCTCTGTCTTCATGCCTGCAAAGAAAACATCTCTGCGTTTTCCCCCCAATTTCACGGTTGAAAATGCTTTTTGTTTCCACAGCTTCAAAAACACTTGTCTGTACAAATTTCTATGAAAAAAATAGAAATGACAGTTCTGAGGAAAAAAACAAATAAGAAATCAGTCATAAAACAACATTAACATGCCTGATTGATTCCTAACGTTATTTTGAATCCATTTCTTGACATTATTTTCCCCTCCATTTGTCGTCTCCTGATTGGTTTGTCTTTTGACACCTTGGATTATATTTTCTCTCAAGGGCTACAAAAACAGATCCACACACAAAATATAATTTTCCCAGGAAGGACATCCAGTTGTGCGTTTCTGTATCCTCTCTATGCGGTTTTCCTCGACTATTTAAAAAATGAAAAGATGCAGATGAAGCAGAGTTCTATATGGGTGTACATGTGTGGTTTCTGTCAATTGCTGATAAATCTTCTTAAAGGGTACTTGTTGTTGGTGGTCCAGCTGGGTCTTTAGTCCATGAAGCTTGCTTCAAAGTGTGCTTGCCGACAGTATTTCTACTTTACTGCTGGTAAGAGTTGAGGAAGGGTGACCTGTGACTTTAGTGCAATGTTTTCCCAACTTTCTTTGGGAAGATTATTGATGTTTGTCCCATATCTGCTTTTTGGACTAGCCCTTGGTTGTCTTTCTCGGGGGGGGTGGGGCTTCTAGTTTGTGTCTAACAGGCCCACTTCTTCTTTAGTCCCTCACACGTGTCCATTAGTTTGGGGACTTGTCCTACTGCTCTACTCCAAACACTAAGAACAGAGCAAAAAGAAGCCTTATGATAAAATAGACAGTTAGACTTAATTTATCTGCACTTGTCCTTGAAACCTCCAAATTTCCAGACAATTGGCTCTTGTTGGATTGCTGGGTCCGGTCCGTCCCCCCGAATGGATTCCAAAGTAGGAACTAACAGGATGTCAAGGGATTTAGCCTTCACACACGGAAAAGAGCACAATGTCAGACACCTCACTAAGCCAGCGCCGAGGAGTAAGGGAGGAGTGGCGTTGTGTTGTTTCTTTTGTGTGTACACAACAAACCTCCACTTCACAAGCCCACCTGCACCTCTCTTCCATCTCCTCTTCCTCTTTCCCTCCATCTTTAGAAGAGATTAAATACAGCAGGTTTGGATGGGGCAGACAGGGGAGAGTCGGGGGAGGCTGTAGATATTGTAGTAGGTAACAGCGAGGGGAAAGGTTGTCCCTGTGCGAGGGGAGGGATCTGCGTGTCTTTGTATGTATATGCATGTGTGTGTATGTATCAGTACAGACGTCTTGCTGTTAGGATTGTTTGAGGCGCTTGCGTGGGGGTCCAAGGAAAGGGCACTGGGCTGAGGCCAGGGAGCGGTAAGCTTCGGCCACCAGGTGTGGATGAGACGCCACCATGGACTTCCAACCTGCGGTCTCCATCACCTCTGCTGCATGGCTGGAGGGGGGGGGAACAAAAAACATTAGTTAACAATTGACATAAATAATATATTGTTGTGATTCTTGATTACAGTATTGGCCGTATATGGTTGTCTTTTTTTGGAATCTTTTGATTGAAAAATTAGGAATCTTCTTAATTTCAAGGACAAAACAATTAGGTGTTTCTTTTAGTTTTGAATGGAGAGAGGTTGCATTGTGGGTTGTTTGTAGCTTTAATACGGCTGGGGTAGCAAAGTCTTCAAGTTTGTTTATAGTGTGTTAAGAGTCAGAGCCCTGAAAGTGTTACATTAGCCCAGTTCACCCTGCAGGAGCTTCTATCGGCTTATAATCAGGGTCGTCCTACATTATGGTCACAGCAGAAAGTGGCAGATAAAACTTATTTTTAACCTCTCATTAAGAATCTCGTGGACCCCGCTGATTTATTATGTGACACAGTGGAGGGGACTCGAACCTCAGGTTGGGAATCGGAAACATAAGACAATGAAAGGCAGGAAATCCTCACAATTGCAAAACTGGGTCGAGAGACTGTTTGGCATTTTTGCTTGAAAAATGACTTATACAATGAATCCATCATCATATCAACTTATCCATTAATCGACTAATTGTTTCAGCTAATCTAACTATAAATGGTGAATTGGGTGTTGAGGGAGGGAAATAATCTGAAGGAATATGCGCAAGTTTAACACCAGCACAGACACATGTTCAGAGTTAATGTCACACATTCATCCGAGTCAACAGATAAGGTGACAGCACACCTAGCGAGGAGTCAGGTTGCCCTGATCCCTCTGAAAGCCTCGACAGTGTTTAATAATATCAGACGGACCACTCCAGGAGGGCACATGTGAAATTAAATCATTAACTGTGACAACAGGGGATGAGGCAAGGGGGGCGAGACGAGGCCCGGTACCACCAGTAACGATTCCAAGATAAAGAAGAGATGCAACAGACGGACAAAATGTTCAGTGGACTGCGAGTCTGTAAAAAAGATGCTGAGACCTCAGTACAAGTGATGACGAGTGAACTCACTAGTTGATGAAGTCGACGGCCTGCGTTTTGAGCTGGTCTGCGCTGTGCAGGTCAGCCAGGATGAGGATCTCTGCTGCATTTTCCACAGACAGACTTGTACACAGCGCGTCCTCACACATGACCTTCAGTCTCTCCAGAGCATACTGAAAGAGAGAAGACACGACATCAGTACACGCGTCCGTCTTCACCAGTATTCATGTGCCATTTGCTCTGACGAGTTAGATTGTTTTAGCAAATATCTTTTCAGCATTCAAACCCAGTCTGTTATGTCTCAACTCTAACGAAGACCCTCCAGTCTGAAGCCGTGTTTCAGAAGTCAGTCTCACTTGGTGTTTTAGTGGAGGGAGATCAGAGTGAACTCATCGAACTGTTTCTTAAAAATCCTGACGGCTTACTGGGCTAATTGGTGTAGTGGATGTTGTGCCCTTAATCCATTTTATTACCTTTAGTTGTGGCAATATCTGCAAGCACACAGTGTATGATGCCAACAAAATAATATGCAACTCTCATCACATTAAATACAGCCAAGACGGCATGATTAACATCTTTAGTAACATATGGAGCTGTCTGGAGTATTAATGACATTGATACCAAAACAATCTGTAGAATCAAAATACACAGAGACAAATATCCTACATCAACAGATTCTATATTAAGTAACACCGTCTCAATATGTCAAAATATAGCAATGCAGTAGTTGTACTGTTATATTACTTTGTCAGCTGCTGCCAGCAAGTCATCAGCCATCTTGTCCAGGTTGGGAGCTTTGTCTGTGTAAATGAAGCACATCATCTCTTTGAAAACCTCCGGCTCCACATCGTTGATCTCCACGCGGTTCTGACAGAACGAGACGGTGAGTAAGGAAGTTAGATTCTAGCATTTCACCACGACATGAGCTTCAACTTCAGCACGTATGATACCATATCAGGTTTTTGCATTATGTAATAAAAAACAATTATTTGTCATGCTGATATTTAGAAATTGTACACAATGCAGTATTACATTAGGGAAATTAAGAAAGAGCATTTCATTATCTATGGGGCTGTAAATCTCAACACAGTTGTTGAAGTCGATGCATGGTGCTTATTTGAATATGTGATAATAATATGACTACTATAAGGACTGTAAATTAAATACTCTTGCAACATTAAACCACACAGTAGTAACCACACAAGGTTAAACTACTTCATTGATGTATCTGGTTTATAACTATAAAAGTCAAAACATACGTATTAATTGCAGTCACAAATCAGTAGATCAAGAATGACCACTTAAAGTAACCCTGCAGCAAATTAAGAAATCTTCTCAATTTGGATTTAAAAAAAAAAAAAGTCCTTTCCTTGTGACTGAATTGTGTTTGCTAGAGTTTAACACATTAAGATTAATGATTAATTGATTAATAGCAAACATTTTGTTTAAACTTACCTTTAACACACAATTTAAAGATATTTTCTCCCCTAGCATTCTATTTGTTGCCTTTCAGACAAAATCTACTCTCCATTTTACGTATATTAACGAGAGTGAAACGTTTTAATCTTTCAAAAGGTTGCAACATAAAATCTAAAATAGCCTTGGTTTAAAAAAACAACATCTGGGCAGCTTCTTCTGCAATTTCATTTCTTATAGTTACATGTGCTACGATGAAGAGGGGAAAAAAAAAAAAAGCAATTCTCTGCTTCTGCAGCTTTGTCAGTGAAGGATGAATCCTGACCCCCAAGTACGGCAGGACAATTTCATTTCAAGTGCACTATCATTCAGTTTCACCAAACACCTCTGTGCTGCAGCCGTTTGACAGCACACAATCCTTCACTCACTTTAACCCCTCAACACAGCAGGGAAAATCTGAGCAGTTGAGCTACCGAGGAACAAAACTAATTTAATGCTCGGAATTAAAAAAGCTTCGGGACCATGGCCTCACCTTTTTACTCTCTTCCATCTCGTGCTCAAACATGGCGCTGAATACAGGGGAGCGTGCTGAAAGCAGTAATATGGAAAGCAAAAAAAATGTAATGTGTGAGTAATTATGGGATCAAACCACAGTCAGAGGGAAAACACATACCACACACAGTCACAGGTTGTTGTTTGTTTTTTTTTAAACTGAATGAACAAATAACAGATACAGGGCGTGTCTGACTCCTGTCTGTACCTGCCAGGATGGCTTTGTGGGCCTGAAACTCCTGTCCAGCCACACACAGGGAACAGTCTGTGAAGCGGGAGTTCTCCCACAGGCCCCCCAGCTCATCTGCAAGCCGGCAGTCAGGTACCTTCACCATGTTCATGGTATTCTGCCCAGATATGTTGACCGAGTCCTGCACCACACTCACCTGAGGTAGAGAAATTAAATGAAAAAGCAATAATCAAAAATGGAATTGTAATGAGAGATGGCATGAAGCAGGATGAGCTCAACACCAAGGACAAGGCAGTGTACCTCACAGAAGAGCGTGAGCTTGTCGTCAGGTAAAAGACCGTTGGCCTCGTCGAGGAGGAAGTCTCTCCGGATGAACTTTTTAAAGCCCCAGTCTTTCCCTTGGACGAAGCGATATGCTCTCTGGCTTTCTGCAGAAAGTCCAAGTAAAGGTGTGATTAAAAATAAGTGCACGCAGAAAACTGCAAACTTGATGCTGGGATGTTGTGTTGAGAATATGATGGCCTCTGTTTCGGTTAAAAGTTGACTCACCCATGGCTTTGGTCTCCTCTCCCTTGGCGTTGAGGATGGAGAACTTGAATTTGGCGCGCACCTCGGCCTTCGGACAGCTGACCAGCAGCAGGTAGAGAGACAGGTAGTCTTTGCTCTCCTCATCCAGGCCCTTAGGATTCACTCGCAAACACCTGATGGTGGTTGAGGGTGCAACAGTTAAGATCTCTAGTAAAAGGGATGGAAGTAATAATGTATTAACTAGGGGTGTAACAATATGTGTATTGGTATTGAACCGTTCGGTAAAGGACATTCGGTTTGGTATGTGTCCTCCTTTCGGTATGCCCCGTGATCCAAACAGCTGTTTATGTCTAATACTCGCACACAGAACAGAGATTCCGGAGCGTGAGTTTTACCTGGACATTTTTTGGTAGCGCACCAGTTGCTGTCAGCTGTAGCGGCGCTGTAGCGTGCTTATAATGAAGGATTACAAAATCAGAAATACTTTACATTTACAGACATTTTTATATTATTTATATATTATTGACAATATGCCAGTATTTGAGTGCCTCAACTGTTAAAGTAGGAATTATGGCCAATTAGCAACTGGAGAACTTTAATCATTTTCAAATTAAATGAACGAAAAAAGTTATTTCGTCATTTTCCCTATTTAGTCCCTATTAATAAAACTTACCGAACCGTGACCCAAAAACCGAAATGCGTACCGAACCATACATTTTGTGCACCGTTACACCCCTCGTACTAACATTAATGGTGGAATTGGTAACAGTAATCAGACAGAGTGGGATTTTCTAGATGTTTCTCAAAAATAGTAAGACTGTGAAAACTGGATATTAGAAAATGATGAAACAGAGCAGCTCTCTTGCCCACCCACCATTTCAGCTTGTCATTGGCCCCAGAAGAGAAGGTGGAGCTCTTGATGACCTCGCCCATCTCCTCTCGACAGAAGCTGAAGTTGTTGATGGTCCACATGTAAGAGAACTTCACCACTTTGATCTGGCAAAGGGAAAGATATTCAGAGACACTAAGGATACTTGGTTTATTTGAGATGACAGATAACAGAGTAAGTGATCATTTTACCTGTGTGTAACACCAGCTCTCGGCCACGGGCCCGCTGGACATTTCCGCAGGGGGAGGGGGACTCGGGACTCTTGACATTGCCAGCGTGACAGAAGGTGTCGGGGGCAAGAGGGTGAGGAGAAGGAATCCGTCACTTCCACTTGTCAATGTTCAGTCCTGACGTCCATCTGCATCAGCACACGCCAGATGGAAGCAGTGTGCCCCCTAGAAACAGACCATATGAGATGTGTGATTAGTTGATCAGACTAGAATTTAAAGCCCATCTCCTTGAAAATCCTGTTCAGCCTGAAACACATTTTTCTAACAAAGAGGCAGGCAATCACAGAAAGAACATTTTCCCAAAAGCTCATTGAGATGCAACACACGGGTACTGTATCTTTCATTAATCCAGTTAAGATCCAATATCATTTAATTCATGCAGACACGCTGCCTGCTATTGAGGTTTGTGTTGTTGTGGCTAGATGAATTGTCCCTGACCCATTGGGGGACAGCAGGAGATCGATGGCCCACGCCTGTTCTGAGATCAATAGCTGCTGCAATTGCAATTAAGTCGCAAAAATGAACTGTAAATAAACAAGCTGCCTCCCAGGACTGTGCTGGAGGTTGGAGCCACTGGCCAAATCCAAGGTTCCCAAATTACCTTCAAGTCACAGGAAGGTTGTGCAGATTTGTGGTGCACACTTCTCTCCCCTAAATACACACACAGAAACTTTAACAAACTTCCACATCATGTGTGTTTACTGTATATTGGTTATTCAGGCTTGATGCCTGGTCCTCTGTGACCATTTAATGCCACAAAATATTCCATGTACTATAAAAGATTCTGACCTTTGTATCCTTCTCTTAGGTACAGAGCTCCTTTGAATAGAAATGATAGGAGATGCCATGATGCTGTGAAATGTAACTATCAAGACCTTTAAAACTTTATAAGTGGCAATAGCAAAGCATTCTGACCGACATTTAAATCTACTGGAACTTAGAAATGTGCATCTAAAGTATTGCGATGAATTAAAAAAAAAAAATGTAGTTTTTGGTCTTTTAATGGGATTACATTTATACATTTTTCACTCACAGATTTTACCTAGGATCCCACAAGAAGCATACATTATTCTTTAATCATTGAGATTAAAACATCTTGTGTGTGCTGAGATAGGCTCAAGCCGACCGTGCCCATAAACAGAATAAGATTTAGGGAAAGTAAGGGAGGAAATTTAAATGATTGCACTTGAGAAATTATGGAGCATGAAGACATCACACCATGAAAGTGGTACATTTAGTTTGCTTTAAAAAACTAAATGATTGAACCCATATTAGCAGCATGAACAGACATCCTTTTCCCTGACTCATACGGGAAGATAATTCCCAATAATTCACCTGAGACGAGCTGATAGGGGTTCAAGGCAGTAGAGAAAACACACCGGTGGATTGCCTCAGACAAGAAGACGGACACAAAAGTCAGCAACAATGCTTATTTATGAACAAATATGTACAGGTGTACAGGAACTGTGTTGCCCTCTTTTCTACAGCTTTGTGGGGGATAAGGACACAATACCTAGCACTGGACATCATCTTGACAGAATGACAGATTCATAAGCCTTTTTCATCTTGCTACACAATGTTTTTCACTCCTACATAATACTCGTCAGTTTCTTTCTCGGCCCTCATACTGTTAATCTGTGGCCAATTCTTTTCACTGTTCAATATCTTTTTTTCTATTTGACCATTTTTATCTCCATTCCTCTAATCCATCATCCGTACCTTCCTGTCACACCAGAGCCTTTAATGTCTTCATCCATAAATTCAATTTGGGTTCAAATGCAGCGTAACTAATAGTGATGGCTGGGAGCTGAGCTTTTTGCTCCTCATGATTGCACTGAATGAAGGTGGTACATTGACAGTGACGCTGCTTAGAGGCTGTGTTAATTGTAACATCTGAACAGATTGAAAACTGAATGTATGACGTACTTAAACTAATTTTAGTGGCATAATGATGGGAAGTTATGTTTTCTTCACACCCTTTAAAGCAAACTTTTTTTTAATACTACAGCGAACATACACAATTCCTTTAAAATCGCATTTTATATTTAAAGTGTCTTTAATATCAATTTTCTGGTCACGGTAAAGTCAACTACTGCATGTATAGTAAACATGCATCATACTTATGCGCGACAACATTTAGTTCTCTCCACACGCTCCTCTGTAGCACATGCTGTGTAATATTGGTAGTATGATCTTCTATGATTTCTCCTACACAGTAACAGTGTAGTAAAATTGCCTGCACAGCCAGATCTCTAACCAATAGAAGATCTTTTTGGATGGGACAGGATGTTCGTTGCATGAATACCTTGCTAAACACTCTGCTGGAACTAAGCAATTACTACAAAGTCACAGTCAAAGCCTGTTCTTCCGGCAAAAGGGGTTCTTAATGGTAAAAATATCAGTGTAACTAATGAAGTACATTACCACTTACACCTTGCTTAAAGTCCAGATATTTAGTCTTATGCAACAGTGGACTAAATGAATTTGTTGCGTTACCACTTCTCCAATTACATCACGATGTCTAGTTAACACAAAACGATCTGTATCAGAAGGTTGGTTCAGCCCGGTTCCTTTTTAAGATCCAATGAATGGAGAACCAACCAATCTTCTTGATTTTTGAACAGCAGCAACGAGTACGACGGACTGAGACCAAGACAAAGGAAGGAGGTACAGGGAAAGAAAATGAAACGTAAAGTGATAGAGAAGCCAAATGGAAAAACAGGTGGCAAATGAAAGATGGGCCACCGTCTGCGGGACCATTCAAAAAGATAAATCACCACAAAAAGTGGTTAGATGGAGACAAAAGAAAATCCAACGGAGGTATGAGAGAGAAATCAAATAGAGATTCTTGGACAGGTGGACACTGATGAAGACGCACGCTGCATTGAAACCATCCCAACACACAGTTTCATCTTCAACTACCCATTGACTGAGATGTGAGCTATATATCTGTTATTGTGAAGCAGGAAATGCAAAGTAATCGTTCATCAAAAATTAACCTAAATCCATCCACTGCATAATTTTGAACAATGCTAAAAAAGTTGGCAAAGGGCTGAAAGATTAAACCTCAGCCACTTCTGTTTGATGAAAAATATGACGCAGCTGCAGTAGCTTCTAGAAAAGTGATATGGAGAGCGGAAAATTTATTAGTTTTGAAACCGAAACAGGAAGTGTTGAGTTACAAAATGATGTGGTTGTTTTTTTTCACGTCTGTGAGCATATTTTAAAGATATAGACATTGAAACTGTAGTAATGTTCCGGTATGATGTCAATATACTGTCAAAAGATCAAATGGTCGACTTTATCTCAAAATTGACCTGAGGACTGATTACATTTTTTAACCATGAAATGCAAGCTCAGCAAGGTAACCACATCAACCACGAATTAAATCTGAAAAATAACCACTTCAAGTTTTTTTCTACATTCACATGACGGTAACAACCTACACCAACCAAACTCTGAAGATCGATCAAAGTCACCTCAGTTTCCAAAAACAAAACACAAACCATCACCAGCAACAGAGGGATCAATTATTACGGTTGTCTGCTGAACTTTCGCTATACACCCATCACCAATATACATTGATTATCTGTTTGTTTTTTAAATGCTACAGCAAAATGATCTAACAACTTTTTTTTAAAGATGTAGGTGAACAATCTATGGACTATTCGATCATGGCAGTCTTAGTGAGAAGTAAAGTTATGCTCATTGAATTCAAACGTATCAATTATAACTGTAGATATATAATACATGAGGTGGCAGTTATGACCGCAGTGGATTTTTTTCTTGACATTTCACTCACCCAACGGAAAAAAGAGAAATCAATCTCTGCTCTAAATTAAAGACTCGAGGTATGGAGGCATTTCAGGCGGCAATTTCCAAGGGGGATGAAAAAATTGCAACCCTTGTCGAAGTGTCAGTGAACACAATGTCTATTTCCAAAGCTTTGGTCTTTGAGGACTGCAGAAAGCCACAGACAAACCTTAAAACTATAATTGGTACAGGGACTGGGGATCGATTGCACAGCGCGTGTTGGGCCTCTGCGGGAGTGATTTCATATTCTGTCCTTGGTCATGGTGCTCCTCCTTTCCTAAAAACTCAATCTCAGAGAGGTATGAACTATTGATTTTGCTACAGCGATCAGCTTGCCTCGGTCTTATCCCTGACTTTGTGCAGACCCACAATTACATTGAAGGGGATTTGAGTGGGCAAAAAAGCATTAGCACCCAGCCTTCTCCTCCTCCCTGTACTTCCTCACTAAAACCCTCCACACTTCGCCACTCGCGGGAGGTTAAAGGGAGGAGGGACCTCAATGCATATCTAATGTCTGAAGTCAACTGGTTCACAACTTACAAACAGTTACACTTGACGTGTTGACCTCTAAGGGCAGATACGCCCATAGGCTGCAAAACACTGTAAGTAATCCAGTCATTGGAGCTGTAAAAAGGGGGTTTTAGAGGCATCTGAGGACCGGTGGAACTTTACCCTTTTACTATTTTCAATTTGGTTGATTTGAGCTTCATAGTGAATCTGTGGTTTGCTTTTTTTGGAAGTTGCAACAGGAAATTATTCTTAGGAAAGACAACTGCAATTTATGATTAATAAACTCGTAACAAATATTGTGATTTCCTTGATTTATGTTTACTATTTGTAATAAAAAATGTAACCTGGTTTGCCTACACATTTATTGTGAGGTAAATAGCCAGCAGTTTGAAAATGACCCTAACACTTCAACAGACAACCTCACTGCAGACTAGCTTTGATTGATGTTGCAAATAAAATTAACAACTTAGTGTAATTTACGACTAAGAGAGGGAAGCTTTTTGATGCCTTTTAAGTATCCAAGTCTCAATCAGACTTTCATTTTCTGTATGATTTTTTTTCTTTCCTCTGTGACTTCACTATTTTTCTTACAGCCAAAGTTAAAACCAATGGGTTTCTATCATCCATTTATGATGTATAAAAAAAAACGTTTTCTGTTTTGTCTTATCTCGTGTTTTCATTAAATTAAATTTCTTCCACTTATGTTATTATCTGGGTAACGGGATTGCCTCCCATTGGTTGCTTATACCCTAGAGATGAGGCCATACCCTTTCTGTTTCTTAAATGCCTCAAACAAAGACCTACAATTGTTTGAAACATGTTGGGTTTTTTAATGATTCAGCCACTTTAATGAAAAAGAAATTCCTTCCTCGTTGTTACTTGTTCTAGGATTTATGACGATTGGAAAACACGAACTGAGCATTTCATTTCGGTTTTCCTTTTAAGTTGCACAACTTATATATTTGGGGCAGATACATCTGACTTCAGATTTCAGTAAGATAACATTATAAAATACTTTAACTAAGGATGAAACAAAGGTTTTTAACTCACTTCTTTGATACATAAATTGAAATCACATACATTGCAGAAGTTGTTGAAAACTGATTTGAGACTTCAGCCATCATTTTCCAAATTACATTTCTTTTTTTACACAGTGGGCAAAAGGTGCAAACGCAGTGGATTTTACTTTGGGTCATCACACTGAAGGGCAGCTCAGCTAAACCGAGTTATGTATACTCAGTATATCTGCAGGCCAAGAGATAGACTAAGGACTTTTTTTTTTATTATTTTTTTTTTTATTGAGGGCCATTTTAAATCTGCTGCATGGCAGCACTTTGACTTCAATATTAGGCAATGATGTAGCAAAAAGTTAAGTACAGATTTCAGGAACTACAAGAAAGCCAAGCCTTGCCTCACAGGTTACATTTGTTTTAAAAAGCATCACAAATCATTAGAATATAACGTTATCACTCTGCAAACAATGTATTAAGTTGAATCAACCCTTCTCAAAAACAGTCTAATTTAAAAACAATCAACATCATAATCTTCATGTTACTGTATTCAGCATGAGAGAAATACAAGCAACCTTCAGTGAGAAGGAATTACATTATACACGATATCCCTATTGAGGAGTGAACCTGTGCACGTGAGCCAATATTTACGAGACCACACCTAACTTGTCTTCTCACTTTCTATCCAAACAATTATAAATGACAGCTATTAAACTCACCAGTTTTGGGGCAGCTTGAGAAAACAGACCACGAGAAACGTTAAGTGTAAGATTTAAACTACAGTACATTAAATGGCTCAAATTAAACAGTATGATGAAGGCCCAGGATATAAATCCTCTTGTTCCTGACATCTATTAACCACAAACACATTATATATTTTAATCATATATATTAATAATAATTATAAATATTACGTTATATTAAATTTAAACGTAACGTTAGTCATATTTAATGTATTTATATTAAGTAAACTCACTAACATATTAATTGAAGAAGAAGATATTGGAACTGAAACTCACCCCTTCAGTTAACGTTAAGCGATGACAGTAGCAGGTAACCTAGGTTAGTGCACGTTAACAATACAGAGGGTGTCACTTTGAATTGGCTCTTTAACAGCACATATGAACACCCGTGTGTTCGTACAGAAACATAAATCTCATTTACTGGTGATGAGTTGTGATACTTCTTTTTATAAATGTACAAATACTGCAAATAACCCAATCTGACGATAGCACGCAGCTAACTGAATGAGCTAGTTAGCTAGCAGCTAACATAAAGCACACAAAACGCTCGGGGAACTCGCTGCAACCGCTGCAACAAGAAATAGGACATAACAGCCTGCATCGTGTGGTTTTAAGTCTCAAGTCCGTATATTACTGCTTTCTGTTGTAATTATCGACGGACTTACCTTTGAGTCAGGCTAGATTGTGACGCTAGCTGTCCGGGTTCTTCTGTTGTTGTGATTGCTATCAGGCTAGCTGTCTGTAGAACTAATCATCAGTCCGGCCAACAGCGCCCCCTACTGGCTCGGAGTGGTTTACGGCCTATTAATAAGATAAATTGTTTATATACAGTAAATACATTTTCTCTTCGTTGCCTTTTCGTAAGAGGTGGAAATGAGGAACCAGTAATAGTTGTGTTAAGCCTATAGTTACATGGGTGCTGGGGCCAGAATTTTATTTTTACTGCCATTGAAAACTAATTAATGTGAATGTAATCAGCACTTGATGAGCGACAGCTGTGTTCCTTAATATTAACAGAGCAACAAGATTAACAGGTATCAACCGTCAAAGGTTTACTTTAATTAAGATGCAGATATAATTCATCTCTAGATACATTGGCTCACCCTGAAGGCGTCTTTAATACATCTTAAACCTCTATTGTCGAGCGGGTGAGGTTCACCTTTCATTCAGTTATCTTACAGTACTTAGCTTAAAAAAAACAACTCTGCTTTTATTGCAATATACTCGTTAAAAAAAGGCATAACTACACCAGCTGTTTGTCCACAACAACTCACATCGCATTCATCTGCCTTATCATTAGTTTTCATACAGTTAAGAGCTTTAAACTTTCACTTCAACTTATTTCTTCACATGGGTCAACAAAGCTGCTCAGCAGGGGAATACTACAGTTAACAGTTGTCAATAAATTAGGAAACAGAAAACTTTATTTCAACATCTGTTATATATTTATTTAAGCCTGCAGACAAAATGATAAATGTGCCAACGGTGGCATTACGTACGGATATTGTAATCACACTCAATAAAGATTTGATAAAAAGAAACTTTAATGTTCTAATTACCAACATGAAATGGACACATCACATGTCCAAATCAAACGCAGTGTAAGTAAAATATATAGCAGTCAAGAGATGAAACCTAAAAAAAAAAAAAAGAAAAAGATTTATCTGTATAATAAAAACATTCATCTCCGCATTTTAGGGAAAACAACATTTCCACTGGTTGCAATGGGGATCAGGAGCTTCCGTTGGTCCATACGAAGATATTTTTCAATGAGCACCTCCACTGGCACCTTGTCGTTCACATAACCCTGCCTAAAGAGTGAAAACACACAAGTTAGGTTAAAGGTAAGAAAACTAATGTAAAGTGTCAGACATAGTTCAGAGTTAGCGTCACGTATGCTCAGTGCTCACGTCACACAGTCACCGGCCCTTTATTTCAGACTAATCATGGAGCTCAAGAGTGCCATCTAGAGGTCAGAATAATCCTAGGTTGGCAGTGTGTTTTCTTAACCTGTTCTGCTATTATATTTATATATTTATACTATACGTCTGACAGTATTGCTGCCCTATAATTCTTGCTCTTTTTCAATGTGAATTGATGTGTTTGATGTCTGTGTTTAATTTAACAAGCACCATATGTGAATGCTGACTTTGTGGTTTTAAAGGTTTTGAGCAGGCATTTTACTTTGTTTTATTATATAAATATGTGTGTGTTAATGTTGTTTTTATAGCTTCTTGAACTAACCCAGAGTGGACATAAATAATCCCATAATGCAGATTTGCAGAATGTGGAATTGATTCATTAAATGACTGAAAGTCCAGTATGAAGAAAACTGAAAATATAAATGTTTTACACTGAAATATACAATAGTGTATAATGGCCATTGTAGGATTCTTTTTTTTTTATATAATTACAGAGCCTGAGGAATAGTTTCTGTGTTATTTTCTGAACATAATGCTGACACTGATATGCATTGTACTTTATCCTCATGTTAGACCTTTTGTACATTCTATTTTGAGATTTGGATTATCAGATAAATCCTAAAGATTATGGTTTCCAATGTCCTCTGACGAAAGGCATCTGAGCGAGGCGGAGGTCCTGAAAGATACATACTGTAGACATGTTTTCCTTCATGTTCTTTTATGAACATAAATAAATACTAATATAAAGTTATTCAATAGATCTGGCACTCTGCGGCCGACGTAAACAGTGTTTAATGGTGGCATCTGTGGTGTGATGAGGATCCAACCTGGCAAAGTGAAGCGATGTGGTGACGATTTACTTCTCGCAAATATATTACTTTAATCTCAGGAGAATATCCAAATGTCTTTTTTTCTTATATTATTAGTTTTTTCTCAGGATATTATCTCCCTTCACTGGCTCTGTGACTATTATTTTTGTACCTACAATGGCCCCAATAAACTGGCGTAGAAATAGCTATGTTTAATAACATTTTATTAAAATATTGCATGCAGAAGTCATCCAGTTAACTAGCTTTCGTGTTATTTCAATGACCCAACAAACTATTCCCGTTTTTAAATATAAAACACATTTTTCAGTCTGCATTTTCATCTTTTACAGTTTATTTTCACATTAAAAAGATCACGAAATGTAATTAATGCTGTCCTAAAACCGAATGCACCTACCTTCTCAACAGAAGTTCAGCATCTTCAACCTCGATGGTTTTTCTCTTTGCATGAACAGCAAACGTCTCCAAGTCCTCTGCCAGCCGGTCAAAGTATTTATCCATTCTGTTGAAGACAGTGGATCACAATGAAGCAAGAGGACATCGTGGTAGAAATCCACGATGTCCTCAAAATGAGAATTAGCATATGCAACCCACTTGTTGCCTAATAGTTCCAACAGTCTATAAACTCAAAACCTCTACAGGCGTAGTTACTTACATTTCTTTTAGGACAGGGTAAACATCTGCAGAGACCTTCGTTTTGGCGAAGTGCTTGAAGACGCCCATCAGGTAGCTCTTAGGAAGGTCCGTTTCCTTTTTAGCCGGCCCTTTCCTCGTCTTTCTCACCGGCTTTTGTTTAGGAGCAGGAAAACCTTCACCTGTACTGCTGCTGGTATAACAGATAGAAGAAGGACACGTCAGTTACATAAAATATTATTATAAAATATGCTTAATCCATTGACTTTACCATTGCACTTCCAGAGAAATCTTTTCTACTTTCTAAATTATACGCCTGACATTCCAGTTGGACAATGTTTTATGAGCCTGGGTACATTTTAATATGTATTGTGTATGTTTTAGTGCATCATGAAATGCAACTTACCTGGGTTGAATATTCTTAAAAACAGAAGTTGAGGCCAGAGGTTTGGACTGAAAAAAGTTTATTTTCTGTCTGACAAACGCAGGAGTCTTGCTGGGGATCCCTGAAGATTTTAGAAAACAAAACAACATGATTTACTCTCAATGTCATTTTTATAAATAAAAAAAAAAATAAAAAACACACACCCACACAAAAAGAGAGACTGACCATCACTGTCTTCATCGTCCTCTTCATCCTCTTCATCCTCTTCATCCTCTTCATCCTGCCACTCTTCCGCCTGCTCAGCTGGGTCCTGATCAGCAGCTTCTTCAGGTGAAGCGACACTCGGGTGTCGACCATCTTCAACATCATGCGCCCCCTCCGGAAGGTTGAAGGAGTCATCTTCATCGGCATCAGACTCGGCTTCTGTGGGAGAAGCATCCGCCCGTCGTTGGGTTGGGGACTCGGCCAAGTCGGTGATCCCACTGTGAAGCTGAGCGCTCTCCTGGCCGCCCGATTCCAGGCTGCTGTGGCCTTTGGACTTGCCATCAGACCATCCTACATGAAAACAACAACACTCGGTTGTTAAACAAGAACTTTAAAATACAGTGACATGCCTTTCTGAGCTGGGAAATAAAGCAGTATATTAATATGCAATTGTCGTTCAGTCCAATACATCAACCAGGCATAATATTCTAAACCGCCACAATATCTTAATGAATAGCGATAAAGAAAGAAGGGCATCTAGATGTTGGGAATCTTTTTCACTCATAAAGCCCAGCTCTTAGTTTAAGTCTTTCACTTCATCAGACTACAAGCACAATATAATCCACAGTCAGTGTCTTTTAATACAAATGTAGTGCTGAAACGTTTTGTGAATTAATCAATTAGTCGATCGACAGAAATTCAATTGCAAACAATTATGAAAATGTATTCATTGTTTAAGCCAAAATACAAACCATTTGGTGTTTCCACGTTTTTATATACATCAATAATTAACATAGTTGTTAATTACAGCTCTTAAATACAGTGAGAGATTATATTATACGTTTTGACATCCTTACCTGCCTCTGTGGCGTCTGCCAAATCTCCCCCCGCTCCTCTGACCGGCGTAATGAGTCCACCCTCAGATTGACGGGCCCTCCGACTGACGTGTTCCAAGTCAGGCTCCAGCTGCTCTGATGCCTCAACATCTTCCTCCCCCGGACTCCCATCATGCTCGTCTTCAGGTCGAGAATCAGCAGCAGAATCCTCTTGATCACTTTGATATTCTACAACAACCTCCACGGACTGCAGATCTACAGCAAAGTGTTCTTCGATTTGGGAGTCAACTGCATCTTCTTGTTCTTGTTCTTGTTCTTGTTCTTCTTGTTCTTCTTCCATTTGAGAGTCTGGGGCAACCTCCTCTACCTCAGACTGAGGACTAGCTTCAAAATCCTCTTCATGCGGAGAATCAACTCCACCTTGTTCTCCTTCAGTTTGAGAGTCACCTGCAGCTTCTTCTTCAGTTTGAGAGTCTGCTGCAGCTTCTTCTTCGGTTTGAGAGTCACCTGTACCTGTTTGAGCTTCCACTCCGTTGTCCTCTTCCTCAGACTCTGCTGTATTATCCTCTACATTAGTCCGGGATTCAGCTATATCTTGCTCTTCCTCTTCCTCATCCTCATCCTCAGACACGGCTGCAGCAACTTCAAGTTGACCACCAGACTTCAGAGCTGAACTCTTCTCTTCCTCCTTTTGAGATTCAGCTGCGTTCGCATCTTCCTCCACCTCAGAAAGAAATTCTTCATTCCGAGGTTCAGCCCCCTCTTCAGTTGGGAATGCATACATGGATTTATCTTTCCCCAGCTTGCTGTGCTCGGCCTCCATCAGCTCCTCCGGCTCCATCTGTCTCTGAAGCTGAGACGCCATCATTGTTGGTTTGTCCTGAGTTGCAATCATGGAGGTCATGGCATCCGGCTGGGCGTAGAGAGCCGTGTTACAGTGGAGGATATCAGTCGTGATATCAGGTTCACTGAGTTTGCTGAAGCCCAACGTGAAGCCCTCGGAGTCGGCGGTCTCGCTGAGGCCTCGCTCCGCCTGCACAAAGCTGCTCACTCCTGGGTGACAAGATAAGTGTGTGTGTGTGTGTGTGTGTGTGTGTGGGGGGGGGGGGGGGAATAAATAAAAATGCTCAACAATTATTTCCCATACACATTACACCATTTGCTCCGAAGGAAGCTATATCTGCTTCCTTTCACCTGCTTGCTCATGTAGCTGGGCGGGAATTTAGAAAGTACATTTAAAGATATCCTATAAGGGGTCAGAACACACCAGAGAGGTGTGTCACTCTTTTTGGCACTTTGCAGTTTAAATGGTTAGTAAAAATGTTAACTAATAAATTGAATCAATAATCAGTGCTCTTATTGACTTGTTATGCATATGATCACACATGGAACGAAAAGGACAAAGAGTATCGTAAATCACCGTAATCACCTCCCATCTGCCTTTTATTTACAGCAGCCCCAAATTCTTCCACTGAGATTTTTCGACGGTGAGAAACTCGTTTCTGGAGGCCCCTTTTCTCAGTCCGAACATCCACAAAGGGGGTTTTTAGACTCAGAGAAGTAGAACTGCAAAACAAAATTAGACAGAGCACATTGTTATCTATTCACTCATTAACATTGTAACCAGCAATCTAACTTTTTTACATGTACGCAACAAAGGTTTTTTTTTTTATTTTTTTTTTTACCTTGACAAAGAAAGTGATGAATGATCTCCCATTGATTCTTCATTTTCCTCCTCAACATCTGTAAGCACAAGCATCCATCAGCTAGTCAATGAATCCATATGTTAACTTTTTATTGATGCGCTTCATCTTTTTTGACACCATCCTAAATTCCTATAGCAGGAGTATACAGACAACACTCCCCAACCCTATTGTAAATGTATCAATTCAAAATAACAAACATGCTCCTGCTCTTAGAAAATCCCATTAAAGCACTGAAGGCTATCGGTGGCTTCAAATCGTACCGTCTCCATCTTTAAGTCGCTTTTCAAAAGCGGTGACATTAAGACTCCGACGTGGTCGCTTTCGGCTCAGTCCCTTTGCGGTGCTCGCTGCGTTGCCAATAGTTATATCAGGCAAATCCAACCCTGACAGCTCAAAACTGAAAGTCAAGCAAAGAATAAACCTGTTATACATACACACACACACACACCATCATTTAGCCAGTGGCATACAGTCAATATTGCTGAAGAGACTGCAAGTCAGGGTGGACATTGTTATGGCCCAGCAAAGATATTAAAAGTTGATTCCTCACAGCTAATCAGTGCAACTACTCAAAATACTGTCGGATAGATATCTGAAATGTGGGGACACAACATGGGATTTGTGTGACACCGACCTCGGACGCTTCCTAGTAATGCTGGAGTCTGCTGAAGACGGTTGTGGCTCTTCTGACACGACTTTCTCGTGAACCACGGGAGACTTCACAGGCTCTGAATCACATTACAAAAGAGCTGACGAAAAAAGGACAACAAACAAGCTGCGACATTATGTGGGAATACAGACGGGCCCGTGCACGTACCTGTCCGCAGGATGTTCCTGAGTATGTGCCTCGGTGTGTCTCCATCATCGAACAGCACTGAGGTTGAGGCTGGCGGGTTTGTCTTTCTGAGCACGACAGAGGGGGTCCTCCTTTTGGCGGGCAGGGATTTCCTGGTTATACTCTGGAGAGAAGGTCGATATGTCAACTTCAATAGAATCGACAGCGTGTCCATCATCATCATCTTTACCTCAGCTCCACCTTCTCACCTCTCGTAGTTTTTGTCCCAGGCTTCGTCTCAGGATGTTCTGTGGGGTTTGGGCTCCAGCATCTTTCTTGCTCAGTCGATTGCTGCTCCTGGTTGTGCTGGTAGTCGGTGCTTGGGAGGCACTTCAGACAAGACAGTTCACAATAAGTTCAGTACCGGATATAAAGTCGCTGGGCTCCTTTCTATCAAGTTAAAAATCAAGAATGGATTTGTCACATTACTCCACCTACGTCAGGTGTGTTAGGTTTCATGATAAATCAATTCGGTTTAATTCAAGCTTAGCTGCTATACATTCAACGCAAGTTACCACCTTCAGGTTCACGTGAAGCCAGATCTAGGATAAATAACATTAGTTAGCATTTAACCCTTGAAACCCCAATCATTTGACTCGGCCTGTTCTTAACCTTAATAAAGGTGGAGGTGCTGCTACCTGCAGGTGATGGGGGTCCTGGGAGTCTCGGAGCTGAGGATATGTTTCAGCAGGACCCGAGCAGACAAATCCTCCGAGGGATCCATCGAGACAGCTGATCGCTAACAAACGTCTTCAACGTTAAACAGTCGCGTCCACCGTGTTAAGCTAAGTTTTTATACATCAGGCAAGTATACAAGAACCGGCGCTAAGCTGAGGACAGCGTCTCTTATTACAAGTTGTATCTAACGCTAGTTAAACATTTGTTACCCTCCGTTGACTGAATGTTGTCATTTTAGGATTCAACGGATCTATTCCTCACACTGTCCCGCGTTATTTTCAAGTGAGATCTCGCGAGAAGTCGGTTTTCTTCTTCTGTTTGAGCAGAATGTCTGTTCGCCACCAACCAGAGTGCTACCGCCACCTACTGGAGACTCGAGGGATGACACGGAGTTCAGTGTTGTATAACAACATACTAATATATTTTTGAGTTGAGTTAGGTGAAAACATTGTTTTTAAATCAGTTTCACTCAAAGTAACATTATGTCCCTGAAGGATAATTTTTCTCACCACAATATGTTTCCATCTGTTACTGTAACAGTACACTTTCAACATGGGATGGTCAGTTATCTTGGCAAACCAGGCAGGTGGATGAAATAAAGCCCAAGCTGTTAAGCAGTACTATAAAATACTATGTTTTTATAGGCTAAAATATGCTGACGTTTTTTTTTATCTGGGTTGTGTGAACTTATCACATCAATAACAATGTAGATCCTTGTCAGTATATAAAAAATTATAGTGACTTATCTCGGTGTTACAATTTGAAAAACAAAATTGTTTGAATGCCATAATAGAAAATATGAAACATAGATCCGAGTGGTTAAGTGGTTAATGAGAGATCCCTTATAAAAAGGTTTATAAAAAGCAAAATCAGTGGTGGTCACCTCTCCTCACCTGCTGTAGTGTCACTGACGAGACTACAATAATGTCATGAAATCAAAGCAGTTTTCATCGTTGTCCACCGTGGATGTATTCTCCAGACTGCAAAACCTCAAAATGTGACAAGAAATGACTGGATTTCTAGTGTGCTTTAGTCTTTCAACAAAGCTACTGTGTACTTAAACTGTGCAAAAACAATAATACACACACATGTCAGATTGCAATCGTTTTAATATTCAACACAAAGTCAAAAATAAATTCTTTAATTAGTAAAAACAGGTGGCTGCCTGTTTTATTCATATAATCACTGATAAGTGAATGATCCCTTTCCCCTTTCCAACTGGAAATGAACATGAACAGAGCACGTCTCTACCTTCATTCAATGTCATGAGTTTGTTTTTTATTTGGCAAAAAGTGCAAAGGCTCCCCCCACTGAGGACAATATCAGAGACGGAGGTGTGAAGACACGGTGACTTAGAAGTCAGGCCCGTCCTTCTTCAGCTTGGAGTAGTCCATGTTAACTTTGAAGAGCTGCAAATACATACAGAAAAGTACACAATCAGTATGAGGGAGGCAATGTGGACTTTGAGGCAAGATGACAGCAACTATATGGCTTGGAGTGTAAATCCAACCATGCAGCCATATGAAGAAATATATTCAAATATAATGTATATGTATATATATATATATATATATATATATATATATATTTATATATATATATATGTATGTATATATATATATGTATATATATATATATATATATATATATATATATATATACATATATATTATCATACATATATATATATATACTATAATAAGCACTGTTTTATAGCGATGGACCAACATGTATCAAAAGTAAAGAAGTTATTCATGAAAAAATAAAGGCTCATACTTTGTACTGATAATCGGCCTGCAGGTTGTTCCAGGGCTCGGGGTTGTTCTTTCGATCCCATCTGAGGACAAGAAAATATGAAAACTCTTTGTGTGAGGTTGTCAGAATTCTTCACACAACTTTAAAACACATTCACTGAGGTTTCATAAAAAGCTAAAAAAAGAAGTTTATACTTTCTCAGATGTACTAGAGACTTACGAGATGGAGGGGTTTCTCAGAGCCAGCCGACCCAAGTACAACACACTCATCGTGGCCCCGCCACCGATGAAGACGAAGAGGGGGATGAGCTATGAGTAAAGAACACGATAAATGAATCACAGTGCAGGTTTCATACCAATTACAACATAATCTGTGAAACTACAAGATAACCAACAACAGATAATTATCATTCTTTATTTCAGTTTTATTTCTTTTACTTGAGAGCCGTTAAAACAAAGGACTTCTTCTGCTTTATTTGAATAATTTCAGAGGTAAAAAATGTACTTCACTTGAGTAATTCCATTTTATGCCACTTTATACTTCTACTCCACTACATCTCAAAGGAAATGTGTACTTTTTACTCCACTACATTTATTTGATACCATCTAGTTACTTATTTGCAGATTCAGATAATCAGAATATTATTGTCAAACAAATGTATTATATGTTGAGATAAATATGAATTAATCCACAAGGGGAACAATAAAATCAGTACATATTACTGTAGATTAAAATGAGCTGCACCTGCAGCTGCAACATGTCTTTTAACAGTATTTCACTGTGTTATTACTTCAGTAAAATATCTGAGCACTTCTTCCACCACTGTTTTTCAGATATATCACAACTTTTTTCCCCGCCTCCATGATAATAATGGATCATTGAAACACAGAAATGTTTCACCTAATGGAAAGCTCACAGGCTTTAAGGGGACAGTAACATGTTTATCTTCCTATTAACATGGACGCCGCCGGTTTCACCCCGTCGCCCTTGGCTGATCGGACCCTTTACATGCGTGCCTCTGTCCTTGAGTCACACCGGTATGGAGTTCATACACCAGTGTACGTGCTGCAGCGACCTACATATATGGCTGTGTGTGGGCATGGATATCTCTTAAAGGGAAACGAGATTTTGTTCCTATACCATAGACGAGATTTTGCACTTGAAACAAGCCAATAAAAAAATGATTGCTCCTTTATTAATGCATGAATGTCTCATTGGAGCAGGTGGCTTAATTTTTTAGAGAAAAAAAAAATCCTATTATGAATGTAAAATTGTCTTTATCGATAATTTCCACCGGAAATCTGCAGCTATACTGTCAAGGAATTAGACATGTCAGCAGTCAGAGACATAATGAATCTGTCGCATATAGGACTGCAAATAAAAATACCCCAAAAAACCTTCATTAATTGAGGAAAGCTGCGTCAGAGCTGAATAAATAACAGTCGATCACACATCAGAGAATTAAGATGATATTCTGGGAAACGGGCGCGCGCATAACCACACCATTCCGTCCTCACCAGCGCATTTCAATGTCACCGTGTCGTTCACACCTTGTATAGAAAGATATTGTTTAGGTCTGATGATCCAGTAAACGTAGCAGAATAAGGACTGAATTTAAAAATGAGGGAGTTAATAAAGCTTCTTCTAAGATCCCGAGACTACATTTGTTACACCTCTCTGCAGACGTTGGAAATTCAGACCAGTTTAATAAATCACCATGACAACACATTTCAAAACATATATTTATAACGGTCGATCACACATCAGGCAATTAACGCAATGTGATATTCTGGGAAACCATAACCACACCAATGCGTCTTCACTAGCGCCTTCAATGTCACCGGGTCGTTCACACCTGGTAAAGAAAGACAATGTTTAGGACTCACAGCTGGATGGCTCTTAAGCTGTTTGGCGACGGTGGCAAACATGTCGGGCAATCCACTTGCAGAGTCCGTGGAAGCGAATACCGGCCGGTAAAAGTGCGCGCTGCTGCAGCGGAGGAGCTCGTGCGTCTTCCTACGGGTCTGAACGTGCCTACAGTGAATTGCACAACGCCTCCCTTACTGTAAATCAATCCCACAATGCAACAGCAACAGCTGTATGTCAGGCAGCATGTGCTGATCTTTTTAAAAAATAATTAAAAAAAAGAAAAGAAAGCCCATACAGTCTTTTCCTGACCTCGTGTTAAATATCTTATTTAAAATTTACACAATAAATGAGCTCATGCAAAAAAAAACAAAAAAAACTGAAAACTTCATCAGTTAGGTAAAGTTGGAAAGATATTCACAGATTCGGATTTCCCGGATCAATAACTTGTTAGCGAAACGGTGTAAAAATAAAATCAACACCTCTCTGTAACCATAGTGATGTAGACAACAAGCTACAACATTAATTAAACTTAATTTTACCAAAACAGGCCGTTCTGCGAGCTGGATGAATAACATTGGTCTCAATGAGCGGCCGGTTGTGAGACGAGTGCTCAGGGACCGTCTACAAAGTGCAATGCGGAAAACACAGACTACAAAGATATTCAATAACTTCACTGTTATAAAGTGTAGAATGATTAAACTAATTTCATACACCAATGGGCTCCTCCTTATTATACTACAGCAGTTATTTTGATGAAATGTGCTTTTGATTAATTATGAATAATTATATTGAATATGTATTGGAAGAAATATTCAGTAACTTCACTGTTATGAAGTGTAGCATGCCCAAACTTCTTTCATACACCAATAGGCTCCTCCTTGTTATACTACAGTAGTTATTGTGGTGAAATGTGATTTTGATTAATTATGAATAATTATATTTAATATTATTTGGAAGAATTATTCAATAACTTCACTGTTATGAAGTGTAGCATGACCAAACTGCTTTCATACACCAATGGGCTCCTCCTTGTTATACTACATCAGTTATCTAGATGAAATGTGCTTTTGATTAATTATGAATAATTATATTGAATATGTATTGGAAGAAATATTAAATAACTTCACTGTTATGAAGTGTAGCATGACCAAACTGCTTTCATACACCAATGGGCTCCTCCTTGTTATACTACAGAAGTTATTGGGATGAAATGTGATTTTGCCTAATTTATTATAATTTAATTCTAATGCAGTGTAACACCATCAAATTCTGTTCGACCACCAGGAATCCTATGTTGGTAAAGCTACAATACTTTGTTTGGAAAATCTCTTTTAATGGTCTCAAATTTGTTTTTAGGACAAAGTGTCGTGGCACCAATTTCTCGTCAGTCACCAGGATATCTGATGATTATGCAAAACCACCAGGTTTCTAAAATTGTTTGCTCAATTTGGAATAATTTTAACCAAAATGTATTTAGCATCGACACTATGTAAAACGGTGTCATATTTGCTTTCAGAACAGAATTTGATGGTGTTACACTGCATTAGAATTAAATTCTAAAATATTAGGCAAAAGCACATTTCATCAAAGTATCAACTGTAGTATAGCAAGGAGGAGCCCATTAATGTATGTAATACGTTTGGTCATGCTACACTTCATAACAGTGAAGTTATTGAATATATATGAATAAATATTCAATATTTAATAATTTAATAATCATAATTAATCAAAAGCACATTTCATCAAAATAACTCCTGTAGTATAATGAGGAGCCCATTGGTGTATGAAAGGAGTTTAATCATTCTACACTTTATAACAGTGAAGTTATTGAATATTTTTGTTTTGTTTTTGTTTTGTCTACATCACTGGTTACAGAGAGGTGTTGACTGTATTTTAATACCATTTCGCTAACGAGTTATTGATCTGGGAAATCCGAATCTGTGAATATCTTTCCAACTTTACCTAACTAATCTCATCTGCTATATTTTCAATGTAAGGGACATTTAGTTAATTAAAATCCTCAAGTAATAAAAGTGGTAAGTATAGTTTTGACTATCAATGTCACCACAGCGGCCGTTTAATAGCTGCGGTGGAGCTTTCGATCATGATATTCATCATCAGGTATTTCCCCAGTTGTCCTGGAACTGTAAGTCTTAATGTTTCCTTTTTTTCTGCGCACTTAGTGGATTTATTTTTTGTCCATATTGGCATAAACACTTTTTTTTCTCCATCATAACTGGGGAGGAAGATCATGTTATACGATTGAAAGCTCCAGAACACTTCCTATACGCCTGAAATTTCCTTTTAGATCTTGTAGAACCTGACTTCAGTTTTCTAGCAACAACTTTCAACCAAATGGTCCTCAAGGAAACGGCTAAAATGCTAATCTAATCTATAAAGGAAAGATAACTGCTGAGCCACTAATACACATGAAAGACATGTTAGCTCAGGACTTATCCAAAGAATAAACGGTTGACTGACTTGATGGTTTTCCCCACTTAAGGAGGACTTCTGACCTTCCAAAAAGGGAAAATTACCTCTTTTAATAGCTATAAACAGTTATAAAATCTAATTTAAATTGCCGAATAAGTAAGTTAAGTTTTTGAATTCTGAATAATGTTACAATGCAGGAAGTTTACGAGAACTGCAACTTTTGTATTTGTGAATATTTTCTGAAACCAATTTGTCTATGAAAGTCACAATTTCTCAAAGCTCAAGGATATAAATAATCACATTTGAGAAGATAAAGCCAGCAAATATCTTCGCTTAAAATGTAATCAAACAATTTCTGGACTAATTTTACTGTTGAAGGTCACATAAATTGGCACAAAAGACAAATCTAAGAACTCTGATCCAGGACAAGAAAAAATAATATATTGTCGCCATGCAAGTAAATTTTTAATTGTTTTTTTTTTTTTTTTTTTAAAAAAAGGAGGGGAAAATCTGAATCATCTGACAATGTAAACGTGGCAGAATAGGGACTGAATTTAAAAATGAGGGAGTTAATAAAGCTTCTAAGATCCCGAGACTACAGGTGCACAGACACAGGTGCACAGACACCACTCTGCAGACGTTGGAAATTCAGACCAGTTTAATAAATCACCATGACCACACATTATCAATCATATATTTATGTGGACAGAACACAGAACCTGAGATAACAGCACATCCCCCAGCATCCACACAGATTCATAAAACATTGAAATTGAGGCTTATTTGGAAAAAGACAATGTTTCAATCAATCAGTATTTTACCAGGATACTAAAACTATAAGTCAAACAATCATACTATAGTTAACTTTCCACACACACACACACACACACACACACACACACACACACACACACACACACACACACACACACACACACACACACACACACACACACACACACACACACACACACAAAAAACAACTCCTGTCAGAGACAATAAACCCAGGACTAAGGAAGAGAGATCTCCTCCTCCACATTAAAACCCTCTCCTGGAAGTGCATAAAAAAAATCCACCCGATACAGTATCTCATGTAACACCGGCCTCAATTATACTGACAAAACTAAACTAAAAGTAACAGGTTTTTTTTTTTAGCTTATGTTGCAGGTAATTGAAAAAAAGATGTAGAAAATACACATTACTACTCTTAAAAGTACAAAAGTGAATATAAAAAATAAGAATTGCGACTCAAAAGTTGCAGTTCAATTTGTGCAAACATGTCTACCAGAAATAAAACTATTTGAACATCAACTTGTCAGCTTGGCAGAAGAACACGAACATCTTCAGAGGAATATTAAGGATGACAAATCTACACCACTACTGGTTAGGTAGTCAACTAGGCAGTGAAACCTCAAAACTATAAACATACCATCAAGCAGACATCTAGAACATCAAGGAATAACAGGGTTTTTTTTTATCCATTAACACATGCAAAAGTTATGTATTTTTCCCCAGTAAACAAGATAACAAAAATAACATCTGTACAACTTTTAAAGCAGGAATGAATGAGCGGAAGCATTTAGATATTGATGCTACCCAAGTCCAATAACTGGAAACTTCCCTTCAGTCTACAATATCAAAATGTGATTTCATTGTGTTTTTTTTTTTTCTTTTTTTTTTTAAATGATTTGTCGTGCTTTGTACACCAGCAACAGGTGCAAGGTCAAGTTAGGTAAAAATTATTGCAGATAAATATCTTTGAATACTTAAAAACAAGCAAATTTATCTGGGAAGGGGTTTTCTTACTTGACCCAGACTCCTAACATTTTGGACAGAGATGACGCACTGCAGTCAGCGTTTAAAAACCAGTAGAATATAAGTGTGTGTCAGAGCTTCTTTGGGGAAACAGAAATATGTGAAGCATGTGAGGGGGTCAGTCATCCAACAAATCTCATTTCAGAGTAAGGAGGAGAAGAAAGCCCTTGATCTCACACTTGAGTTTGGCCAAAAATATAAATCTTTGGATTATGAAATGACAGAAATGCCTTAAATTTAGAATTATCACAATGCCCGGACACCCAAAACAAGTAGCTCATAAAGCACATCCATTGGATTGCGTATGAGTAAGATGTTAATTATTTATATTTTCCCAATATTATTTTTCAACATAAGATTATTTTATATCTGAATAGAGAAGGGGTGGTCCTTTACTAAAATAAACCAACATCAACAAATCTGTCCCAGTTCACTGAAATATTGGCCTGGAATCAGAAAGCGAGACCCTCCCCAGAGCTTTCTCCCATCACAGAGGAGGCGGAGGGAGGATCTGGAGGAGCGGCCCGGTTGCCAAAGGACGTTGCCTGGAAGGAGCTCGATTCCTGGCCCGAGCAACTGCCTGCTGGAGAGACAGCGAGGCTGCGGAACAACATGTCCATGGAGGGCAGCAGGGGCTTGAGGCTTACAGGGCAGAAGGCTGAGCCCCCATGGGGGGTGAAGTTTACCTTGTTGGGGTCTGGGCAGGAGGAGAGGAAGGCTGGCTTATGTTGGCGTGGAGCGCTGTAGGATGAGAGGAGAGGGACGATGAGAAACCAGCTAAGTACAAGTGTCAAAGTGTAAGTGGTAGAAATTAGGTTTGTTCACATAAGTATACTTGTCCCTTACAAATAAACTAAAAAGAAGCCCACACCTCATGACTAGAACCCACTAGTCTCTAGTGGGCCAGGCTGTATTCTAGCTAAGACATTACAAGCTACAGATTCACAAGGGGAAAAAGGAAAATAATGACAACAGCAACTTCTTAATTGAAACTGTAGCAAGAAGTATTGCACCTTACGTTCATATAACAATAATTGGTAAAAAACAGGCAGTACTCTGGCATTCATGGTATAGTGTTGTAGTAACAGTAAGTGTGGTGGCTGCACCCAACTGAATTTCTTTAGGAAAGTGTTTTTAGTTTTGAACATTTAAAATAGAGTCTTAAATGCCTTAATCAAATTGGCTCAAGCACACTGATTAAATGGCTGGTCATGTCTGGATAGAGTATAAATCAAGGGTCACCACCAGAGGGCATCCACACACCGTATGATGAGTGAGTCCGGTTATTGCACAGCCCTTTATTACTACATGTTCTTTTAGAGTAGAGGTATGGAAAACGTCTAAAAAAATGATGTACTAGGTAACTGGTCTAGTTTAGGGGGACCCCACCCACGTAACACATCAGTGTGTGTTTACAGGCCGTGGGGAGTACTGCAGCATGCAGAGGGAGCCCCGTGAAGGCTGATAAATTGCCTGAGGTGACGGTTGAGCCTGAAGACTACAAGTTTGAAAATAAAATAAAAACATTTATGGTGCCAGGTTTGAAAGGATGAGAAATGTGTGGAATATATATATATTTTTCTTTTCAAAGTCTGAAAATGTTATAGTAGTGCAATGCTACAAAAGGTGAAGGACTCTTAAAAGCTCCCTCAGGCTGGAGACGACTATAGATCGGGTTCAGAGGAAACATGGGAGTTCTGTTCAGATGAAGAACAAGCGTACCTGGTTTCCTCCCAGACTCGGATCTTTTCGCAGCCCTCTGGTGGCTCTCTCTGGAAGCAGCAACTCTTGTTGGGCCCCGGGGAGGACGACAGCAGCAGAGGCAGGGAGACGTCGGCCTCATTCTGGGAGGAGAACGGAGACAGGAGGCACATCTCTGTACCGTCTGATCAACAGCAGGGGAGAAAGAGTCAATATAATCTTCTGAGGACAGTTTTTACAACAAGATTTTAGAAAATATGTGCATCTTAGTTAGTTAGTTAGTTACACTTCATTGTTCAATACATGAAGTAACTTAGCTTGGTTCATCGCAAACTAAATCAATTTTAGTATTAATAAAGTAAACTGGAGTTTGAGCAGTAAATCAATGAATGTCACCAGTAAGGATTTTAAGTTTTGTTCAAGTAGTGGCCGGGTGATTTAAGATTGTTTTGAATATAAAGATAAATCTGCGGCTAAGACATGACTCAATCAATGTGGAAGTAAAAAAGGACAAAACGGAAAACTTGCGCTGCAATAATAAAACCTTTTACCAATTTAACCATCTACCAGAATCAATATTTAAAAATCGTAAACGCATTCTACAATAGTGTAAACAATAAGTATGCACATGTACTGATATTTCTTTACTTGCTAAGCAACAAAAGTGCTACTATTCAAGTACTGGTCTCTTCCAAGAGGAGAAGTCACCTTTGTTTTATAGTGACGTTAGCTTAATTAAAGCTAAACAGAAAGAGCAAAACTGAACTAAATGTCTGGAAGATGGTAAATTGCAGCAACTGATAAAGCATCCAGAGTGACCGTGGACAGTGAAAATGCACCGTTAGAAGGATATTGGAGACAAAACTCGACTTTGACTCAGCGACATCACATTTATAAATGAATTAAACCACCATGAAAACTGCAACTAGCGAACTGACACATTATACTTATACTTCGCTGACCTTGGTGCAGATCCAGTGGTGCATCTCCGAGGTGGGGCGGGGAGGTGGAGATGTTTGTTGGAGAGGAGCTGGGTGAGGAGGAGGCGGAGGAGGAAGAGGAGAAGGAGGAAGATGGGGACAACGGTGTGGTGGCCATGTCACTCTGAGATCCACTGCTGCAGCTCTGCGTAGGGACCGGAGCCCGGTGGCCGTCCGGAACCTCAAGGAGCTGAAGAGACGGAAACAACACAGCGTTAATATCGTCAACCACCATAATACATTATTACAAAACAGCCGTTCCTTTAAAAGCAGAACTCCTGCTGAATCTTTTCACGTGTACGACGTGTGGCGGGGCGGTGACAGTTACCCTGTGCGGAGGATGCAGAGGCTGGCAGATGAACATGCCTTCCAGCTCCTGGTTGAGGCCCTCCACACTGCAGCGCAGTCGAGGGACCAAGGTAGACAGGGGAGCAAGGGGGATGGAAATTGGCTGAGTCTGAGGACACAAAAACAAGTTAAGTGGAATCCCGGCCGCTTACCAGATCAGACAGTCATTTAAACTGGTCTCGTCAGTTTTTCTTGTTTGCTCTAATTGTGAGGCCTTTTGAGCTGCATTCCTCGTATGAGGAGTTCTGTATAAATAAACTTTATCATTGAAAACACATTCTGAAGCGATCCGATGCAGTTCCCGAAGCACATTCTTCATGAGTCAAATGTTTAAAGCCACGGACTATAAAGATATCACTGTGTGCTTATTAACCACCCCCGAGCCCACCTCAAAACAAATTTACAAATCAGGTTCGTAATCTTCCTCATTGGTTTGTCACGTCACCACACTTTGGTCTGAAACAGCCTTAGCTCAGTGGAGCGCGGCACCTCAGACCGTAAAGACCAGCTGCTCTGAGAAGCAGAACTACGCATTTCGTTGTGAAAAGCAGAAACGCCGTGATATAGTGGGCTTCCTGTTGCTTCGGTGTTTTATTTAATTCACTTCCTGTGATGAGCTGCACCGTCTTGTGCACCCTGATGAAATGATACTTGTCTGAAGACAAAACAAGGCCGCTGCACCGATAAAGAAATGTGCACGCTCGTGCACGTATGGATTAAGTAGTGCAGTGTGTTTATGTGTGGTGGTAATGATGATGCTAAGGTACCTGATTAGTTCCTAGGCTACAGCTCCCCTGAGGATATCCACGCTGGCGCTCTTTGTCATGGCCCCCTGAGACTGCAGGTTTGCTGCGCTGCTGCAGCTGTTGTTTTAGTTTCGCGATCTGCAACGAACAGAGGTTATTGTCAGTCAATCAGACTGCACACACAAAACACAAACACAGGGGAGGTCTTTAAACATGCTAATGTCACACGCTTTACAACAAGGGGTCTCGTCGAAAGCGCGCTAACTTTTTAATAGATATTATCTAATAATCTGTAGTGGTTCAGCAAAAAAAGACATTAAGAATGAGGCTCCTGAAAGCTGTCGAAAAAAAAAAAAAAAAAGGGAAGTTTCGTTGTCGATGAGATCATTTGGTCTCCTGTTGCCTAACGCATCAAAGTAATTGAGTCAGGGCTTTTTCATGAGCTTGCTCTCTCTTTGGCTGTACTACTCAAAGTGTGTTTGCTGAACTGGAGGTCGGAGATTCACCTCTCGCAGATGCTCAGCGCTGCCCCATGATGCCGATCGTTTGTGGCTGCTGCTCCCTCCCCTGCTCTCGGATTTATCGGACCACGAGTCTGGGGTCTGGGGAGGAAGAAAGCCAACATAAGAACTTACACTTTTCAAATATGTTCCCAAGCACATATATTAAAAGTTTTAGCCTCAAGCTGCCCAGTAATAAGGATACAATCTAATAAAAGCCTGGAAACTGTTACGTTTGAATCACACAACCCATCAGGATTTCACACATCTTTCACCAAAGTTGCACACTTGGCAAAGCTTTACATGCTCAAAGGCTGATCTGCAGCCACATCACACCATCCACACCCACAAACTCTGTCTTTGCACATGTCGACGAGCGAAAGAATAGGAGAAACTGAAAAACAAAGAGGGGAGGGGGGAGGATGTGGGCAACAGAAGAGCAGTGGCGAGTGCCTGCACACAGAGCAGAGAGGATGGGTGCAGCCAAAACGGCCTCATCAGCTGACTTCAGGGTTCTCATGGCTGTGGTTCTCACTCTGTAATAACTATGCAAGCACCAGACACCCACCCTCCCTCTCAGAGCAACTTCCTTCTCATCTAAAAACTGCAAACCGGTCTGTTAACATGACTCGACCCTCCCAAAGTCATTAATGACCTAAAAAACAAAAACTCTAAATATGGAAACATCTGTGGTGAGATCATACATTCCATTCATTTCAGCATTATTATGATCACATATTCTTCATCTGGAGCCGACCTGGGTAGACTTGTCCTTGCGAGACAGGCTGCTCTGGCCCTCTGGTTCTTTGGGCCAGTGTCCCTGCAGGTACGGCCCGATGATGGCATCAAGAGACATTGTCCGCCTCATGCCAGAGCTCAGCTGTTGCGGTTTGGCCTTCCCAGCTGTCAGAAGGAGTCACCTTTTTATTCAACATGCACCAACAGATTAACTTTATCCTGTTACGTCTTAAGCGTGTAAGTAAAGTACGTATGTTGTAGCTTTATGCTCCAATATTGGACTTAAATCATTATTATTTCACCTACATACCAGAAACAACAAATAATAGTCGCTGGTAAACAAGCTCAAGTAAACAACTCCTATATCAAAATGTTAAATTGGTCTAAAAAGGTGTATTTTAGTTACAGTACGTAAGCTTCAAGCTACTTTATGTCACCATTAACAACATCTAGAGCTGAAACGATAAGTTGATTAATTGCTGAGAAGATTGACAGAGATTTCACCGGCATCAATTTTGATAATCTGTTATTAATCTAAGTAATTTCTTTCAGGAAACGTCTCAAGTTTCAGGTCTCTCAAATCATACATTTCCTGTGTTATTTGTCAATTGTTGAAAAATCTTCACTTTAGGCTCTGGCAAAGTTTTTGCTCCTCGTAGGCCATTTTCTCAATTCTCTGGCATTTCGTAGACCAAAGGGTGAAATTGATTTATCAACCATGTATTTGCCAGATTAATCAAGAATTATTATAACTATTGGGAGCCATAATCAAATCTATAACAATCATCAGCATTACTATATACCTGTTATACTTTCTATATTAAGTCTATTTTATTGTTTTGTTACTCAGTTCCAATGATAGTATGATATTCCCACTTTGACCTACTCACAGCTAAATTCACAAGTTGTGCTACAGAAAGAGGCTGCAGTGACTTCCTTGTTGACATTATTGATTGTTTTATGGATGCTGCCCTTTTACATTTGTTTACCTTATCACTGGGGCTTTGCCAGGTCACACATCTCAAGCTTGAAACCAGTTACAGGAGGTACAGCTGGTGTGAACCCATGGATTAAGTAGGCCACATCTGCATTATCCTAACATTATACTCTACACACACTCATCCAGGGACATAACGCCATGATCCATGTCGTGTGACAGGTGCTGAGCTCATACCTGACTTTCCATCTCTCCGGTGCGGTCGAGACTTGCTGGTCAGCTGATAGGGAATAGTCGCCTTTAGGGGTTGTGGACCTAAAGTAGCTCCCCGGATCTGCCCGACTCCATTACGACTAGACATCTCAGCAGAGACCAATGTGGGACTACTTGTCTCCTGAGTGTAAGACAACAGTGGACGTGCAGCCTGGTGGAGAGCTGGTGGAGATCTGTCCAGCCACTGGTGGTGGCGGTGGTGGCTAAAGGACCAGCTGCAACCCTTCCTCCACTGGTGAGGATGACGACTACAAACCGTTACAAAAGTCGGTCTCCGGGCATCTATATACCATTCCCGAGTAAATACAATCCCCAGTACCGCTGAGCTCGACCGATGGGACGTTACAGGCCTCGCGTGACAAAGTCCTCGGCGGTGGTCATACTTTTTTTTTTTGGCTTGTGTGCGAGTTAGCAGCCTAGCAAGCAAAGTTTCTTTGTGAGGATGTTGAGATATTTCACCCCGTTGTCGAACAAGGAAGCAGCTCCAGTTTTAAAAAAAAAAGAAGTCACTTTAACGTCAACTCCTGCGTCTTCTGAGGAAACCTGGAAGTGAAATTCATTTTAGTTTGTCGGGCTGGAGAGTATTTTAATGGCCCAGAAAGTCGCGAGGTGACCACACTTATTCTCCCCCCGACGCTTTCTTGTCTTAACTCCAAACACCTCCACCACCACGCTGGTGTGGGTTTAATTATGTGGAGGGCGGGGTCAGACTCGGCATCTCACTTGTGATTGGTTGATGGGGCCCTCGACTACAATCCCATTGGATCGTTTGCCATCAATCCATCAAACCTCGGACCACGTCGTGTCTGTCCCCGCCCCCGATTCATATCTCATATTAACAGATTTTCGCCGTAAAACTGGTCATAATACATAAAAGCTTTTGAAGTGTGTAAATGGTCAGTTACAGCTGTTGATTGAGACACAGAAAATGCATAGACTGCTTTTCAAAACTTAATTAATGGTTGCAGTCACTCGTTCACCATTTTGGTCTATGTATTCAAATAGCCATACCAATATACATAGACGTTTTTTGTTTTTTTAAACTATAAATCATGAAGCCTTTATAGTTTTCTGACTATTTTCAAATGCATGCTGTACAATTTGAGAATTTGTGTTTCATGTGCTTTTTCTACCTTGGTGTCCATTGATTTTACAGCATGAAAATAACTGTGTAGACTCTTTTCAGTGGTGGAATACTTAATTTACTTCAGTACAATTTTAAGGTGCTTTTTCTTGACTTGAGTATATCCATTTTACACTATGTACTTTTTACTCCTTTACATTTATTTGACATGTGTTGCCAGTCACTTTGCAGATTAGGTAGATAGGTAGATAGATAAATACTTTATTAATCCCGCAAGGGGAAATTTCTTTGGTACAGCAGCATTTTTACATAAGAAAAGAAAAATTATTATTGATACAAAATACAAATGATTAAGCCACCCGGCAGTATTTCAAGTTTTTGAAATTAGCTCCACTGTTACTAGTTGAAACATTAGTAATATTAATAGTGATGCAACATTAATGCATCACTGATTAAAATCCAGTGATATTATATATTTTTTAAATTGGTAATTCTGAATGATGGGTACTTTTACTTTTGGTACTTTAAGAATATTTTAGTGTTACATAGAACGGAGTATTTTTACACTGTGATATTGCTACCCTGAATTAAGCAAAAGATCTGAGTACTATTTTCATCACTGTTAATTTCCATCCCAGAGAGCATCAAGCCCACATTTATTTTTGTTAGCGTTACACTATCGTTGTATGAGGATGCAATATACAAGCAGATTGATTTGAAGAGTCACCTCATACCAAAAATATGATTATTTTTGTTAACTATAATATTTTTCACATTTTATATTTCAAATTTCAGGGGTTAGCTAAATAATAGATTTTTCATATCACAAAATATGATTATATAAATGAATGGAGACCATTGAATACCAGTCAGAAAATATGATCAATATTCTAAAACATAAAATACTTTATATATAATGTGTGATCTGTAGTAAATGAGCTATGATATATATATATATCTATATCTATATCTATATCTATATCTATATCTATATATAGATATAGATATAGATATATCTATATATATATTATACTTGTATGGTTTCATTATCACCTTCATTCACTAATTATTTCATCATTCTATCCTGAGGCCTATTAAATCATCCCAGATGGGCGTGTGTGCACCATCTGGGTGGACTGTGAAGTGGTTTTGGGTGGTGTGTGTGCATGGGTCTGCGTTTTGGTAGATAAAAGTCTAGACACTTTGTAAAAGGGAGTGCCAATGGTCGGACAAGAGAAGGGTGTAGAGATAACGGGACATGAACTTTTAGGGGCAGATCCTAGACCAGTGCTAAGGCTCCCATTTATGCCTCACCCACACCAAACTGGCCCAAAACGTGCACTTACTTACACGAGACCACGGATCACGCTGAGATAACACAATCCTGCCTCTGGCACACCATAATGGGAGTGAATGTGCCTCATCACAGAGGGGTGAAGCGCATGTGTCCAGCAGCCTGCTCATCTATCTAGTGGAACGGCACCCAACAATTGATGTCACTTTCACAAAACAGCCAAAGATAAAGCCAGATAACTAAAACCAACTTTTCCCCACCCTCCGGTATCCATTTATTTTACAGCCAGGCAGTTAATTGGACAGTATGTCGATCAGGAATGTGTCTCCTACATAATGCATTTCCAGCGTTTACCAAAGGACCTTCAGCTGCTGTTTGTTTAGCTCTGTGTATTTGTCTGTGGTAATGAATGAATGATCCTAACCTAGACCTCACATAAGATATTTCAGACCTATTTGAGGAGAGACAATGTCAGGCTTCACAAAGTTAAGCTAAAAGAGGTGGGGGGGTGTTAAAACAAAAAGTGACCTCTGCACAGGGGGAGAGAGCGTGTGTCCGGTTTCTTGGACATACAGTAAGTTAAGTCGTTGTGATGTCAGCTATTCATTTAGAGACAATTCTACTTCTCTTTGTTTTTGTGTCTGATTAGCTTAGTAAGGAATTGACACAGCAGTTTCTGAGAGGCCAAATGTCAACCAACATGACTTGCAACAAAATAAGGCTGTTGACTGTAAATGTGCAGGCAATTCCCGAACGAACAAGAGTAAGAGTCTACAGCTCCACGAGCTACATGCTAATCTCATCATGCTAACATGCTCACAATGACAAAGCTAATGTAGATCTAGATGTTTTGCAGGTTTAGACTTCACTGTTTTCCATCTTAGTTTAGCATGTTAGCATGCTAGCATTTACTATGTAACACTAAACATGAAGTGCAGCTGAGGCTGATGGAATTGTTATTAGTTATACTGGTAGCGTAAACCAAAGTCCTGGACAAAATGTCAACTTCATGGTGGTGCTACAGGAAAAAGTCCTGGGATGATTAAAGTCACTAAGACACAAGGGAACTGTGAATATCTGTACAAAGTTGTATGCCAATCTACCTTGTAGATGTGATATTTCACTGGGTGAAACCTTTGATCTGCTAGCATTGGAAAAGTCAGGGAATCACCAAAGCCATTAGGATTTATCCTCTGGGGACAATGGATGTCATTAGTTTTGCAGGTATTTGGACACAGGGTTAAATGAAAGTACAAATTGACAGTGTCAATAGCGCTATTGGAAAAGTCAATAGAATACATTACATGGGGAACATGTCAGTCGAAAGATGTCATGGCAATACATCCAATAGTTGTTGAGATGTTCTGGACCAAAGTGGTGGACTGACCGACTGAAATTACCATCTCTAGAGCAAAAACACCTGAACATGCACATCCATTGCATACCAACATTTAATGTTTCAAAAAAAGGCAGTTTTATTGCAGTTTTAAATAATACAATATATCCCAACTTTCAACAGCAATTTATGAGATTGCAATTTACATGATGGTAAATGATACAAGTAAGTATGTCATGAAATTAATTAAAATACAAAAAGAACAGAGAAAAAACAGCTCAAAATTAAAATGACAAACACTCGCACGTCAACATTCACTATTTCTCTCCAGCTAAAACTACTCTATCAAGCCAGGTTTGTAGAAAAAGACAATGAAAACATTCATTTTGCATAGTCATAATGCACTTTGCATTTGTATGCAATAGATATTAAGTCTGCTTTTAATGTTCACATTGTAGTGGCTCTGCAAACCTTTGTAGCCTGACAGGTCTTTAGTGTCACATCCTAAAATCTGTGTCTAACCTACTGTATGATTGAAATAATTTATCCAAATATCACAAAGCTGCTTCTGTTAATTCCAAATAATCTTCATCATAAATCCCTCTGGCCACTTTAACTCAGCACAGTACAACCCTCTCTTTTTATCTCTCTTATAATAGTGTAATATAATATGGCAAACCATTGTTTCTGTTCCCTAAAATAATCAGAAACAGCTCATCCACCCTGCACTGCCAGTATTATGCAAGAGGCAGAATAAGATACACTGACAGACTGATAAGACACAGACAAAGGGACGAGTACATACAGGACAACCCGACAGTGAGTTTTGATGACTGTGACCAGTACAGATGTGACTGTAATTGCACAAAATCAAGCTTCATGACGTAAGAGAGGTTGAACTTGAACCGGTTGTGGTTGCTTTCCAGGAGACTTAATCGTGTCAAGACAATTAAAGACAGTGAAACTGCAGGAGGCCGTCAGGCATTACAGTAGCTCTTCCTGCATCTTTGTTGGACATTCGCAGACAGGGAAGCTACTCTTTTTACAAATGCTTAAACGGTGTAAGTTAGGACAGCGCCAGGCTCAGAGCAAAAAGGTAAAGGGAATCACATAAGGGCCACAAAAGAGAGCATTTGTCCACCTCCGAAAATAAGTCTTTTTGTATTCATGGTGAATTGTCTCAGTGTCAGTTAAGTGGTTGGCAGTGTGTCTTTGGTGCCCCCTAGCTGGGAGAGAGGGCAGGACTGTTCTCTGTGCTAATGTTGACCAGGCACTCGCTGGACTTGAGGCTAGCCAGAGACTTGCAGCTCGGGAGGGAGGCCAAGGACCCACAGAGGCCCATCATGGAGGGGGTGTAGTCCTTTTCTGAATGGGTGGGACAGACATACAAAGGGTGGGTCAAATCAAGCGTGTGTTTATGTGTGTGTGTGTGTTTGAACTCACTTATTATCTTACGAGAACCTATTGTGCAAAATGTCACCTATGCACCAGGCTCCTCCATTCAGTTTCCCATCAGTCCTCTGGGAGTCTGAATCCAGGCTGATTTCCACTGACAGCAGCTCTGTGCTGGGGAAACTCCTCCTAAAGGTCAACAGAAGGACATTAACATTAACAATTAAGGAGTTAACAAGACAGCAGAGAGCAGCCATGAAAATTGTGTGTGTGAGGGGGATTATAGTAAGTATTGGCATGTATTACATTTCCAGAGTTGATTGCTAAATTAAAAGTGCACAAATGTAAGTATATTTCTGTTGGTATGCGTTGTTATGGGCCCTGGTGTATGCCACTGGAAAGGGTATAGACATTTGAAGTGACTATTAGAACTGAAACGATTATTAATTACTCAGTCGACTCAAAATGTCTTGACGATATAACGTAGTGTGTGCATGTGAGTTCTGTTACACGAACCTGCGGAACAGCTTGACGTCGTCTTGGCTGTTGTATGGCTGCAGCGTCGGCCACTGGTTGACCAAAGGGATTGAAAGGTTTTTGGCCAGGTGGTTGGAGTCACATGGAATCAAGCTTGTCCTGACAAACATGAGGATACAATACTTTACTAAGAAGTAATCAAATCCATGCCCCGTAGTACAGACAATACAAAACCTTCAACTAAACCAATGAAAACGCATATTAGATTCAATGTTTTTAAGGGTGGCACACCACCCTCTGTCTACGTCACTCACAGCTGCTCCTGAAGCTCCAGGACTATGTCCTCCAGTTCCTTCTTTTCCTGTGTGCTGTGGCCGTGTAGCTCCTCCAGTCGGGCCTTTAGCTTCTTGTTCTCTGTTTCTGTGTTCTTCAGCTGGGACTCACGCAGGCGCACGAGCTCCTCCAGGTAACCCTGACAACGCACATCCACACTGAGTGAAAGGACATATCCACCCCTTGGACACTCATATTAGACATTGTCCATCTGAGATGCTCAGCGTGTTATAGAAATTATTTTGTGATGTTGCAGTTTGGGTTGTGCCCACTTTTCCTCAACCCTATGCAGTAAACACAAAAAAACACTCAAAGT
Organism: Ophiodon elongatus; assembly: GCA_016806645.1. NCBI lineage: Eukaryota > Metazoa > Chordata > Actinopteri > Perciformes > Hexagrammidae > Ophiodon > Ophiodon elongatus. The sequence goes on from JACSYO010000093.1 coordinate 652,086, forward strand.
TTACATGCCATGTTTAACATATAGCACTAACTAACACCTTTTTTACACAGTTTCTTCAAGCAATACAATCCTGTGTATTTTCAAACGCAAAAATATGGCTGCACACCTTCTGAGCATTGACAATCTTGAACCTCTGCTCCATCTTGCGACACTTTGTGCTCCAGCTCTCCTCGTCAGTGACCAGGGGGATGTAGGGGTGTTCGGGGACGCTGTCGTCGCTTGTGCTGCTTTCAACACTCTGCCGATCGTCATCGTCACTCAGGTAATCATAGCTACAACAGGCACAGTCAAATTATTTATTTTCAAGCCCTCACTATTAAAATGTATTGTGCTTCCAAGTATTTAGGGTATGAGGAGACTACATCTACTGTGACAAAGCTTTTTTTCTGTGCAGTGTCATTGAACATACCTTTGTGTGAACTTCAAGTACGGAGTGTAATCAATCACCACAGAAGATTTCCCATCCAATGCCTCCCCTTTCAGACAGAAACTATGGAGGTGAAACCACACAGACATAAGTCCAAAATTATGCATACCTGTCTAAAACAATCAGTGTGATGCATAAGATGTCCCAGTATAAAGGCCAAGTCCCCTCACCTGAAGTCTATGGCTCCGAGACCTATGAGCATCCCTGTTAGGACCGTGGCTTCCTCTCTTAACACGATGGCTCCTTCTGCATAGAACCTCCTAAAGCGCAGAGACAAATACAAGCAGGTGAGAACATGGTTCTAGTAAGGATGGGGTATAGTTATGTGTGTGCGTGGCCTCAGACCTGGTCGTTCTGCTATCCCTCAGAGCAGTAGCGATGTATTCAGACAGCCTCTTCTCCATCAGGGCGACTCTTATCCAGGCTCGCCCCTGAAGGAGTCACAAAGGGGTCAAGAAATTAACACAAACCCATTTTTACCATATATATTTATTTTAAAAACTTCACTACTACCACTATACCACAGAAAGTGACTGAATAAGCTCAATGACTGAAATACAAGTGCATATTCTCTCAGTTTTCTGTTATTACTGAGAGGGTTTATACAACTTGCCTTGGCTCGTGAGGTGCTGATGTTCTCCATGCTCTCAATGCTGCTGATGCAGCTGTTGGGGAGTTTAGCGCAGGCCAGACGGACGTAGTCCCAGTAACTCCTCTGACCATCAAACCAGCTGCCGGAGCCTAAGAGACAGTGTCAACATTAATATTGTTATATTATGTTATATTGATATGTTGAACTTATAGCTGTCAACATATATAACGTGTATTTCTGATAACAGAGGGTGGAGTCTTGGGCAGTATGAGAGGAAGCCCACAGTGTTTGATCAAAACAACCTTGTTGCCATTGAAAATATACTGCTTTGTTATTTGTTTTTATAAATGATGTGAATTTTGTACAGCAAAGTTAGCCTTTTCAATCCTACTATATTTTGTTTAAAAGCAAAGAGAAAATATTAATGTGGAGAGAGAGAATTAAATTGATTCTACTTAATGTCAATTTTTTATATTGACCAAGTTAGTATAGAAACCTTTATCATCTTCTAAAAATCCATTATCTATAACTGCATTTGAGCAATTTCAATATGCTTGTTTGCTTTAATGCCAGATGTTTTTTTTTGTTTCTTTAACATGAAGTCAATCCCAGACAAATTCCCTGTAGGCTCATTACCTTTGAAACGGTGGCTGAGGATGTGTTCAAGGATGCCTGCGAAATTGATGAACTCCTCAGAGGAATCATCTATTGGTTCGGCTGTGTATTTCTCTAGCAGCGTCTTTACCGAAAACCTAGAGGAAGAGAGGTTTTAAACAAAGAGTTTGGTTTCCAGTAATAAAGTCATCATGGGAATAGATGAGTCAGTGAACAGATTATTGGATTACTGCTTCCTTTGTTTCAGTTTAATGTAGGAGGAACACCTCATAGATCAAAATATCTTTGTTGGGAATCTCTACTGGATAAGTCCATGAAAGGAATAATAAATAAAGTGAAACAAAGTGAAACCTATAAAATGGATAACATCAAAAGCATCTAAATCAGAACCTACGTCAAGTATACACTATGTGTTTATCCCATGTGTTTGTTTGTTGATATGGATTTCTGCCCACAGTCACTGTATTATCCATATCCGGCTGACTCACCCATTTACTGCGAGGAAGTCACTTATGTAAAGCTTTCAGGAAACAACAACAACTAATTTTTACTCGGAAATGGAAAACTTGAACTCATGACTCTAGTCTGACGTAATACCTTCAAAGTTGTAAGTATGCCTGGTCTTATGATGCACTTCGCTGTAGCCTATGGTTTACACTTTCAGTACATTCATGAATTGGGAAAACAAATTCAGCCACACATACCAGGATAAACAATTTAAAGCATTACAGTCAGGAGAAAAATATTTGGAATAGTTCTGTAAAAAAAAAGGTGATTTTGGCTTAAAAATCTGATAATGGTCACTAGTCTAGTCATCCATAACACAAAGTGTGTACTGTAGGATGAGCTCATTTCTGCCATTTAATTACATTTTTTAAATTCTTTAACACAGTTTTCCACTTTAGGGCTTTTGTAAGCATATTCGGAGAACTATGGTGGCCTTCAGGTAAGTAAAAACCACAGGTAAAAACGTGAATGGCTCTCTAGAGCCAGTGGTTGGTTTGTCCATTCTGGGCCACTGTAGAAACATGCTGATGCAACACGGCAGACTCCCTATGTAAATATGAAAGGCCCAATCTACACTAATGAAAACATAGTTATGAGTATTATATTCCATTTACCAATAGATCCCCCTAAATGTGAAACACTGGCCCTTTAAGACAAGAAGAGTTAGGCTAGCTAACAGTTCTGTGAGGCTGTACTTCACAGAGGCTGACACAGTGGGATAATATTTACCATGTTCACCACCTTCGCTTAGTGTGTTAGCGTGCTAACATGAGCTAATTAGCACTAAACGCAAATTACAGCTAAGCCTGATGGGAAGGTATTTCAATTTTGCAGGTATTTGGTTATAAACTAGACATATGAATTGAAATTTTGGGCAGCATTTATGCAACAAATTCATGGTGATCCATAGTTCCACATATTTCATTCTGGACCGAAGTGGTGGACCGAGTGCCCAACATTGCCAGAGCTAGATATTAGAAATAACTAATGGATTCTAGTGTAAAAATGTACCTGCATATTTAAAGGGGTGACCTCCTGCCAGAACATATAAACCCCAATTCTGTTTATTTAAGGCAACATTATCCTTCTGCTGAAATGACCACCCCACTTAATATTTTCCTGGAGACTAAATAATTCAGCAGGTCCATTTGCTGCAAGAACACCTGCCAAATGCTATTTGTCCAGTGACAACGAGATATGCTGTGGGGCAGCGGTGGGACTAAACCATTGTTTTGCACTCAACTCTTAAGTCAAGTCCCGAGTCAAATTCCAAGTCCTAAACTTTTGAGTTTTGAGTCCTAAATAATGCGGTTTTAACAACAGAGTAATAATATATTACATTCTAAAAAAGCATGAATGCTTGTTTATTTGTTAAAACAAGTATGGATTAACTTGTAAAAAAAAAAAGATCCGGAGACTTAAGTGTCAACTTACTGGGAAATATTAGTGTTAAACATAATTGTTGATTCAGGAAATTAAGGGAAATTAATTGATTCGTGACAAACTTTTAAACAACATAAGTTTTCATCTTTGGGCTTTGGGGAAGGTATCAAGTATTTGTAAGTCAAAAGGCTCAAGTCCAAGTGAAGCCAGCAGTCATTGGTGTTAAAGTCCAAATTCAGTTGCAAGTCTTTTTCGATTATGTCACATTGACTCTAAAGTACAGTGCACTTGAGGTCAAGTCATGTGACTTGAGTCCACACCTCTGCTGTGGAGTGACAGGGGCATTATGGACTAAGCCCTGGTCGACATGACCTCTGCAGTAAATGGTTTGACACCATTCTGATATCGATAGTGGTCATGTTTTGCTGACTTCTTAGTAAAACACATCTAAGCATTTTACAGTACACACACTGTCAGTTTGCGTGTTTTGAGCGTGTGTCCGTAAGACAATGCAAACAGGCCATTGAGCCGAGTGATTTCACTCCCCATTGTTCCAGAAGCAACAATGTCTCATTCAGCTGCTCTGACTGTGGCCAGATACTGGACAATAATTGGCTGCACAATCCCCCGTGTTTTCACTGTATTACAGACCGCAGGGACGTGACTTAACCCAGATAAGCTTGTCAGTGGCTCGGCAGAGGTGCAGTCTTGTTCACCTGCACCAGATATCTGAATGTATGTGGTTTGACAGTATACAAGAACATAATGTATGACTGGACATGTGACTGGAGTACATGTATTGGGCTTAAAACAGACCAATGAAACAGATATGAGTTATTTGATGACTTGACTTTGAAGTTAACATCAGTGACTTGAATCTTGGCAGAACGAGCAGCATATTCAGAGACAGACCATGAACCTGAAGCCAGGGTTTAGACATTTACTGCGCTTTTACAATTAATTATTGTATCTTTATGGCAAAATGTCTTTAAGGTGTCTAACATTGATTATCTTTGTATGAAAATAGGTTATTTAATCTGAATTAGACCCTGCTTATATTGTCTTTATATTTTACTGCCAAATTCAGTGGCACCTTTGTTTTGAAAAACCTAAATCTAATTTAATCACTACAGTGCAGGCTGTTGTTTCATAAACAACTATGTTCTACCATTTAATACATCTGCAAGGCTAACTACCACAAAGTGTATGAGACATGATTTATGTTTATTTAAACCAGCAATAAAAGGAAGTCCAATTTGCTCCAGAGGGATATCTGGCTCTTTGGCTGCTAAATGCTCCATTATATTCACTAGCTAATCACTAACTGTGTCTGTATTTTTTTTTCGCTGAGTCATTTTAGAGCCATTTATCTGAAAACAGCGGCCTGCACCTACAACACTATGAGCCACGACTGTGAGAGTGAACCAAAACATAATTCTAAAGTAGAGTGCTGGAAAATCAAAACAATGAGCTGAAAGAGGCTCTAACGCTCCATAAAGAGCTGTAGGGAACTGCAAAGTCTCTGTGGGTTCATCACTACAAGTGACCCTCTTCACATTACACATCATTTGATCCATTGTTATTATAAAATTATGAATTACAGGAGCTTTAAATGTAATGCTAATGACTTTAACGGTGGCTGTTTAAATCAGACTCAACTACAGACAGCATCTCTGGATCTCTGGAAGTTTTATCTTCCTCAAGGTCTCCTCAGTAAGTTGGAGAATAAATGCATGTAAACACAGTTATAGTGTATTTGCATACACTGTGTGGTCAGCATGATGTAATATGTTAATGTCTCTTTGTGATCAAGCTTTGGCAAAGGTTTTATAAGTTCAAACCTTCATCCAAAAAAAATCACAAAGTCCAATCAGGACTTAAATGCACAGCCCCCTGCCACCCCGCCCTGTGTCCCTGGGGTGCCAGCTAGTCCTTGCCCCAGGAAGGTTGTCGTCATAACAACCACGCCATCAGGGGGGTGGGAATAAACCACACTGACAAAGATGACACTGCTAAACTCACACAGACAGACCAGTCTGTGGATTGCCTGTTTGTGCTTATAAAAAAAGAAGAAAAAAAAAACATGTTTGTAAGTAAAGGTCGTGAATGCACAGACAGGCTCCGTGTCCGCACAGGCCCACGCCCACTGTCGGCACAGAGTTCAGTAACGGGACTTATTATGAGGATGACGTAAGCATGCATGTCAAAATATGACTTATGTGCATTTATTATAAAGACACCATCAGAGCCAAAGACACAATATAACACATGTCCACCCACTACAGATAATAAATACCATAAATCCTGCACTCATGTCAGAGCACATGCACTTAAACATTAAAACAATAAGCTGACCTGCAGACGGTGATGAGGTTTTTTCGCTCCACCGCCACGTTCCGAACCGACGCTTTTTTCGAGACGTCTCCCATGGCCATCGCTCCCTGCACACAGCCGGGCTCCATGCAGGAGGAGACAGCCCTGAAATCAAAGGACCGCTCCCTGTCGGCCACCGGCCCTCCTCATCCACTCCCGGACACCACAGAGGATGCTGCCGGCCCGCACCGGAGCCGCTGGTACTTTATCTTACGGCGGAGGATACAGAGCTTGAGACATCAGATACATTATTAGTATTACTCTTATACACAGAGGACTGGATTACATATCCCTCTCTCTCTTCTCTCTCTCTCTCTCTCTCTCTCTCTATCTCTCTCTCCCTCTCTCTCCGCCTACTTTTTGACTTCATCGTGACGTCACTGGGTCAGCGCTCATCATGACTGAACATGACGAATCACCTCAGTGTTTTGAGTGACACATGTACATTTTTAGGGTAGTTTCCTGCTTTAAAACACGGTGATGACATTTTGTTATTGTGCATGTACTTCAATATTATGCAAGTAAAATATATTTGCAATAGGCTATAAATAACCATGTGCTAAATATTTACTATGCACAGTGGAATTTATCAAGTATCAAAAACCTCTTAAACGTATTACTTATTATATTTGTATTCAAACCAACAAAACTTTAAAAAGATTTTAAATATGTCATGCTAAATATTTCAGTTCATTGAAATGGTGCAGTCGTGTTAAACATCATGTAGCTTCAATAAAGAGTTGGAACAAGGCGATACATAATACTGTCAGACTGTGTGGCATAAGATGGTTTTCAAACCTTCACGCTACTTAAGAGGAAATGAAAGGGAAAGTATAGAGGAGTTGATTTATGTGCAGGGTGTTGCCAATGATTGCTGCTTTTATATAATGTAGAACAATATTTCTTATACTTTTTTATACTATATTAAACTAACTAAATTATATTTAATTTATGATATAAGATAATAGGTGCTGTAAGGCCTGTATGGCAAGATAAAGTGCAGATACCTTCCATATTTCTTGTTTTTCATTACATTTTTCAATATATTTCAATTCATACTTTCTCTTCAAGGGACAATGCACCTATATTATCATGTGTATCTGTCCATCTAAGACCATTTTTTTCACTTGTAAGCATTGTGATTATATGTTGAAACTGAAAGTAACATTTCTTGTTCAACAACAGATTCTGTAAATGGTTTTACAGTACAATGAGAGTGATATCATCACCTCCAGCAGCAGCACCACAGTCATCATGCTGGGTCATTTCCTCCTTCGGTAATTTCCGCTCAGCCTCCCCTTCACTCTCCTCCCTCCGATCTTTTACCTTCTCCTGCTACCAGATGAGGATGTCTGATTCAAGTGGCATCACATGGTGGCCCTCTGGTCCCCAACCTTTCCTCTCTAATGAACTGACAGCTGGTTGCCACCACACGTTGCTGGGTGGGGGTTGGGCTTTTTGTCCTGGTGAAGGAGCAATCACTCATGCATATCTGTGTCTGGTGCTCCGTATGTTTGAATGCTTCCTATTGTGTTTTGGCATCAGAGCCGTGAAATGTTCAACTATATAATCTGTATTCTAAATTGAGATTTAGGAGTAAAGAGATGTAATATGCAGAGACAATGATCTTTTGGGTTGCTTTCCCTGAAAAGATAAAACATGTGAAAACGGTTTTATTGTTCAATATATGATGATTTGTGGGCTCAAGTTTTTTAAGACATAATTTCTGATGAGTTTTTCTGGTTGGGTGACTATTAAAAAGGCATTTCTTGGACGATTTTATTCCCTGAGTTCTTTTTTTGCATATATTGTTGTATAAAGGAAGTCCTGTTGTTGTCTGACAAATGTTACACCGCTGCAACGGTTAGTATCTTATAAGTCCATGCTTGGAGCATAATGTTCATAACAACAAACTGACATAAACTAATGTCATTTCCTTCAGTATCACAATAATGCACTTCATGTACTTCAAATGCCCTGAAAAGTCAAACTCTATTCTAAAATGCTCTAATTATTTTATTGTCTTGCATTGACTACATGTGTTAAGGGTCTGAAAGGGTCCTGTGCTCTTTCCACCCACTTGTCCCTGTGTGTTTAAAGGATCTACATTGTCTGAATGTCAAAAACAATGCACATGGACACGGAAACTATTGCTTGATTATTTATTACATTTCATTTGACTTTTCTTGTGACAAAAACCAGTGAGGACATTTTAACTTGCAATGTTGTTTTTTTGCAACAGGGGGCAGAGCTTTATCTAGTATCTTCCCTAATAACTTAAAGGGGCAGTCTATTGCACGTCCATGTGTCTGGGGACTCACAAGAGATAGATTCATAATAAAAAAGCAGCAGAGGCAAAGAGAAAATACTTAAATACTTATAAAATACTTTATAAAACAAAAAAAATATTGATGTTGTGTTTTCCAGTGCTAACATACGGTACATTGAGCGTAGAAGACCTTTTCTTTTGCTGACTTCACATCATTCTAAGCTCATATATTTCAGAACTTTGATGATAGTCTTGTTCTACGAAGTGGAACTGTCATATTGAACCATACTGAGCTTCATTCTCTTCGCCGTTGGCCTCCAGTAACATTGGTGACAAATCTGTTGTTCTCAGTGTCGGTCTCAAATTGTGTGGACAAAGATGAGAAAGAAAGCCTTCGTGTTTATATACATAGAGATAGTCTGCAAAAGGAAATTAAATTGATCTGATATCTCTGGCAGAGGTCAAAACTATTGTTAACTCTATAATGAATGACTCCATTCTTAATTTAGCCTTATTCTTATTATGCTTATTGTTATTTTTGTTGCTATGATATAAAAGTATTTGATAACTGCTTGAAAGGTGAATGTAATTTTGTGTTGAAGCAGTTTTCATCACGTATGAATAAACTTTTTTAATTTCCACTATGCGCTCCCGTACTACCAGTATTAAATTACACAGCTTTTCTGACATAGAGCTAAGAAGTAGTAAATCAATTCCATTCAGTTTAGTTCAGTTTAATTTAATTCACTTTATTAAAACTCTCAAGGCCTACTCCCAAAACATTTATACATTTTTGTTTCACTGTACATGTTCTCTATATGTCCAGACACCTAAACAGTCCTTAAATATTTAAGGGCCTGTTTACCTTGTGAATACTGGTGGCTTGTGCTGCAGGTTTGTCACTCAGGCTCGAGGTCTACAAACGGCTCAGGTGCCTCCTGCTCCGAGTCGAGGCCTGAGGGGAGAGTGTGACATTCTGGACGGTGTTGCGAGAGGTTACTCGGAGGAAAGGGTTGCGGTTTGGCCCACGAGGTGCAAAAGGCTTGTGCATCAGCCTCCAGGCTCCTGTCAGACAACATGGACGACAACAAAGGTGCAGAAAGGCCGTACCTGTCTAGACACGCTGTCTGGACACGTCTGACTGTTAGAAAGCATCAAATGTGGACAGTTAGCTCGTTAAAGTAACCACTAACTACTGCTTATGTATGGAAAATTGAGGATTGCTACAGCAGATTCTTAGACAGCGGCCACACACACACACACACACACACACACACACGTAAGTGCAGTTTGAACTGGGTCAGCCAGTCTGGCCTGGAAAATACAACACAGGAAAGATGTGTAGAAAGAGACACACAGCACAAAAAAGTCTCCCTGTTCAAACAACCAGGTCTGTCAGGTCTTTGCAGCATCACATTTTCCCAGATTATCTAACTATCTTCAGTCTATCTGTTCACAAGATATACACATTAATTGAAAGTATATAAATATTTATGTTCATATCATGTACACTGACATAAATTAAATAGATCTACAAGAAACGCATCAGTTAAGACTGAAAGTTTTTTGACCTTAAAAGAAGTTGACAAAACAATCTCAACACAAGTATATCCTTGAAAGGTTTAGGTTAGCAGTTCCTCCGTCCTGTAGATGAAGCTCAGCTTAAGTTCAGTCAGAAAGACTAACTTTATGCTTCATTCATTCTTAGTTCTCTCTCTCTCTCACTTCTTCTTCTTGATCAGCTGATTATGGGTCTTCACTCTTTTAGTTTATACAACCAGATCTTGCCACGATCTCCATCAGCCAATCACATTGCTGCTGTCAAACTTAAATCTGTTGTCCTCTCTGTTGGTGTCATTTTAGGCAAAATCGTTGCGCTCTCTTCCCCCCCATTCATCTCAATCATAGTCACTGGCCAGCTTTAGCCAAACAGTAGTCCACTCCTCATCACATCCAGATCGTCAGTGTTCTCTTCATCTCATCACCAACACCAGTGTCTAGACTCCAAATGGGTTTCCTATCCTATATATGGCTTCATCACCCCCTCCTAAAACATATGACGTTACGATGAGGTCTAATCGCTAAACACTATTCACAGTTCTCAGCCGGTTGTGCACATGGAGTCTCTCCTGATTGAAATCAAAATAGAGGCTTGTAAAGATGACCACTCTCAGGGGAAGTCAGAACAATGCATCCTTGTCATCATCTGCCTTGAGTCCAGTACCTCATTTATGCTCATCTGTCTATTTATCAAAAATATCAATCACAAGACGGTCTCCAGCTCTTTCAGCGATAAGCAGCTGTCTTGATCTTCTGCTCCAGTGGTTTGGGCTGAAGTTGCTCCATGACTTTTAGTATCTTGATTTCCCTTGCTGACTCTGGCATGCCTGGCAAAAACTCCAGACTCTGTCATCCCTGGTTTCCTCACATCCAGCTCCTGTTTGGGGCCGGAGGTCTCAGTATCACCAGGCACGTATCCAGGCAGGCTGATTTGCGGGTGGAAAGAGCCGTGGCGTGGCGGCCTGACCCCTGACCCCCCAACGGCAGCACCACCGGAGCCCACGACGGCTCCAGTGAAGGAGAGCGCTCTGGGATTGGCAGCAGACAAGCTGACGCTGTGGGTCGTGGTGTGTGACATCATGCCGCCGTAGTAACAGCTGCCTCCGCTGCTGGTCATCCTGGCTTTCTGTTTGATGTCCAGCGCGAGGCTGCGTCTTAACCACGCCTTCTTTACCTCTGCCTGCACCTGAGAACAAGAAGAGGGAGACAAACAGAAAGTTGTGTTTGTCTTTTTTCTATCAGCAAGTCTGAGTTCACACTTTAAAACTAAAGGGATGGCTTCCTTACCTCTCCATTGCAGAAACAGTAGATAAATGCCACAAAAAAGCCCTGGAAACATGAAGTTGAGACTTTGTTAAAAAGAAGTTCACCACAATTTCGTGTTTAATTTAGATATTGAAAGAGTAACTATTTTGACATTTTCCACAATACACTTATTTGATTTTCTCTTTAAGTGCATACAAGATTCTGATTACACATATTTGTTGAAATATGTTACGATGAATTCTGGGAATTAAGCTCAAAGAGAAAACCCATTCAAATTGGTGTTCAGAAAGTTTTGCTACAAATTTGCATTTGTGTTCAACTCTGAAAAGACATTTTGGAATTTTGCACTTTTTTTCTCTATCACCTTTTTCAGAAAAGTTAGTAATGGTAGTTAAAGTTAACCCTTACATCACATTATTGCTTAGTTTATAAAAGAGTTTTCTGACCTGGGATGAATTGAAGAACATCTCATAATGCATTTGCACCTGCCACAGCAGCCCGGTGACCTCAGTGTAGGGAAGAGCCATGAACACCATGTAGTGAACTCCAAACAAGGGCGTGAGGACTAATGTGGACTTGAGCAGCTTCCTGCAGGTTAAGGGCGTAAACATTCATGTAAAACTGTCTTGTCGAAGGATGGTAGCATCATTTGAAAGATTCTCAGGGAAAATTTTACACTAAGAGGAAAATAAATATTACCGATATTGCTTCCGAGGGTCCAATTTACCGGTGTTTGTTTCCCACAGTTTAGAGGCCAGTACACGTATTATGTTGACGAAGAGGAGGAAATTCACCTGCAGGGGCGGAGGTGTCGAGTAAGGTTATATTCAACCCAAGTGTCGAAAAACCTTTCACAGTATTAACATGTTAATTTTGTCTTACAACAATGGCTGCCAGAATGGGAACCTGGTAGATCCACTTCAGGTTTCCTGCACTGATGTCCCAACATCTGGAAGAGGAGACAGAAGAGGTAAAGTGAGCATTTGTGTTACACGTGTCATGTTGATATTAAACAAATAAATGATCACATGACTCACTGTGTGTCTGCCAGAGATGCTCGAGCACTGACCCAAACAGACACAAACACAGATGGAGCACCTGAGATGAGTGGAGAAAAAAAAAAAGTATTTTAAATTCACTGTTAGCTCTATATGTGACAACAGAGTATCTGGCCCGATGAAACTCACCCCAACCAATGATGGTGAGGGCCCATAGGTAGTTCTTGTCAGAAAGGAAGGCCATGAAGATGAGGCTATGTAGGTACAACCCCTCCACCAGGATCCAGTAATGATTAGTTGCCAGGAAATAGAGGAAGAGAGTAACAGCAACTTTACAGCCAGCCTGAGGGCACAAAGCAGCACACAAGGAAAACATTAAAAGAAAAAAAGTGCTAAAAGGTGTACTAGCTCATGTTTTCTTCCTATGGGAATAGTCAGACATTTAGCTTTTGCTCTGTTGCCAAGAGGAAGTAATGAGAAATAAGATTACGACGTCAATATGAAGCCTCAGCCAGCAGCAAGTTAGATGATGTTACATGAGCTGGTATTGCACCCTAATGTGAACCACCATTACTGTGCTAACAACATACTGTTTCGATGGTAAAAGTTTATGAAAACAATTCAAATAAAACCTTGTATACATGGTAGTGAATATAAAACCATAATGTTTACCATGTGGGACTTCTGTGCAGTGAACTCAGGCTCAACCTCTGTGTCTTCAGACATGGAGAGGAGCACAGCATCCTTCACAAAAATGCTGACTGCTCGACATATGAAGGAGGTGAAGAGGTGAATGTGGATGTAGTTACGTGTGCAGTGGAGACGCCTGAAAGATTATGGACACATTCTTTCAGTTACATATCACAGGAGATGGCGATAGCTGACAATGAATGCTAATGCTTTTGAGGTGGAGTTATGGCTCGTATTATTTTAGTTTCTCACTTGAAATAGCAGAGGATGGAGACTGCCACCAAGAGCGATGCTAGAGAAATGGAGTAGCCAACAGTGTACATGAGGTGGAGTCTCTCAAACACCTTCTGGAGCAAAACAAAAACATACTTAGAGTGTGCAGGAGTGCAGGTGTGCAGATGCATGAGACTTTGGTCACCGGAAAAAACACCGGGTCAGCGTGGTGAAAATAAACACAGAGGCTAAACAGCTTTAATCTACGAACATCAGGAACTGAACACATCTGTCGCATCAAGACAAACGCACACATGCGTACCTCCTCTTGGCTCCTGTGGTTGGAGGTCAAGTATGTGGTGCACTCGGTGTAGTTAGCCCAAGTGCGGTTGATACTGGGCACCTGCTCCCAGCTCCCTGATGCGTCACACTGCCGGTAGGCTCGCCCTTAATGCAGGACACATGCACAACATTAGCACAACAGTCTGTGATACAATAGTGTCATTTATAATTCACGCAGAAGTTTTTTTTAAACCAATGTTTGTGTTCCAAAAAAAGCCTCAATAAGAGTATAGGCTTAGCGCACACATCAGGAAAAAGCTGTATTATTTCTGCATGTTAGAGTCTCTTGAGCTCTGCCACCTCTGTGATTGAAGTCGTAGATGTACTCTGGACACAGCACTGACACCAGCTGCCCCACTTTGCTCCGTGGCCAGCAGATGATCCCGTCCCACTCCGGGATACAGTCACCTTCTTCATGCAGAATGGAAAACAGCTGTTAGCTACAGTTTGAGCTTTCTTACAGACGTATGTGCCCTCTCTAGGCATGGCACAGGCCCAGTTGTTGGCTTTTCTCATTGGAAGGACACATGGCTAGCTGTTAAAAGTAGAAATGCCAATTGGTTTAAATGTATATTGCATTATACTTTTTTTTTATTTCCCCCTAATACAGTTGCAAGGGGCACACGTCACTGGTTGAAGACGTTTTTAGATAATTTACTTAACAATACAACAATGTCAAAATATTCAATTGCAGGTAAAAGTCATGCATTCAAATGTTTACTTATGTAAAACATATGCAGCAAAATATACATCAAAGTATCAACAGTCAAAGTACTCGTATTGTATATTGACCCATTTCAAATGATCATATTATCATATCATATAAGAGGTTGGGTTTTACTGACACATTAATGTAGAAGCAGCATTTCATTGTTATTACTGGTCAAGGTGCAGCTAAATTTAACCTCTTTATATACCGTTTTGTGTCTGTAATAATGCAAACATGTCTCATAAACTCATAAATGTTTTCAATGACAGCCTTAATCCGAAATGTAAGTCGGAGCTGCCAGGTAAATGTGACGTAGTTAAATATACAATGTTTCCCTCGGACATGGAGTGGACTTGAAGTATAAAGTAGCATAAAATGGAAATACTCCAGTAAAGTACCTCAAAATTGTACTTACAGTGAGTAAATATACCACTATGGTTTCCACCTTAGAAGCCCACATTAAGACTAGTGAGGCAGTTAATATCTGTTTGAAAGAAAATAGAATCTGTATCACAGGTTTATTGGTTTCCTATATATATATAACATATATAATCTTGTATTTGTATACATTATTATATCAAAGTATTTTATGTGATATCTGTGGACAGGAATGTCATTGTAGAACTGCATTTCAGTGGGCCTCTCTTATACATCACCAGTCTTTAGACTGAGGCTCCATCTTATATAATTCCTCTCCAAATAGATCAGTAAAGCAATTTATTATCAGCTTCTACGTCATCATGTGAATGAAAAATGCCCCGCTATTGTCTGCACCTAAATTCAACTCTGTAATCGCAGAGATACTGCTCAGCAGGATATTGGATGGGTGTTATATCCGATCCTAAAAAAATAATTGATGTAATAAATATGGTTTCTGGTTATGTATTTGGACATGCACTCCCTGACCTCGTGTTTCTATACTAACAGTGGATGTGCTCGCTAAAGGACCTTACTTCCATAATAGTGGGAGATTTTTGATATTTTGAAAGGGGAGAAACAACTCTTTTACCCCGGTGGCAAAATCAGCGTATTCTCAATGTTGACTTTTTACCTGAAGTGAAATGTGATTTTATAGATGCATCATGTATTAAATGCAACTAAAAGACACTGACACAATGGAACCAATTCAGTGCTAGAAATTTTACAAATATCAATTTTATACAGTTTTTATTCAGTTTATTGTACACTTTTAGAAGTTAGCTAACATTTTCCTTGCACAGACAATAATTTAAAACATGATCAGTAAACAGAGCTGTCGACTTCCACACGCTGTGACCTTTTGATGACGGGATAACTGAGCAAAGCTGAGCAATGTCCCGTCACTACTTTTAATAAATATAACGTGATCAAGAGCTGCACACAAACCTCTAACCAAGGACATATGTGCCTGGATGCTCCTCTCACACTTGGCGTGAGCACCAATCAGAACATAGATCTGCTCATCTCGCGTGATGACATCATCAGAGTCTATCTGTAGAGGGCAGATAAGAGAGAGATGATAAATTGTTAAAACAAGAATGGGAGAGATGCAGTATAGTGTTGTATCAGGAATACCACCAACTTCTCGTACTGCATATGGCTTAAAATATACAGTTAATTTACAAAACTGCTACTTGAAATAAATCTAAAACACCTAGACTTGCACAAAGGTAAACGTATCCATTCTTTGATTGGGTTGTTCAGTATTTGGCCAAGCCTAAACTGCAACTTCAGCTCATCTGAGCATCTATACCATTCTTGAATTTATTTATCTTTTAATGTACCAAAAGACAATAAAAGTCTCTCTGAAGTCTTTTTCAAGCTTGGGCGATCTGTCAACCACAAACCCTCCCAAGGATCTGATGTGCTGCCTCCAGGTGTTATGAAATAGTCGTGTGAGGGTGCGGTATGTCATGATCCCTCGCCAACCCACTTTTTTTATTCCGAGCGGCGGGGCTGCCGCTGGCCACATGGGGGCCTTGTCCTCAGCACACCATGCTGGTGAGAGCTGGTCTACACAGGCAGCTTTGTGTTCCCGGGTACTTTTCACAACAGAGCAGCAAAACTAGCGACTAGACAACTCACACCAGAACTGTTTGACCGGCAGAAGAGGACAGGGAGAGAGGCGATTAGGCAGAAAGATACAAGGAGAGAGAAACAAACAATGGAGCAAAAGTTGGTGAAGAGGTAGTAAAAAAAGTTGCATTGGTATAAACAATCTCATAATATATGATAATATATCTCTGAGAACTTTTACCCTTGATATTTTAAGCACTAAAACTTCTGTACCTACTTAACTAGGATTTTAAATATGGGCGTTTTAGTTGTATTATTAAGTTGTTGTGGTCTATATATTGGTCCTATTACTTGAAGAGCTGAGTACTTTTTCCACCACTGCTTCTGTCAGCCGACGAGATAAAGACAACGTATCACTCTTGTTAAACAGACTAAAGCCCAACTGGAACCGTTTATGTTGATGGACATGTGATAACTAACATTCTTGGCATAAGCCATTAAAATAAACCGTCAATGAGAACAGTATTTCCTGTATTGTAGCACTCAGAATGCTGAACAGCCATCATTCCCTTCAGTGATTTGTTTTGGGAGTGGAAGCCAGTCGATACAGACATATTGAGCAGCTCTAACCACTTGTTGTTGTATAGTGGACTGCGGACACACTCTGGCTGTGTTCGCTATCTCATTTAAACGCATGCCGATTATTCACAACACACAATTAGATGTTCAAGTTTAATGTCAAACAAAGTCTTTGCCTCAACAAAACATCCTCAGAATTCAATAAATGCAAGTCAATACGGAGAAGTCATTGGCACTTTTCTTTGCCCAGGAGGGTTTTCTGCTGATGGACAGGAAGTGTGAAGAAAACAATCAGGCTAAGACGTCTCCTCGACTTTGTGTCACTTTGTCTCAGTCCTTTGCTTCAAAGTGATTTTCGGGATGACTGAGCAGGAGGTTGTAAGTCTGCCTGATGTCGACACTCAGGATCGACCCGAGGAAGACAAAGAGACTGGGGCTCAGAAGCGACGGTGGTCAGTGCGAGCTGCAGGAGGGTCATGCTTCAGTGGGTGAAAGGTTAAAGGGGTCAGAGCTGATGGTGGTTTGTGAGGTAAAGAAAGCAGACCACATGTGATTTGTGATGGTGGCGATTGAGGGCTCTTTTGTGTGTGTGTGTGTGTGTGTGTGTGTGTGTGCTTAACCTTTGCGATCCCCTACTTTTTTTCAAAGTAATTTTCCTATTTGGACGTGAGATGAGACAAAAGGGTTTGTGCTGGAAATAACCCAAACTAAGTTTTTCCATATCACCTCCCTTAAAAATAAAGAACCACTCATCTATGGTCAGTCTTGTTGGTCAATGGCTGGCACATTTCCCCAAAGCACGAGATTTATCTACGTCCAAAATTCAAGCGATCAAAGAAAGTCACAGGTACATAAAATGTTCTACATTTGGGCTCAAAGTGCAGCAGTATAGGAGCATTATTTCTGACTCAGTGTAATGTTATAGTGTAAGATATGATTCTACTGTGTGAAAAGTTTAAATTTAGAACATTAAAACCATCCCTTCATAAGTTTACACTGGACTAAGAGACTGAGAATTGACTTACTACTGTGTTCATATTATTTAAGATGGTGATTTTCCCATGATTATAGGAAGATTAATTTTTCTATCATTATTCCAATCAAATAAGATCCATGAGAACGTGTTTGCACAAATTATAAACCGTAAAAAACGAATTGTTGCTAATATTCATGTTTGGCTTTAGAAACTAAAACTATAAAGCAAGGAAAAAGGAAATGTGTTTGCCCTCAGAGCGTTGCAAAGTTTTGTAGATAATCTAAAAAAATCAATCAAAGAAGTAATCAATAACTCAATCACTCAAAACACACAGGATAGGTAGAGTACACTTACCAGTGCAGTCACTAGTATGACACTGTGGAAAAGAGCCAATGCACAAGCTCCCTGTGCAGACAACATTACGTCTTTTCAACTGTCTCAAACAGGACGTTTAATCACCATCAGATCATCTTGTCCTCCTCGGGTTGAATTGAAGTAACTCGTATCCCAATGTTAAGGACCGTTCTTCTCTGGTGTCCCATCGGTGCTCATGGTGTTTTTGTACCTGCAGGTTGTAGTTGTTTTTGTTTCATCGGTCAATTTTAGGATCTTCTTGAGCTTTGGGGTCCTTTGACATCCAGAAATGATCTTTTAAAAATGTCTCCTCTCTCCAGAGGCTCAGTGGACCTCACTAATCAGGTTTGAGACAGACCATAGAAGTCAGTCTGCATTGTGAGACGAGAGGGGGGAGCACTGTGGACGAAACCTCCTCCTTGTACAGTTCTTTGGACTATCAGAGACTGTTGGCCTTGATTGGCTGTGGCTTCATCTCACTTAACTCTTTGTGCTCCTCTGCTGTGGTCCTCCGTCTCTCTGTGTATCTGTTCGCCTGTCTGTTGCTGTCTTTTTGCTCTTATCTCCTTCCAGACAGTATAGTCTTAGCTCAGTTACCATGCGACGGTCACACATATTCTTCAGACATTCAGTACAAACAGTATGTTCCTATTTTTTTAATCCTGGACAAGAGACTGGCTCATGGGACTATTATTATTATGTTCCATCATCATAAATAGAAGCAGTATGATTTAATAAACTTCGGTCCCATGGCAAGAGACCAACATTTCTTCTCCAGTTCCCACGCTGGTATACGTCAGAGGACACTGATTAAGACCAGACTCACACTGCCTACTGTTTGTATCAATTAGATGGAATCTATACTCTCAAGTGCTAACCTCCCTGACGCTAGCAGATGTAATGAATATACATCGTATGGGAAAAATTAATAATGTTTTGGCTTGAGTTGTTGTTATTTTTAGGATCAGTTGTTGAACATGTGAGTTGATAATCTGAAGTGGTTCCCAATCTCAACCAGAAACACCCAGGAGTCCTCCAGGAGAATTCAGATTACCATGGTTCAGGATTTATTACACATTTTCCTCATTCAGTCCAATTTACAAACTATGGGGAATCTTATAGAGAGGTGTTTGAGAATAAATGGTTAAAAAATTACAGTTTATAAACAGAAAACCTGCATGGGACAAAACATGTATTAGATTAAGAGCTAGCACAGTTTGTGTATATTTAACATGAAATGATTGGTAACCCGTGACTAACAATACCTGTAAACCTAATGCTCTAATCAACTAATTAGTAAATTTGTTTTGTTAATATTTTAATATTTTAAATTAGTTGCCGCACATACTAAACACAAGTCACTATGGAGACATAGAATGAAATGTTAAAATAATTTTAAATATGACAAAGACAATACAAACAACAAAATAATATAAAAACAATTGATATTATTTAATATTAACATGTATTGATATATTATAAAATAAAATAATAATCACCCTAATAATAATAATAATAATAATAACAATGATAATATTGCTGTTGTCGTTATAATAATACACATTTTATTAGTTTTCACAAGTTAAAATCAAACAAAAACTGACAAACAAACAGAGATGGAAACCAATATGAATGATAACTTCAATATAAATAATTTAAGACAAATCACTGTTCAAGGTATGTGATCACATAAAAGTTTACATATAAAAAAGAGATTCAAGCCTTTTTAATATGCTCTGGATTAATTAATTACTATTTTATATAAGAATAAAAAGTGCTCACTAGGCTTTCAGTAGACGTTATTGTTCTAAGCACAACGACAATAAATATTATATTACGTTTTCATTATGTAGACAAACTGAAGCGTGTTGCTTTATATGACTTTTATTTTGAAGGGCCCATTTCCGACCTCTCAACCAGGAAGTACCGGTTTCAAAACAAGGACAGCAGCAGCTTCGGTTTCTCCCGACCTGTCAAAACTGTACGTTTGATAACTTCAAGCTGTTGTAGAGTTAAAGGCCTCCCTGCAGACGGAAACTCACAGTCTGACAGTTGAAAATAGCCTTTTGCTCCACATGTCCAGCAGGGTACTGTAACATTGTGCTCGTTGACACTCTGGTTGTGTGTGTGTGTGTGTGTGTGTGTGTGTGTGTGTGTGTGTGTGAAGGGCATGGCGGGAGCGGCGGTGCTGAGGGCTCTCCGGACCCTGCGCCCCCGGGCACTAGACGCGACCGGAGGCAGGTTCGCGGCCCCGGTGGAGGGCGTCCTGACGCCGGCCTCGTGCGCGTTGTACCCGGCCTGGAGGAGCTCTCCTGTCAGGGCGCTGCAGCTGTGCTCCGCCTTGTGTGCCGGACACAACAAGTGGTCAAAGGTGAAACACATTAAGGGACCGAAAGATGAGGCGAGGGGCAGGATGTTCATGAAGTTTGGCATGATGATAAAGATAGCTGTGAAAGGTGAGATTAAACAGCTGGTGGAAAGACAAGAAACCCATTTCACTAACAGTTGGGAGTGTTTTCTTGTCAACTAAAGATAATTCCAATGTTGGTTTCATCTGCAGAAGGTGGCGCCAACCCAGACATGAATATAAACTTAGCCCACATCCTGGAGCAGTGCAGAAGCAAGAACATGCCTAAAGCAGCCGTAGAGGCTATAATCAAGAGTGCGGTAGGTTGACAACACAAATGGTGAAAAATGAATGAAAAAAACACGTATCAACAGAAGCCTATGAGTCTATGAGTGAGGTGTTGAACCACTACAACACATGTGAGCAGCTTAAATGCTCCGTGGCGTAGATTCTCCAAGTCTCTGAAAATCTACTGGAGGGATGAAAAGGAGAAGGTCCATAGATCTCCATATGACTTTATCAGTATTACATATAATAATAATAATAATTATTGTATAGTGCTGGTGTAATACACTGCCAGAAACTCTTTCATGCCTTTTCTCTTGGTTCTACAGGAAAAAGCTAAACCAGCGTCCCAGCATATGTATGAAGCTCGGGGGCCCGGTGGGTGTCTGCTGCTCATCGAGGTGCTGACTGACAGCAGCTCACGGACCCAACAGGATATCAAACGCCTGCTTAACAAGAACAGGTCAGGATTGGCTTCCCATGATCTTACTCCGCTGTGACTCTATAGCTGAAACACTCGGGCTCTCACCACACCACTGATGGTTAACCTACAGTGTTAACGTGATCTGCTGATCAGATATATTGGACAATACAGGGGAAGAATGCAGTAATTACACACAATGCAATGGTAATGATAATGGAGGCTGGTGTGCAAATGGCACTGGCCACTAGATGTCCCTGTACAAATATATTTGTCTTGGCTAAGAAGCACAGATGCAAACACTTTATGGAAATCAGCAGAAAGGATAGCTAAAATACAGCAGACATTTAACAAAAAATAAAGCTAACACAAATAACATCCTGTATATGGTTTAATGTATTTAAACAGAAATGATCACGTGGTATAGTTTTTAAATGTACAATTCTGTTGTCTCACACACTACTCGCCCACAGAGGGATGCTGTCGGACGGAGCCCGCCACAACTTCAACAGGAGGGGCGTGGTCTTTGTGCCAGGCCAGAACGTCTCGACCGAGAGAGCTCTGGAGCTGGCCATCGAGGCGGGAGCCGAAGATGTCCAAGAGACCGAGGATGAGGAGGAGCGGCCCCTCCTGCAGGTCAGACAGTACAGACGTATGAGGGAATGTGTACTGTATGCCAAACGTCATTTATTTTCTCTTGTTTTACATCACTTTTAATTCCATATCTCTCTTGAGTTTTGGACTGCCCATTGGAATTATTACAGACATTTTTCACTGTTTTCTCACATGTTATAGACTAAGCGATTAATGAAGAACAGCTTTAATTGGAATGAAAATAATAAGTTGCAGCCTTAGCACTGTTTTATAGCTTGATCTGTTTATCTCTACTCAGTTCATCTGTGACATGGCGGAAGTGAGGAAGGTGCGGGCCTCGCTGGAAGAGCTGGGAATGCAGATTACGTCTGCTGGGTTGGAGTTTGTTCCCCGCGCCCTCTCGTCTCTGGACCAGGACCAGCTGGATGCCGCTTCAACGCTAATAGAAGCCCTCAATGACTGTCCGGACGTAGTTCGAGTCTGGGACAACATCCAGGCGGACAGCTGACCAGGCGGACAGCTGACCAGGCGGACACGCCCCCTGGACACTTTGTGGACACTAAATATCTCACATGTGGGATATTTTATTTTACAGAGAAAGGATACATGTACTACTTGTCTACTGCTTTTCATTATCAGTGTGAAAATACAAGTGTAACGGCCATTTCAATGCTTTCTTTGTGGGACTTGGAAGTGAAATGTAATTGTGGTCCTGACGAGGTTAAAATCTAAAGAAATATTTCTTGCGTATTTTCTGTCCTCAGCGTGGACTTAACAAGAAGTTAACAGAAGATACACTCCCACCACTGCCCTTCAGGATTTTAATTTCAAGTTTACAAGATTGCTTCTTCAGAGTGAAGCTTTTTGTTAGCTAATCATTCACCGGATCCTCGAGAAATGAAAATGTTCTATCAAAGTGTAATTACACTTTTATTATTTGAGGAAGGAAGCAATGTTTATATATGAACAAGGATCAATTTAAAAAAACACAAATTTAGAGATCCTCTCTAGACATATAAAAAACACCTGAATAATTTGTACAATTACCTCTTCTCAATTACATCTACTCATAATCCAGAATCTATGAATATGATGGTTTTTTTATTTAAAAAAATGTACTATTGAAGAAGGTGTCTCCTACTTCACTGAAAAGTCCATTCTGGTGTGCTCTGAATGAATTATGTTTTCACATTGTTCATACACATCTAAATATAGGATTTAAAGTGAACACATTATTACACTTCATCCCTCTTCATTTGCTGAATTTAAAAACAGCCTCTGAAGATACAAACTACTGTACATTCTGCACAGTGAAGTGCAAACATCCAAGTAACACCAAGACAAGCTATATATGTATGTGTATATATACACATACATACATTCAGATGACTGAAGGTTACAGCTGAAGGACATTTTAAGCCGATGTTATCACAGGTCATTTCCCCCCTCATATTACTGTAGTGCCAACAACATTCAGTCAATAAGCTCCCACATTAACAGTTTGCACGTAACATATAGAGTGGCCACTATACCTTTAGCCAGCCTGGTTTATTTTTTTAACTAGTGTCATGTATGTAACAGCCTGAACTGTATGTTAGACCTACAACACCAAACAGTATATAAGAACACTGAAATGATCATTTGATCTCAACAGGGAAGTCCAGTGTAAAGGTTCTGAATCCATTTGCTCTGTTCATCAATACTCGTCATAGATTTTCCTGCCGGTTCCTCTCAGCTATAGCATGCCATCGATCAGTTTTCTGTGTTGGCACATGTGCGGCAACATGCGAGCTGCAGGCCAGTCCTCCGCCCTGTGCCTCAGTGGAGGGTTCAACGTCGACGTCTGAATGAAAGAAGTACATTTGTTTTACTTAAATATGAACCATGAAAGAGAAGAGTGAAGGTTTTTGAAAGCAGTTGTCCAAAAAGTGTCTTTAAGGATGGATATTCGAGTCATGGCTGTCTAGTGGTCAAACCAAGAAGAATCTGACATTCAGGTAGGTTGTGTTTATTTACTTTTAAAGAAACTTTGCTTCATTTGACCAACTAGTGAGAGCAGAGGGATTTTTCTACGATGTAACTGCTAACTTCCCTCAGCAACACTGAGTGAGTCAAGTATTGAGACGATCCAGTATTTGAGGGCAGAGTATTTTTGGGAGGGGCACAGCTACATGTGCATTCTGGGAAATCAGAGCAGAGAGGAATTTGTGAGGGGGGTTACAGAATATTAAACGTCACTGAGTAGTTTCTTTTTTTGTATTCGTGTTGAGATTTTCTGAGGCAAATTTAGAATAAAAAATACAGAGCCAAAGTTTATATAAATAAAGTTGAAGGAATCCACAGTATAAGTCCCGTACAGCAAGGAAACTATATCATGAGAATATGAATGTAGTTAATCGTGTTATTTACTAGTATTTACTATTTATTAGTAGGCCAATGTCTTTCAAGAATAATAAAATGAAAAAAGTACAAAAGAAGAGAAATAAATATAAACAAAGATTTCTTTGGACTGAATATTTTCTTAAAATGTGTCTTCTGATCCCTTGTAGGCCAGCAGAGCTCCATGTCTGACTCAGACCTTCTGAAGAGTGGGGCACCAGCCAGCAGGGGCCCTGAATGCTGCTCGCCTCCAGATCCCAGGATGGAGCTGCTCAGCCCCTCCAAGGTGAAGGACTGCTCTCAGAACGTCAAAGAGAAGGTCACACAGGTACGGGGGCCAGGAAGTCCGATTTAAGATCTCTCAATGAATCAACTTAAAGAACGACCACCAAATTTCAAACGCCCCGCGATGCATTCATTGCTTGCCAGCGTCATTAAAGAGCTCACATTAATCACATTTTGAGGCTCCCAGAACATTGCTATGATGGAAAACTGCCGTTGTTAACCCACTAGTGGAAAAATCAGTAGATGTTTGGTCGCTGGGTGTTTTTCTTCTGGGCGTGAAAAGCAAAGTTACATTGAGCCACAGTTCAATTCAGACCTACTGTAGTTACCGCTGGAGCCCTGGGGCTCAGCATTCTGCATCACTGCTTCTGCGGGAAGTGATGAAACAACTGCGAGTGTTTGCAGCAACCGGTGACCTTGTTGCTCGGGGGGTCACTTGTTGATTCCTGTTAGTTTATGGGTCCATCTATATACAGCATATATCTTGCTATTTATCTAAATACCTGGTAGATAGATCTGTCTGTCTGCCAGGTCACTGACATCCGTCAGGGCTGCAAATGTTAATTTGAAATTGGGTTAAAGAGAACACGAGGACTGTGGCAGCGCATGAACTCAGTTGTGTGATTGTGACGCCCAACTCATCATTACAGCCCTCCAGCTCGCCAGCATTCGGCACTCAGTTAGCTCTCGCGTGGCTGATTACAGCACACTATTGTTTTCGCTCTTTAACTAGCTGAAAAATAATTATACTATATGGATGTTATCTTTACTCAAGCCTCGCCACTGTTGATAGTCACCAATGACAAGATGGTCAAGGACTTGTTGGACCTACAAGGTCGCCAAACCAGGGCATGCAGCCTCCACCGAGAATTCGGTCCAAATATTACATCTTCTAGAAAGGTCTGTGTGTTAGTATTAGTTCAGAGAATGTGCTTGTTTTTCCTTTAAAGCAAAAATTGAGAAGAATGCTGTTTTATGATTAGTATTTATTTGCCAAAATGCAATAAATTGACACTTAACAGTGCAAATTATGTTCATATATGAGAATCATTGCATACTGATGTATTGTTTTTGTTTAGGTACTTTCTTTGGAGTCTGATGTACTGCCTGAATACAAACTGCAGGTGCCAGAGACAACATGGTGGATCTTGCTTCACTACAGCCCCTTCAAGGCATTCTGGGACTGGATTATTCTCCTCCTGGTCCTCTACACGGCTGTTTTCACTCCTTACTCGGCTACCTTCCTCCTGGATGAACACAGGGAGCTACGCCAGAGGGGCTGTGGCTACACATGCGACCCCCTGAATGTGGCTGACCTTTTGGTGGACGTGCTGTTTATTGTGGATATAGTCATCAACCTTCGCACGACGTACGTGGACCAAAACGACGAGGTGGTCACACAGCCGAGCCGGATAGCCAAGCACTATATCAAAGGCTGGTTCTCCATTGATCTGTTCGCAGCGATCCCTTTTGATCTCCTCATTTTCAGATCAGGCTCCGACGAGGTAAGAACTCTGCTCAAAGTGTCTAAACTTCTTCTTTGAGTTCTCCGAAGCTACTGTAAATTGATTGGCCATGTCCCTGCCTAACATCCTCTCCTCTCTGTTGTTAATGGACACCGAAGATGGCAACTTTAACAAGTCTGCTGAAAACAGCTCGGCTGCTGCGGTTGGTCCGCGTGGCAAGAAAGCTGGACCGGTATTCTGAATATGGGGCCGCTGTCCTGTTCTTGCTCATGTGCACCTTTGTGCTCATCGCCCATTGGCTGGCCTGCATTTGGTACGCTATTGGCTTCGTGGAGAGGCCGTACACGGAGACCGGCTGGCTGGACAACCTGGCTGAACAGCTGGGCAAGTCATACAACGACAGTGACTCCTCCTCCGGTCCATCAGTCAAAGACAAGTATGTAACGGCTCTTTACTTCACCTTGAGCAGTTTGACGAGCGTGGGGTTTGGTAACGTCTCTCCAAACACCAACTCGGAGAAGATCTTCTCCATCTGCGTCATGGTCATTGGCTGTGAGTTGAATAACGTTGTTAAGGACTGCATGGAAATTATTCGGGTGGGCAGGCGGGTCTGAACCTATAACAACTTTATAATTTGTTTTGGATCTTCCCTCAAAACTGCAATACCCTCCCGTTAATATCTCAAAATAATGTAACAGTATTGGTACAACTGGGTTCACTAATAATAACTAAGTATTCATCTTCAAATTGAATCCTAATATGTTTCATGAAATAAGAATTCTTTTACAATTAATCTGCGATGAAAGGCTGAAATAAAAATGTAAATCTGGGGTTAGAAAAAAGACCATCCTGTGCACAAAACAAACTTCCCCTTTTATGCCCCTCCCTCCCTAATCATTTTTGTACAGTCCCTTACTATATAGAACCTATTTTCGTAACCCCTTTTTAGCTTTAGCCCCTCTGTGTCCTCATTGCTTCTTCTGTCTCAGCTCTCATGTATGCCAGCATATTTGGGAACGTGTCCGCTATCATCCAGCGGCTGTACTCCGGTACAACCCGCTACCACACCCAGATGCTGCGAGTGAAAGAGTTCATCCGATTCCACCAGATCCCCGGTTGCCTTCGCCAAAGGCTGGAGGAGTACTTCCAGCATGCCTGGTCCTACACAAATGGCATCGACATGAATGGTGTAAGTAAAAAGTGACGCGACTGATTGTAATCTGAAAACTCCCACCTCAACCTTTAACTGCTGTAAAGGTTGTTGTTCAGTACTGCATCTAACTGCTGATATGTTGATGGTCTTTTCTTCACATATTCAGGTGTTGAAGGGATTTCCAGACTCTTTGCAGGCAGACATCTGTTTGCACTTGAACAGATCTCTTCTGGAGAACTGTAAGGCTTTCCACGGAGGCAGTCAGGCCTGTCTGCGCGCTTTGGGGATGAGGTTCAAGACAGTCCACGCTCCTCCAGGAGATACTCTGATCCACTACGGAGACATCCTGGACTCCCTCTTCTTCATCTCGCGTGGTTCCATCCAGGTCATCAAGGATGACGTGGTGGTCGCCATATTAGGTTTCTAACCATAGACGATTTGACCTTTGTTGTCTCAAAAATGCTCCAAAAACCTCATCTACTAATAATAATATTATTAATAATATGCATGCTCTTGCAGAAACGAATGACATCTTCGGAGAGCCGATCCACCTGTACGAAGAGCCGGGGAAGTCCAATTCAGACGTGTACACCATCACCTACTGTGACCTGCACCGCGTCCAGAGGGACGACCTGCTGGAGGTCCTGGATATGTACCCCAGCTTTGCTGACAAATTCTGGAGGAACCTGGAGATAACTTTTGACCTGAGAGATGTATGTTGGCAGTCGATTGAGATGTTTTTTTTCCCACCAGACACAAAATATTTAACCATTTCTCACTACCATTAGTATTAGTATTTACCCCCCCAGAAAAAAATAGTTGGACTACTTCTCTGCTCGTTGCATGACACACAGGTTCATAGGAGACTCAATTATTAGCTTCAAAGCCAATACAGAGACCTGAATGGAACTACTTCTTGTATAGTTTAGCTAAAACCCCTCTTGTGGAGTTCCTCGGTCGTCTATGGGTTCATGAACCTCGAGTTTGTGTCTGGCAGGAGATCTTTGTTGGGTGTAATTCACCATCTCTGTATCTATCCCTTTCTTTTGGCATCTTGCAAAAATAAATGTTGAACAAGAATTATTGCTAAATATTTCAAACTTTGATTGCCATTGTAAGCCTGTAAAGCCAAAGAAATTGTATATACCGTTTTTCTTTCTGTGTTCATCAGGCTGATCAAGTTGCACCAATAATAACGACCGACGACTCCGGTGACGACTGTGGGTACCGGCAAAAGCCAAGACACAAAACCCACTCCCTGGACTGTAGAATCAGGCCAGGTAAGATTTGTTACACGGCTCTGGATGGTAATCACTGTGATAGGCCTCTAAAATCATCAAACTCCCCGTCTAACCTAACAAAAGAATACAAAAATGTATAGGTATTGATTTGGTTGATAACTTAAACTGGACTAATGTGGACACATTGCAGAAGGTATGGAAGAGTAATTGAATGCTTTCATGTGAACAGACGGAATCGATGATGAAGACTCGTACCCCCTTCGTCATCGTCACTCCCCTCCTCAGACCCACTGGGATGACCGCTGCAGCTGTGGATCCCCGTGCTCCCAGTCTAGTGAAGACCTGGCTAAACCTCTCGGCCACGGTGCCAAGGAGGAGCTTTACCCCCCAGAAGAGGCCAGAGGGGACTATTCCCCCTCTGTAGTGCAGCTGCTCCCCCAAAGTGGCACCTCAGTGGGGAGGGAAGCAGTGTTGGACCAAGGTAGATGGGTGCTAATTGAAGTCTGTCCTGGAAAAGACATACAGGGTGTTTTTTTGAAGTTTTAAACATGCTGTAGTTAACTACAGCTGTTGACGGTAAAAAAAAGTATTTTTACTTTCCTCAGCTTCATCTTTGAATGTGCCAGGAATGTATCGATACTGGCCAGAACGTCAGTCACAACAGTTTTCCACTCGAGCCTGGCGATCTTCATCTGTCCGCAACTCCTACCACCCACCGCCGTTCACAGAAGAACGGCCCAGTGAGCTGGAGTCTCGACTTGAGGTCTTACATTCACAGCTCAACAGGTGAAGTCAATGATGCTCTCAGCTGGTTTATAAATATTGGGAGGTGGTGTGCGGTATAAGAAGAGATTAGAGTGATGATTAGGTCACTGGTCAAATCTTTTTTTTAAATCCCAAGGCCAATGCTTACAAATCTCATGTCTCTCATGTATTTACTGTTTCCATTCCATTGGCTGGAGGAAGATTCTTGGATATTGTTACTTCCCTTAATAACCATTCTCATTGTCTCTTAATGGCCCAGACTGGAGACTCGCATGACAGCCGACATCAACGTTATTCTCCAGCTTCTTCAGAGGCAGATCGTACCTCCTGCTTACAGCACTGTATCGTCTGGTACCCTCCCAACTGACCCACCTGGCCTGTATGGGACCGGGACCCCAGTGCTGCACAGCATGTACCCCACTACCCCCATACAGGTAGAGAATAATACTACTAAGATATGTGTTTCTAGAATTCTGCTCAAGACATAAAAATAAAAAAAGTATGTGATTTCTTCCCTCTAGAGCTCTGCTCCGGCTGACCTTCAATTCACCGAGGAGTCCCAGGAGTCAGTGTCCAGCGGTATCCATGTGACTGTGGCGTCAGACGACACCATGTTCATGACCGCCAGCCCTGAAACTGAGACCCACACAGGGTTGACTCCCCAGCCGTCGGTCAGATCCTCCCTCATGGAAAGCTCCAGGCTGTGCTGCAGCCTGCGCTCCCCCTCGCTGCCGGGGAACCTGGACATCAGCCCAGGACTCGCTGAGATCCAGAAACACCTCTCAGACCCCGTGCTGTCTGTCATCTGAAAACCTTCGGTCAAAAAGTTTTAGTGGCAACCAGTGTGACATTAAAAGTAGTGATACACTGCTACTTATAGCAGTCTGGAAGGAACCGTGAGACTAGTCCAAGGTTCAGCTTTCATCACACATTTGGACTGCAAGTAAAGGCACTCGAAATCAGATCAAGGGTTTCCATTTCATACAGTGGTGACGCTGGATTACACTAAGTGGTGATTGCAATACAATTATCATACTTTTTAAGAAAGACTTTCTAACGCACAGCATGTGTGCGATAAGGAGAGCACACATTTTCTTAACATCCCGTCCCGTTTTACATTTATCCCGCTTCTGTAAATATTGTGCATGCCAACCCCAAAGCTTATATCTTGAACCGGAGCGGTGACTTCCTGGAGTCTCCACTGGTGACCTGACAGCTGCTCTTGGCCAAGAAAATGATCCAGCACATAACAACCCATAAAACCAGACCTTCTCCCGTGCTCTGGCTTTGTGCTAAGCTAAGCTAACCAACTGCTGGCTAATTCCCATCTAATTCTCAGCGAAAAAGCAAATATTAATTTCCTGCACGTCAAACTGTTCCTTTAAGAAAATCTAAAGACACTTTCTGAAGTGATATTTTTTCTTTAACAAAAGCGTTTTATACAATACACATATTCCACAGGGTGTTCTCTTGTGCATGTACTATATAGAGTGGCGACCTTTTTTCTAAATTACGGCACACGTATTTCTCTTTCCCGCGCTTTCTATTTCATTATTGGCCGACATACTGTATTTGCTGCTTCATTGGATCTGTTCCGGACCCGATTTGGGAAAATGAATCATGAACAAGTGTTTTTCTGACTTTATGTTTAGCAAATAATCACACATCATGACCCCGTACTGAAACACCTACAGCAAGTAAGAAATAACTCCTGTTCTGCCCCCACGGCTTCCCATCCCAATATCACAACAGAACTTAATATCACAACAGGACTCACAGCATTCGTTATACAATGACAGTTTTCTAGGCTGTTTGAAAATAAATCTGTAAGTTTCTCTATATTGTAGAGATTGTGTATGATGTACTTCAGGCAGTGTTGTCTCAGTATTAAACAGTAACTGGAAGAAAACACTTTTTCAACCTATCGTTTCCAACTGTAAATCTGTACTATATACTTATCAATTTGTTAACGAGTCACCTCACTGTGAAATAATTGTCTGGATATAAAACTGTAGAATGTTTTAAACTGTGAGGGACTGTTTATGTAAAAGGGGAAAAAAATTGTCATATGAATAAAATAATTGGTGCACAAATTACAAACAGAAATCTGTATTATGGTCAATGGTTAAAAGGTAGGGTTGGTAATCTTTTTAAAAACATGTTTGATATTGTTAAATCCTGACGGCAATCAATGAATCAAATGATCCGAGAGAAAAGAAAAAAAGAAAACCCCCAGTACCTGTGGGTTTAGCAGGACTGTAATAAGCCTGTTAAATAATGTAATTCTGCTCTGACGTAACGATTGGACGGCACATATCCGACCCGTGTACTCAATGCACATCCCCTTCCATAAGCTGCTGGCTGAACAGCTGTGAGTTACTAACAATAGCCATGTTCGTTGTTTACATTCATTACACGTTTACATACATAATTATAATTTGGGGGGAGTGGCTATGGAGGGAGGCCTGAAGGGACGGGCTGTCAGTGTTGCAGACTTTCTTGCTAGATTTGGCAACTTCTGGATCTAGTTCTGCCGACTGCTATCATTAGAAAAGAGATGGAAACACTGGACTGGGTTTTTCAGTTGGATCATTAGAATAATAATCTTGCTAGTTTCTCAAGACTACCAACCCTAGTTTTAATACCTGTAAATTGTTGCACGAATAATTAATGTATCACAACAGATCACAAATGATATTCAGTTGAATAGAACACATATATTTAGGTTAAAAAAAAAACAATTGAATATATGAACACTTAAAACCACATTAACCACATTCAATCCACTTTTAAATGTGGCTAAACTACATTTTTGCTGCATCATAAAAATGAAGAGTTGAGGATGTCGTAATGGGTAAACCTACACATACAATGCACCATAATAGCGTATAAAAACATGAAACTGACTAGACTCTTTGTCTGTGAGACAACAAACTGAAAGCTTGAGGGCTATTGAACCGTGGTTCACGTCTGTACATAACAGTTTCTTGAAACTTGGTTACCATTTTAGTTTTGCCGCTCCTTTGAGTTTTGGGATACAGGACGTCTTGATTTTTGTGTCACAAAGTCGAGCGCTGACTCTCGTTCTCACTCGGTTGAAAAAAGCTTTACACACATAATCTGTATCAACATGAACCCAATACGAGCATGAACTGAATATTGCTCCGTCCTTCTTAAACCACGTGTTAATTCAATGGACAATGTTTTTGAGTTGCCTCGTTTTCTTCCTGACTGAAGCTCAGACTCTGAGGATTTCCAGGCAGTTGTTGTAACAGATAGCGATCCAGTCGGGCTGGGTGGTGGCCCACTGGACGTTATTGATCTCTCCCTCAGCGGTGTAGGCCAGTATAGGGTCCTCAATGGCCCGCGGCATCTGCTGGATGTCCCAGATTAGAGCCTGGTGGTCCTCCGCTAGAAAGACAGGAGGGGAGGAGGTTTGATTTGAATCGATATATCTTATTTTAACAAGAAGAAAATAATGTCATTAAACACTACATGTCGCCGGCCTGAATCTGGTAAAGAACAGTTTTTTTCTCCACCAGGATATCGTGTATTCAGTTGTGAGTGGGAAACAAGTAAAGACAAAACATCAGTGTATTGTACTACAGGACCAATGCAATGTGCAAACTGTTGACTGAATTAAAATTGAACTTTTACACAGTATAATGCATGTAACTGTATGCAGAGGACATAAGGAGATGGAAGCAGATGATCTGCTGTGGTGACCCCTAACAGGAGCAGCCAAAGAAGGAATTCCACCAGGAAATTGTCTTGTCGAGGTGGTAAACACTGCTCTTTTTTCTTCAACATTGCACATTCTGCTCTGTCCAAGAATATATAAAATATGTATATATATTTGAATAGTAAAAAAAAAATATGATATGCAAGTGAATATTCAATTGTGGGGGGGGGGCACCGTCTGCCTTGCGAGTACTGACTGCACCACACAATGGAAATTACACAATGGAACTTTCATGAATTAAAAATAATATGTATCGTCAGGTCAAGCTGAAGAAGAAATAATTCAACAACAACCATAATGATGGCAGAGAGGCCACGCAGTCCTAACAGCAAGCATTGCGTTACTTCATGTAAACAAACCAGGTACCTCTCAGCTGTTCTCTCCAGATCAGCTTGGACACGCAACCACTTAAAAGATGGGGGAGTTCTACTTGCTATCTTTCAACGTTACTACTTTTTAAAACAGAAAAACACACATTTTCTAATGTGATATTTACTGAAAGTGACAAACAGCAAGTCATAAACTTTCAGGCGAGCTCCCTTTAATCAGCTGCCACCTTATTTAGGTTTTTGTTGTGAATTGGGGAGGTATTGCAGAGCTAACTCGACTTAACCAATCAGCCGCTCCTCGTCCATTGCAGGCTTCCAAAGCGAGCGACAGGAAATCTGCAGATTTCAACCAACTGAATACACCTCCGCTCGCCCCTCCCGTTCCAAGACTGCAGTAACGCGAGACACTAAAGGTGAAACCGTGGTAATGCCATGGTATCTTTCAGGACCATCTACTTTAGGAGCAGCAAAATTCCGATGGTGGCTGGTGTTACCATGATTTACCACGGTGGCTCACATTAACGCAGTCGTGTCGGAGAACTACAGTGGCCTTCAGGTAATGTAAAAACATTAAAGGCCCTCTTTAGAGCCAGTAACTGGTCCCCATGTAGATATGAAGGGCTCATTCTAATAAAGGTAAAGAAAACATTTTATCGATCATGAAGATTATTCCATTTCTGCCAATAAATCTTTCTAAGATCCTACACACTGACCCTTTAACTAAAGAAAACATGGCCTTCAAACAGTACTTATATCCTCTTTGTGTAGAATTTGAACATTTCTGACTGAGACGACTCTTAATTACAGTATCAAAAGGGGCCAATCTCCACCAAATTTCTTTCTCCAAAATCCGTGTATTTATTGACACAGAGCTTTGTTGACCTCTACTGTGAAGCGTAAGACCGGCTCCCCCTTGTGATCTTTGTCAGTTATTGCAATGAGGTTGCACACTCATTTTGCGACTGTGTGAATATTACAAACTGTGTTCAGTAAAAATCTGCATACCTGCTGTACAGATGTGACAGGAGGAGTGCGGCGCCCAGGCGATTCCATTGACACAGGCCCTGTGGTTGTTGAGTCTGGCCACCGGAGTACAGGGCACACGCACATCTAAGATCACCACCTGAGAGTAAGAAAAAATAATTGTAGAGACAATGGCAGAAAATAATATTGGATGAAGAGAGGCTTGATATATCTTCAGCCCAGTTTCAAAACACTTATTTTATCATTCTAAATCAAGCCTTAAAAGAAGTCTATCAACAAAAAAAGCTTGATGCGTCCCAAACTAATTTGGGAGTTTTACATTATATGGTTCCAACATGTAGAGTGATTACTTAAAAAATTATTACGTGTTTTAAATAGACATAGAAAAAGATGATGCGAAAAATGATGTTTCTCATCACTTAAAAATCTCCTAATATTTTCACTTTTCAGGATTATAGCATGTCTTCACAAAGGGAGCAACACTAACCTCCATGCTGTCCATCGCCATGGTGACAAGGTAGTTGGGGTCCTGCTTGTTCCAGCAGAGCCGGAGCAGTGGGTGGTGCTGAGGGTCTTCATAGATGATGGTGCTATGTTCAAGGTGACGGAGGTCAAACATGCGAACCGAGCCGTCTGCTCCCACTGATGCAAACATATCTCTGCCACCACCCGCTCGGCTGAAGGAGATGTCATATACCTGCAACCCAACCAGACAGTGAGCTCTGATCAGCGAAGTGAAGAGCATGTTAGATGGAAGATGGGAGGGTTACCCCAAGATTATGTTTAAGTTCCACTTAATTTTACACCATAAATTGAGGGTTTGATCCATCATGTCATAACACTTACCTCTTTGTCATGGGCAATGAGCTGTGTCTTGACGTGACCCGACACTAAGTTGACTCTGCCCAGCACCTGTCCGGTCTCCAAGCCCCAGATCGTACAGGTAGTGTCGATACTGGAAGTACCTGCATAGAACACATATATACACAAACATAATGTCATCCCCCTTTTAAAATAAGGACTTCATATTAGTGAAGGTCATATTCTTTGTAGTTTTCTATGAGGGATTTGCCAAAAAAATAACCACGTTGATAATGTTACCCATAGGTAACCCTGCACTGAGTTTTTACCTAACAAGTTTGGGTCCACCTCGTTCCAGTCAAAGGACGTGAGTGGTGCACAAAAGTCTGAGTTCTTGTTATTGTTGAGCAGGCACTCCAGTCGGGTTTCTGTTTCGCCCACCTGTCAGGAGAAAAGCATTTTATTCTGTATATCTGCGCACTTCAGTTAGTTCATACACAACATTTTTTTTACATATTCCAAAACTAATTAGCATTTTCAATTGTAAAGAAAGGGGAGAAAAAAAAGAGAAAAAAAGAAGTATGGTAGCAAAACTATTGGTTTGCATGCTAGGTGAATTATTCTATTGTGGACTTCACTATAGTCTTCATAAGTGGTCATAAACAATATTCCCCCAAAAATAAAAAATAACAACCAGTGAAATAAACAGAGTACCTGTATCCCAGAATGTTTGTCTGTAAAATTCAAAGAAAAGGAAGAAGAAAACACATATTTTTCTCTGACTACAGGAGGCCGTCGGTTCAGGTCAGACGGGTCCTCTTACCCGCCAGATTCTCAGGTAGTCTCCACTCGTGGCCAGCAGGTCAGGGTACGCCCCTTTGCTGTCTGGAATCCACATGACCTTGGTGGTGGGGTAGGGGTGGTCGAAAGTGTTTCGACACACAAACTCTGAGTTCTCCTCCTCCAGACCAACTATCTGCACCTGTAAATAAACAACAACAACTCACCTTGAGTGAGTCAGTATAGCGTTACTGAGACTGAGTACAGTCAGTCGGGGGTGTGAAAGGAGGTGATGATGATTCCAAGGATCCTCAGATGGGATAATCCAGTTAGAGATAGATTATATTAACCCCCCCCCCCCCCCCCCAACCTAATATTCAACCTGAACTTTTATACTATCAAG
Organism: Ophiodon elongatus; assembly: GCA_016806645.1. Classification (NCBI taxonomy): domain Eukaryota; kingdom Metazoa; phylum Chordata; class Actinopteri; order Perciformes; family Hexagrammidae; genus Ophiodon; species Ophiodon elongatus. The sequence continues at coordinate 687,909 of JACSYO010000093.1, forward strand.
TCATATTTTCCAGTCCTTTGTAATACCACCATATGTCACATTTCTGCCTGTGCTGATAGCAACTTGGTCAATTAATAAATGTAGTTGGTATTCACAGCTATGCTAATCACCGTTCTGTCAAAGGAAAATAAACTAATGAAAATTGTAATAACGAATTGACAATTAAATATTCTACATAATAATGCAATCTGCAAAAAGTCAGAAGTTAGTAGTCATACATACATAAATCTGAACACATTAAGACATCATCTTGGTAATTTGTCAAACAGATTTCTCAGATGCAGACAGCTTAACAGCACTGCTTAATTATTTCGGGTCCTGATTTATAATAGTTAAGAAGTTCTTCACACACAAGCCGAAAGCATCACATTTTACAATAAAACAGCACAAATTCCACTAATACAAGATGAAATCAAATAAATGAGCAAATTCAGAAAAGACATTTCAAGTGAGAATAAAAACCTCCAGTAAATAATCATTTATAATTAATTTATCAAACCACTAACCTGTTTTCAAATGTCTGCAACTCACTTCCCCCATTTGCATTGCAAAGGAAAACGTCTTTAAATTCATGTTACAACCTTTAAACTGCTCCCTACAATTATCACAAAAATCTTACAAACGCAGTTTGATATTAATGTCACACATTCTAGTTTAAATGGTCCCTTTTAAGCAGCATCATACCAGGAATCATGTTCATAACATCATAATATATAGCGTTACACAAGTATTTCCCAATTACAATACACTGAAAACCGTTACTTTCAGCTGACGGGGCCAAATAAACATTATGCTTTTCTTTCACACAGTACACCTCTTCGTATCAGTTATATTTAAAGGATTAAGCACAAGAGTGTCGCCCCCGTCATCACTGGTCATACGGGACGAGTTTACCTTGTTGTTGTACTCCTCCACGAAGCTACCGAGCGCGAGGCGGAACCGTTTGTCCGGTCGCACACTCCAGTTCATGGCGTACACCGTCCATGGAGCCTCGTACTTGTAGATTTCTTTACGTTTACCGTGTAGCGACATCTTTAATGCGTCTACAAGTCGCCTCTATTGGAGAAATTAGCAGCAGGAAAACGAGACCCCGAGAGCGTCGCTACCACCACATATGCTAGCTTTCTCTTTACAAATGGACGTTAGCTAGCTGCTACTTATTGTCTTCGCTAGCTGTGATTTCTACCGCAGCGAGCTCGCTTTGTTCGGTTGAGTCCGTGTACTCGGGAAGCTTTCTCAGCCGCAAAAGCTGCGCGATGAAAAACAAAAGAGGAGTTAAATGTATCAAATTGACCGCACACAGCTGTTTAGAGATGTTCGTGGCATGGCAGCAATGGCGGCGACAGGAGGACAAAAATAATGCACCGCTGAGCGTCATCGAGGATGCTGGTGCTGCCTTCAAGGGCTGCTACGAATATCGTACAACAAAGCACTCACGGCCCAGGAGGGAGTTATTGGGAAAAATATGAGTTTGATACTTGAGTTCTTGAGAGGTTTATGTGACAGTTAGTAGATAAGTCATATTTTAGTGTGTTTGATATGTTTCTGCCCACAACTTGAATATCAACGAGTTGTAGATTTACATACAACTTCACAGAACGAGAGTTTACGACAAGCACTTGAATGCAGCATTACAAGGCAAGGCAAGTTTATTTGTATAGCACATTTCAACAACAAGGCAATTCAAAGTGCTTCACATCAAACCATTAAGCATTAAAACATAATGCAAAAGAAAAGAAGATTTAAAAACAATTAAGAACATTCATTTAAACATTAAAAATAGTCAGTAAAACATTAAAAAGCTAAAAAAAAATAGAATAAAAGTTGCAGTGCAGTTTAAGAAATAAAATACAGTAGTGAGATGCAGAAATTGATTAAGATCATTGAATCTGGTTCAATTAAAGGCAACAGCAAACAGAAGAGTCTTCAATCTGGATTTAAAGGAGTTTAGGGTCTCAGCAGACCTGCAGCCTTCAGGGACCTTGTTCCAGATCTGTGGACCAGAAAAACTGAACGCTGCTTCTCCATGTTTAGTTCTGACTCTTGGAACAGAAAGTAGACCCGTCCCAGATGACCTAAGGGCTCAGGATGGTTCATAAGGTAGTAGCATATCAGAAATATATGTAGGCCCTAAACCAGTCAGTGCTTTATAAACCAACAGCAGGATTTTAAAGTCAATTCTTTGTTGGACAGGAAGCCAGTGCAAAGACCTCAGAACTGGAGTGATGTGATCCACTTTCTTGGTCTGACTGACTTTTTACAGAGACCTGTAAACACACCGTTACAGTAGTCGAGTCTACTGAAGATAAAAGTGTGAACACGTTTTTCCAAATCCTGTTGATGCATAAGTCCTCTAATCCTTGCTATATTCTTCAGGTGATAGTAGGCTGATCTTGTAATTGTCTTGATATGGCTGTTCAGGTTGAGGTCTGAATCCATAACTACACCTAGATTTCTGGCTTGGTTTGTGGTTTTTAACATCAGTGATTAAAGCTGAGCGCTGACTTTCAATCGTTCATCCTTGCTACCAAAAACAATTACTTCTGTTTTGTCTTTATTTAATTGAAGGAAATTCTGGCACATCCAGTTGTTGATTTGTTCAATGCATTTACTCAGCCCTTGTATGGGATTATAGGGGCTGACTGACTGTGCGCCACACTTTAAAAGCTTCATCAAAGAAGAAACTTCCCTTGTTCATACAGAAGTGTTGAGGTCGCATGTCTTTTTCCAATTGGGAAACACTATCTATCTGTTTTGAATTAAAGAAATAAATTAGCTCATTCATTTTTCCCGTTCTCCCATGGCCTGCACCAAGTGGGACCCTCCTCACATTTAATTGAGTTTTACCCTTCTCCTGTAATGCTAGCAGAATGGCCCAAGTGCATGCAAGGTGTGTGCATGCACCTGGGCACATCAGTAATGTTGCCAATGCCATCAGTAGACACGAGGGCACCACTTGTTCCTCTCAGCTGCTCCTTGGCCTTTTCAAACCTCCACGCTTGGCTGTGATAGATCATTTAATCCAGTGTTCTCAGATTATCCTCAGCAATACTTGCAGGATGATTAATCAGCAATGACAGCACGTTTGTATTAACAAAACTAAGCTCTGACACCTAATTTGCCTATAAAGTACAGGATGTTTAAGATGCCACACACTTTGTTTTTTTTCCACCTGCTAACAGCTAAAACAACAGGGTTTTATAAATGAGTTCCCACAACACGTTGCTTGCAAATTCTGATGATATTTGCATCACTTGATAAATAGACATTAAAGGATAAAGTCATTTTTTCCCCTTTTTTCGCCTGTGCTCTGTGGGTCTGCTATTTTCCATAAATATATAATTTGCAAAACTGCCACTGACATCAGACAGGCACACAAACAGCTCAAACAGATGTTTGACATCAAGGCAACAAGCACCTCAGTGAAACCTTTTCTACAAAACCTCATAAAAAGGTACAGTATGTGTAGAACGCAAGGTTCTACCTTGCAGCATGTAGTACATGTGTGTTAATTTATTCTGTATGCTCAAAATGTAGTATGTCTGTGTCTCTTAGGTCTTTGAACTACCACTGTGCTCAATAATGTTGCCTGGGATACATCTTCGTTCCCAGTGTCTGTCCAACAACTCCACCGCATTCAATTTTAGTGAGTGTAAAGACCACGAAGAGGACTCATATGTTTGGTCTTTTTTTATATTGCTGTGCTTTGCTGTTGGTTTTCCTGCATCTATTGCCATCCTCTGGGAGATGTTTAAGGCATACAGGAGAGGAAGTCCGTTCACACCAAATGATTTTTTCGTACTGAACCTCTCCGTCATGGATGCTGTCTTCTTGGTCTTCATTCCACCTGGGTTATTAAATAAGTTCATCTGGAATAACTGGACATTTGAAGCAAGTTGGAACGGTGTTTATGTCTTGAACACATGTGGCAGACCCCTCCTGATGGCTTGTATCTGTTTGGACTGCTACCTGGCTGTGGTTCATCCAATCACCTACCACAAGAGGAAGAGTCTGACTCCCAGGGTTGTGATGGCTGGCATTGTTTGGATTTTGTCAGTGGCCTATGGGATTGCATACTTTCTTTTTTACTGGCTATATTCAACCGTGTTTTCCATTGTGCCATTTATGATAGCTATTGTAACAATTGGGATCTGTGATTCTCTCATCCTCCATTCACTAATTAAGTCTGACCCTGGTAAAAAAAGCATCCACCCACAGAAGCAAAGAGCCATTCAGACCCTCATCAACAGCCTGGTGATGACAGTCTTGTCTTACCTTCCTCCAGTGCTTCTCTTAGGAATTGGAAGGCCCCTGATCAGCAATATCTCTATTTTCAACTGTACTATTGGTATTTATATAACAATTACTTCCAGTTTAGGATCTGCTGTCATGCCTATACTCTACCTTAGAAATCATGGAAAATTGGATCGTTTCAGGCTTGGATGCTGCAGGAAGTCCTGATTCATGTCTCCTCTGATCATTTCTATTCCTCCCTCTTACCTAATCAGGTGGTTTAGAAACTAAAAAACATTTTAACTTTCAGTCAGCTCTGAAATAATTCATATCCCTGACTAAATCATGTTCTTATTTGCATATTCAAATCAAGACTAATATATATTTCTTTCCTTGATTTAATTTATTTGATGTTATGTTATTCTTGTATGTTGTTGATCATTATCACCTGTGTTACATGTTTGCAAAAAAATGTTTTTTTGCTGTATCAGAAAACAAACCACATTATAATTATTTTTGTCTCTTATATAGTAAAATCTTTATTTTTAAAACATTGCATGTATCCTTCGGAACCTGTATATTCAAACGAATGTTGATATTGTGATTGTAAATCAATAGTTGAATGTCTTACAAAGTCAAACTTACAATAAAGCAATTGAGCTCAGTTTGTTTTGATTATTAAATGTAATGTAAATCTATTAATTGTCAGACAAGTTCACAGCACAGCACAAAGGGAAGTTTAGTCTTCTTTTAACTCAGCTAACTCACTAATAGAGGAGCAGTGAGCTTCTATACAGTGTCGGTATAAGGGTCCACTGCCTTGCTCAACTAGTTACCAGTCAACCAGTAAACCACAGTTCCTCCATGGTCAAGAACAGACGGACACTGAAGACCCAGCTGAAGCGGTTCTGAACTTCATCTCCCAGCATGCCTGAGAGATGGGATGACTGGAGTGATTTTCTGAGGTTAACTAGGCTGCTTCAGAGTTACCACTGGAGCTTTTATCTGGATAGAAAGAAACCTAAAACATTTCAGCATGAACATTTACTTGTACTAAGCCATGAACAATGGAAAACAAATGAAATGAGTAAAAAACACAATTCTATTGGCTTTTAAATACACATCAGAACGAAATGAACTATTTTCGTTGTAATCTAGAAGACTCTGTACTTGTGTATATAATATCCTATCATTTTCAATACCTCAGATTGAGACATTAATCTTACAATTATAAGTTATGAAAAGCCCAGTAAATGTGAGGCAAAAATCCTCCTGCTATTCACAAGCACATCAACCGGATTACTCTGTGAAGTCAAAGATTTCATTTTGCACGATAGATTTACATTTGGTTCCTTGTGCATGGTGATCATATTACAGATGTAAATGATGACTGCGGGCAGGTTCATCTTTCGTGACAATTGTACACATGCAGCTGCGCAGGTATTAACAAAACACATTTACATACTGTTCTGAAGATGTATGTTACAAGAGATTTGAACAAAAACAGATTTCTCTGTATCCAGACACCCGATACAGACAGAAAAGGGGTTGCATTTGTTTTTTCTTCTTCAATGACAGAATTTTGCCTCATTGCTTTACATTTTTCATCTCACCTGTGAAATTAATTAAATTCATAGGGATTTTATCCCACAAGTCCAATTCTGTTACTTTGCATGTGTTTTATCAGGATGCTAGCACGATAAAATCACACTTTAGTGATCCCACAAATTTAGTATACAGATTCACATTTATATATAGATTAGCATGTATGCAAAGATAATATAATTAATTTGACATAATCAAGCACAATGTCAACAAAGTGGACAATATATTAGTATATGATATATGTGTGTGATATGAATATAGTAGAGATTAGTTAGACATACTTTTACAGCTCTTTCCAGTACAGTTAGAACCACATGGCATATCTTCTACCTGCATGCAAAAAGAAAAGCCATAACCTGGAGACAGTTTAAACCTGAGGCTCCCTTGATTGATGACTGGAAACAGATTTTTTTGTTTTGTAAGTGTCACACACACACACACACACACACACACATCACATATCACAACCAAACCCTACTGTAAACCTTCTGAACTGTTACACCAAACAGCAGGGTCCCTTCAAATTCCCCAGATTCCCCAAATAGAGCAGAGGCATGATCGCGCTGCCTGCAGTCGGGGTTGTCAGGATCGGTATTGCTAAAAAGCATTCATACACTTTGTCATCACTGATGATCAGATCCCCCAGGATGTAAGCCAGCACCGGAGGGACGTACGAGGTGACGGTCATCACGATGCTGTTGGTGATGATCTGGAGAGCCTTCTTCTTCGTGGGGTGGAGGTCTCCCCCTGCACGGAGGGACTTCTTCAGAGTCCTGAGGATGGAGACATCACACGTGACAATGACGGGCAGCGCGATGATGTACACAAACATGGCCCAGGCGCTGTGGCTCAGCTCCTCGACGACCGTGGACGCGATTCCTTGAGCCACTGTGACGGTCCACGCGGCAGCAGCCATGAGGAACCGGGGAGTCAGACTCTTCCTTGAGTGGTAGGCGACGGGATGGACCACAGCCAGGTAGCAGTCCAGACAGATGCACACTGTTAGAAGAGGTCGTCCAGCCAGGTTCATGGCATACAGAAAATTGCTCAACAATTGAACGGTCCTTATGTCCCACAGGATGAAGTTACACAGCCCGAATGGGACAAAAAGCAAGAAGACCAAGTCCATGATGGTGAGGTTGAGCATGAAGACGTCGTTGGGGGAGACAGGGTTTCCTGCTTTGTGTCTTCGGTACAGTTCCCAGAGAACAGCGACACATGCCGGACATCCAACCAGAGAGGAGAGAGCGCTGAGAGAAGCCCAGGCCAGGATGCCTGCCATCATGTCTCCACAGTGTCCCGACATTTTCCCCGAAGGCTCGCTCAGGTTGAAGGTTAGATTCTGAGAGCGAGGATGCACGTGGAGAAACATTTCTTACCAGCAGTGACACTTTGATCCGTGATCGCCTATATCTGAAATAAAACAGGAACGCTGAGGCAAATACAAATACAAATTCGCTAATTTCCAGTTTTGTCGTTATTTCTTACAAGCCACAATCTTGCCATCTTACTTTGTGGCTCTGACCTTATTTTTGGACAAGACTTTGTAATGAAGCAGTCAATTTGTTTACCATATGTAAATTGTGATTTGAATATGCAAGTGACATTGAGGATCATTTTTCCAGTCTTAGTCTGTACTGAGGTTTTTATGAACAAAGAATCAAGCTGACTCCAGGTTTTTCAGATTCTATCAGTTATTGTGTTCTTTGAAGTACATGGTTAATTACTTATTGTGATATAATTAGAGGTCAAAGGTCAAGGGGTTGACCTTTACCAGGCCAGTTGAAGAACGTCTCATTAACCGCCAGAACAACACTTTTGTTCTACTCTACATTCAAGTGATTTAAACTAAACATTTAACCACGCCATATGTATTTCGACAGTTTAACAGTTTAAGTTTAACAGTTTAAAATGCACAATTTAAACCGAAGTGTATCTTCTCTTTGAACACATGATGAATGCTACTTTTGCTTACAGAAAGTGAGGTTATTATTCATAATAAACACCATGTTTTGGTTGTTTTCATCCCTCTTACAATATGTACCAAACAAATTTTTAATTAACCGTTGCTGGTTTCGTGGCGTCTTTCCATTATCGCTATTTAATAAGTGCAAAGAAAATGCTCAATATAATTGATAAAAAAACACAATACATCAAGTGTATTTGATTAAATGGTGCTGCCATTGAGCGGTCTTAGGTTTGAAGATTTAAGAGGGAAAACATCATGCAGCTTCAATGAAGAGCTTTAAAAAGCTGATCGTACTGGAAGTGTAAAAATAATCTATACAACTTTAAAGCTACTGAAAGGAGAAATTAAAGGGAAAGACTGGATGTTTAAGTTGTTACAAATCAAGATTGCACAACTCTAATTGCCAAGTAAGCACACTCTGTTTTTTTTTAAGATTATATATTATATTGAGGAATACTAAGTACCCACAACTACAGTGTTTGTATTGAATCAGTTGAAGGAAAAAGGAAGAGATGGTTCAATATGTTCCCCTATGAATGTAAAAAAACCCAGCAAAAACCAAGGGATCTAGTAAACATGAGTGAAAGAATTAAAAATAGTACAAGGCTCTCTCGTCCTCTTTCTTCTTTACATAAACACCATTGTTGTAGTTCCAGTTGTCACCACTGGGTGGCAGGAACCTGCAGTGCATCTTGTCTGAGTTTTCACATCTTTGCAGCTCATGATGTGCGTAACACCACTTAGCATGTTAGATAAGACAAAACCTAAATGCATTAAATCAGTATTTGTCTGTGCAGGAAAAAATAGGGTTACTGACAATTAATGACAATGAAAATAAAATCTGAGAGGAATGTCTTTGTCAAGGAATAATCACTATATAATGGGCCTATTTCCCATCAGTGCAGAGGTCAGGATTTAATCCAGTTTACACAAAGTGTTAGAAAATGAGAGGAAAGAGATTTTCACTCTCAGTAAAGATTTAGACAACATTGTGCGTTTTAAGTGTTTTATATGCGTTTAATGACACACACAACATATGCAAACAATTCCATATAAAATGACAATTTCTTCATAAAATATTTTCTTTTGGATTTACTCCCACCTCCCTCCACATTAGAGCAACTTGTCACAATGTATTCAATCAAACTAGCTACCATAGTGATTGTTTTTATTTATATATACTACACATTTACATTGTGGGACTTACAGAACAAAGAATAAAAAATGTATTAAAAAAAAAAACTCCCAATAAAATGGTAATTATTATTCATGTCCTGTCACAAGCTGTGAAAGGTCGACAAATATTCACATGAAAAGTACAAAAGATACATTTTCTTCAAAATGTACATTACAGATATTGAATTTTATAAAACCTTCAGCACACTCCAGTTAGTTAACTTGGGCTTCTTCCTGGATGAACACACGCAGTTTCTTGCTTCCGTCTCATTTGAGACTTTTTAAAAAACACACTTTTCGTTCAGTTTACGCTTCTGCTCAATCTCATAATTTAAATAGGGACAAACAACAATTTACTTTCGCGACATTTAGTGGATTTCAATCAGAAAGTTGATCACGCTTCATTATTTCGACAAGAACACTTCAACAGGGAGAATGGCAGGAAGATTTCAGGTGTTACTGTAAACCAACAACCAGAGCCAATCCTCAGGCTCCGTACAGCTTTAATACAACAGCTCTATAATAAATCTATAATTTATTTCTCGACATAAACTCGAGAAAGGACGCACATGCTTTTAAAAAAGGAGGACAGCAGGCAGATCAGCCCCTCATCCGCGAGAGTCCCGGGCCATTCATTCACATCTAAAATGAATATTTTATACAAAACAACACTACAGTGTAAACACCAGTACATTATTTGTGATTGTATATAAGATTTCATAACATCCAGGAAATATCACATTCTGAAGGAGGCGGGAACATCTGTGAGCTGTGCTTTAACATTGTTACGGTCCTGTGAAAACCTTGTATCTCCAGCAGAGGTGATGAGTGTAGCTACTCAATTTATTTTTTAGAGTGCCCAATAGCACTCAAATCCCCAAATTACTTAAAACCCTACATTTGATGTTTTAAAACGTAATTTCTGAACGTTTTAAGGAGTCAATGGTGCAATTAAGTAATAGAAAAAGTCAGGGGGTGCATCTTTAAATTTCAATTTAACAGTTTCAAGCCTCTATGTGTCTTGAGAAAATTGTATAGCCATCAATTGTTTTAAACCTTTTCAAAATACAACAGAGCTAATGCAAAAATACATTTTAGTCCATCAAAAAACTTTTCTTATTCATCTTTTCTGACAGTATGTGGAGATATGAGGTGTTCACCTGACAGCAACAATACATGTGAAGGGTTTCATTCCAAAAAACTATACTGTATATCCATTATATATGAAAAACTAATTTGAAGAAAAAAAAAAAAAACAGTTATGTGAATCTTATCACTCGATAATAATTCCATTCTAAACAATGTTAGTGTATGATAGTTGAGGGTATTAAAATAATAAAAAAAAACGTATCAGGATTTTATAACAACATGTTATTTTTATGTAATTGTTACATAAAATCAGGTTTAACTTTTAGAGATCCTTTTTTTTTCTGGAACAAAACTCTTCAAAACCCGTATGAGAACATCAAGATAAAAGACTTTCGGAGTAAAACTGATCCAAACACTGAACCACGTTCCCCCGAAGCGAGCTCCAAAACTCTGCAGAAGAAAACTCTCGTTCTCTCTTTTCAAAGCTGAGACCACATCAGTCGTTGGGACGTGTGAGTCGGGCGAGCGCCGTCTTTCCTACGTGGACATGAGGGTCAGACAATGGCTCCATTGACTCAGTTTTGACCTCCCCCAGCCCCAACACCAGTTAACATGAAGAAAAAAAAAAAAAAAATTCCGTTGATTATTAACTGGGATGCCAGTGTTTCTCGCGGAGTGGAATTTGAGCCATGCATTGATTATCCAAACCGATGTTTTTTTGCCTCCTCAGTTTCACATTCAGCTCCAGTGGCGAGTGTGTTGCTCACAAACAGCAGAACTGTTTTTGGTTCTATAAAAAAAAAGGGGAGCGAACACATGTACCGATACATGCAAATTCTTCACTTCTTGTGGAATATACTCACCAATAGCTTGTAATGCTTTCGTGCACAGTGAAAGGCCGACACAACCAAAAAGCTCCTTGTGACAACACAGGCCTGGGGGACAGATGCAGTATCCTACCATGTAGTGCATTGTGCATAACTCAAAATGCACTTAATCCTCCCGAATTAGCGGACAAATTTGAAATCCCTGAAAAGTTGGTTCTAACTTAGTTGCACGTACACTTTGTCTTTAAAACAAAAAAAGCATACATTTTGAGATTTCTGCAGCTTATATGCTCGGTCTGCGAGCACCTCTTATCTCATCTGTTGTACCACAAAGTAGCTGCAGCCACGACACGGGCAACCACATACATCAGCGTGGCACAATGCCTCTGTCTTCTCCATACAGGATGCCTTTCTTTCAGGGAGCATGTTCACTGGCCAGATGGGCTGCGGGGCCCTTCTCTGGCCCAAACAAAATGGCTTTGAGTGTGTTGAAGACCCACATCAGGTCAGAGACAAAGTGACCAGAATACTAAACACCACCTTCAATACACATCACGGCTCACTTTGTCAAAGTGCTCTCTAAGTTTTCTCCTCCGTTTAGCTGGGCTGAATAGCATATGGAATAACATATAGCGCGAGGCAACCGAAGGACGTACAAGAATGCTTCATGGGTGGTACAAACAACCACAGACATTAAACAAGTTAAATGGACATTTAAAAAAAAAAAACAAAAAAAAACAGCATTCATTAATCCAGTCAACTGTTTGATTCTGTGATAATCAAACCCTTCTCGTACCATGTTGGTTTAGACAAACGTGAACTCCTTGGTTTATCCAGTACTGAGATATATACAGAGACTGAGAGCAAAGATTGCTGAGAAAAAGACAGGAATACAAATGATGCCACAGACACCAGATTAATGTTACTCGGTGTCATGGTGTATCACAACTGGGGGATTTATCGAGTTTTGCCGGACAACCTCTATCAGTTTGGATTCGGGTGCTTCGCTCGATATCAATATTGTTCCACATTCCCAATATCATTCAGACACCGGCTTGTTTTTGTCACAAATATTCATCTTCCTTTTTTTCTCACTCCTCGTTTCCCCTCATTAGAGCACAAGCTGTGACTCCTCTTGAGTTCATCACATTACTCCCAGTCCCTCTCCTCAAGTATATCCAGTCCAGGTGTCCGCTAGTCCCAGATACTCTGGATTCTCTGCCGTGGGGGTCACAAACCCGTTCACGCGCCTGGGCACTCTTCCGTCTCTCTCCAGTTCCTCATGATCGTCCACTGCTGCCGCCTCGGCTACAGCATTGGCTTTGGCCGCAAGGTCCAGGTAGTAAGGGTTGTCAAAGGCCGGAGAGGTGGCGACCCCAGGACTCGTGGGGACCAAGTATCTGGGGTTTTCCACACTGTGACCGGAGCACAGGCCGTTAGGGAGGCGTCGGTCTGCTCTGGAGCCTTTACGAGGCAGCGTGCTGGGCCGCTCAGGAATCCCCGGCCTGAGATCCTTAACCTCCTGGTTGACGTACTCTAAACGGATGGAGGAAGAAAGAAAAGTCAGAACAAAAGAGGCCAAGATTGAATTATAAAATGCTTTCTTTTTATATTTTTTATTTCTCTCTGGCTCACCTGGCAAGGCATGATTAGGATTATACCCATGATTCCATCTGGGCAACGAGTGATGAAGGTGATTAGGATGATGAAAGCCATTTGGCCCGTCGGCCTCCAGGTCACCCTGGCTCCCGTTGGAGTAGGTGGGGTCCTTGCTGTAGCGTCCGGGGCTGGCCGGGGGCAGCGAGGGGTCGTCTGGAGGCCCGTCCAGGAAGACCGAGTCGGATTGGCCCCCGGCCGAGGGGCTGCGAGCCAGAGTTGGGAACTGAGGAATCCATATGCCATTGGAGGTGCTGGCTCCTAAAGGTAAGGTTGGGTACTGGCTGCGGCCAAGGGTGGTCAGGGAGGAGTACATGCTCCGAGGGCCACCGTTGACAGAGGACTCAACATCTAGACCCTGATCTCTGCTCTGCTGAGAGGAGAGGAGAAATGAATGAGAAAAAGACAAGAAGTTGAATTCAACCACTTAAAGGTTCCCAGGACTCTACGGCTATGTGAATAAAGAGGAAGGGGAGGGTTGAATACTGGACACTGACCCTGTATGACTGGTGTCTGGACGGCCCGTTGGCTTGAGTCCCGTCTACCTGATTCCTGGAGAAGTGGTTCGGCTGAGGCACAAGATACTCCTCAGCATCCAGCAGTTCCCTCATATTGTTCCCTTCCTCCTCCAGAAGCATCCGGAAAAACTGGCTGTCCACTGGGACGGACATGCTCATCTGCTCATCGTTCTGCGAGAGAAAGAACAACACGGATGGAAAACACGTTAAGAATATACAAGTAAGTCCTATTTATCCCCTTGGACATAGTACATCTCTTTTTGGAGGAAAAAAAACAGCAACACCGTCGCAAACATGTGCGCTTCAGACAAATAACATGCTACCACGTAAATGACATGACCATTACGTGATCATGTTCAGCAAACAGTCACAAAAAGTAAAGCGTCTGCAACATGAAACACACGTTCACATACCTTAATGACTACAAAGCGGGGTGGATCTCTGGCCATAATACTTAAATCGCTCACAAGATCTTTGAACCGCGGTCTGCTGTCCGGGTCAATCATCCAACCTGCCATCCAAACATAAAAATCAATGAACACCAATTCATCTGCTTATTCATCCATAATCTATGTACAGTTTCCATGTAAATGATCCTGTTGATTTACTAAATAAGATTAACCCTTGAGACACAGACAAAATGTACAATAAACTACTAACATTTGACCATAATCATGTAGACGTCGATGGTGCAGATGAGGGGCTGGGGGAGCCGTTCTCCACCCTCTAAGACGTCGGGGATTTCTCTCGCTGGGATCATGTCGTAGGGTTTAGCCCCAAACGTCATCAGCTCCCAGACCGTCACACCTGGGAAGGAAAAGTCCGATAACATTTAATAAAATGTCTAGGAAAATGATATTTGAAAATTGTATCACTTATTAATGACACGTGGAAAGTTGTCTGGCATTAAAACTAAGCTATGTGTAATATCAGTGTGTCAAAAATTAAAGCTAAACACCAATTTATCATGCTACATCAGAAAAAATGAAAAACATATTTTCCCAGCCTGATCAAAGAGCGACACCATTATGCCTTTAATGTAATTTCCAGCCTAATAGTGATTAGGATTAATAGTGACACTGACCGTAGCTCCAGACGTCACTCTGATGAGTGAACCTTCTGTGCAGAATAGACTCCAGAGCCATCCACTTAATCGGAACCTTGAAACACAGACACAAAGCAGCAGTTCAAATATGTAAATCCTTGTGAACGTCCCTAGTGCAGACGCTCCCACAGCCACAGACGTCTTACCTTCCCTCCGTCAGCGTGATATTCAGTCTCGTCTATATCGAGCAGACGGGCCAGACCGAAGTCGGTGATCTTCACGTGGTTTGGGTTCTTGACCAGAACATTGCGGGCAGCTAAATCCCTGTGGACCAGCCGGACTTCCTCCAGATAACTCATCCCCTACACCAACACACACACACACATACACACACACACACACACACACACACACACACACACACACACACACACACACGCACACACATACACACAAAGAGATCCATCACCCACAAACCCATGTGTCCACAAATACACAAGCTGAGTCCACATCAAATTTGAAAAGAAGCATAAGACGAGATATCAACAGCAACATTCAGACACTGCTGTTTTGCGAAGAAAAATAAAAGACATTTACTTCTACTACTACAAGCAGTAGTTCAAGTATGGGCATCTAAATCAGATGCACACCACAAAGATGATAACCCTGTCTTTCGTTTAAATACCTTGGCGATCTGGACACACCAGTTGAGGAGGGACTGGGAGCCGATGCGGTCCTTGTTCTCCCTGACGTAGTCGAGGAGGCAGCCGTACGGCATCAGCTGAGTGACCAGCTGCACCGTGGAGGTCAGACAAATCCCCAGCAGACGGCACACATAGGGGCTGGCCACTCCCGCCATCACATAGGCCTCCTGTGGGAAGACAGAGGAATGATGCTGAGGGGTTGGGAGCTTTATTCATGTAACTGTGTCTAATTGGCTTTTACTCACATCAAGGATCTCTTTATTGGCCTTTGGCGAGGTGTTCTCTCGTAACACCTTAATGGCCACTGGTATTTTCACATTTTCCCCATCAGGAGCCCACACTCCCTGAGATAAAACAATGAAAATCATTCAAAAACTCACCAAAAGATGTAGAGCTAAATATAGAGGTACAGTTAAAGAACTGGCCCACATACCTTGTAAACAGTACCGAAGGCCCCTGCACCCAGCACCCTGAGTTTTTTCAACTCAGTCTCCTTCAGGATGCGCATCTGAGCCTGATTGGGTGACGCACCACTCGGTGTTAGAGGCTCCACAAGCTGTAAGCATGGAGGAAGCAGATGGCAGATTCCTTCATTACAAACTACAACACCCAAGGGGAACCTAAGGACTACATGTTGCCCTGTTTTTATTTTATTTAAAACAATCAAAGTCTCATTTATGTTTAGCTCTCAACTCACAGCAAATAAACTCCCACCTGTTTCAACAACGCACAAGGGAGGCCTCTGTATACGAAACAACTTATAACCAGTGGTGGTGCTCGGTGCCCACCTCATGTTCTTGCAGGATCCTCCTCAGCGTCTCCTTCCTCCTGAGCTTCTTCTGCCTCCTCAGATAGAAGACCAGCAGAGCGAGCAGGATGAAGAAGAGCACCACTCCACCCACTGCAGCCGCGATAGTTGTGCCCGGTCTAAACAGAGAAAAACAGTTAAACTTATCCCCAAAAGAAGCGCCTGAGAAAATCCACCACCACATCATTAAAGCATGTGAGCAGTTGAGGCAGCTCACCCTGTCCTGGTGTCAACGGGGCAGCCTCTCTCATCCATCACAGTGCAGCTGAAACACACAAGCGCAGGGTGTGAAATCGTTCTCTTTTGTGTGAGCAGTCCGTGCTTGTGTTTGTGTTTGTGTTTGTGTTCGTGTTCGTGTTCGTGACGCGTGTCCACTTACGACAGGGAGCAGTTGGTGTTGCAGGGCAGACAGTGTCTTGTAGCGTTGCTGTACTTCCACACAGTCAGCTGATCCTCCTTCACACCGCTGGGACAGTGATCCACACAGAACTCACCGTCCTGGTCGTTTCGACACTCCGAACAATGTTCTGCACCCTGAAGGCACACAGAGAGACGGATTTCAGTACATTTATACATACAACGTTTCGCCCGCTTACACACAGGTATAACGGTGTGAATTCATTTAGTTTATTTTCGGTCGTAGTCAGTAGACACAGACAGGAAATGTGGTAAAAGTGCAACAAAGGACCCAGGATTAGTGTTTATATGTGTCATAATTTCTGACTTGACTTTTCCTTTTCATAGCAGTGTATACATTTCTGTCGCTGTGCTGCTTTGTGATGCATTATGAAATATTTAGGAATCATATTTGAATGTATATATTCAAATATGATTCATAAACATTTCATAATGCATTGCAAAAAATAACAAATTCATAAGATTATTTACTTAGGGAGGCAACTAATGATTATTTTCAAATATCTTTTTTTTCTTCTTCTTCTTCTTCTTCTTCTTCTTCTGGCAATGATTGAACACATTTGAATAAAATGTAGAGTGCAACTGCACATTTATGTGGAGGTCCTGTCCAGGAGTAGCATCCTGAAAACAAGTCAACTACTTTTGTAATCCCAAAAGGTTGATTTACTTAAATGTCAGAAACAATTATGGTTGAGTAGATGAGGCATTTTTAAAAGATTTTATTTTGGTATGTAAGGACTGTAAGCCGCATGAACATCTTACCGGGCCATGACAGGAAGCAGAGCCATTGAGAGGTCGACACTCTGCGTGACAGGCAACACACAAAGATCCATCTGTGTATTCACGGATAGACCTGCAACACAAACACAGCGGGGATTAAACATAACGTCCCATAACACAGTCTGGCATTTGTCGAATGCTTTTATCTCAAGCACCTGACACTGTCGTGAGGACAAACATTTTTAGAAACGGGGCCCCAGCTGCAAATAACAGTGTTAGCCTCTCCGGATGACCTGCACGGGATAACTTGTTCTCACAAAGGGCTGGACAACAATGTTTATTATTGTTTAACAACTATGAGTGATCGTATTATGACCATATCAAGACATTCTTTTGTTGACCAAATTGTTTGACATTTTGGAAGATACGCTTATTTGCTATGTCGTTGAGAGTTCGATGAGAAGATTGATACCAGTTTCTCATCAGTGCAGTAAATATGAAGCTACAACCAGCATTAGCTTAGATATAGTCAGGCAGAATCCCCCCCCACCCCCCCTTCTCAGCTAACTATCAGCAAGAAAGTCAATAAAAGTATTTCAGTATTTCAATATTTGCCACATCGTAATAAGTATAAATATTGTAATATTGATATTAACCATATCACTCAGCCAAAAAACAGGACTCCTGTTTAATTGTACAGGTGCAATTATTTAAACAAAATTTAAGTAGATGTTAAACACATGAAATGTTAAGTCATGTTTTTGTGTTGCATGACTTCCTCAGTATGATGTTTTATGTATGTTTTTGGACTGTGTGAAGCGTGCACACACGACATCAAACTGATGGGCAACTGATACAAACTAACGACTTCAAAATGAATCTCTGCAGACATATTTTACTCGTTATCTTGTAAATATTTCTCTTACTTGCATGTCCATCATGCGAAAAATCAGTTTAGATACTCTTCAAAGAAATTGTGGATCCCCGTGTTATCACATGCGTTTGCTTTGTCATTGATCTACAATTGCTTAAGGGCACAATTTAGGTTAAAAGCTTTCTGATTGATTTATTGTGACTACTTTGACATTTGTGACACCCAATTAACCCCACCGAAATCCACCTGTTTACATTTTTATTTTAGGAGAATAGATGATTATTTTATTTTTTTGTATAGGACAACTTGTTTGGGGATTATGATACACAGTATACTGTATTATATGGAACATTATCACTTGGCTTTTTATTGATTTAGTGCTGCCACACCCACACAAAACACAAAGTTGCATACCCCTGATTGATGTCACACTGCTCCACGCACTCAATGCCGCGTTGGAAAGCCTTGCAGGACGCACACTGGCTGGGCCCCGGCCCCCAGCAGCCCCCCTCGCACAGCAGGTGACAAACACGCCCTTCTTCCTCTGAAAACACATGCAGAGAAAACAGATGCACACTGTACTTTCTATTGGACTCTCCTCCTCACTATCGCTGCAAAGTTTGATTCTGTTTCAATGAGGAAAAAACCCTCAAGGAATACTCTGCAGACAAGTGCCAACTTTTTCATCAATTGCAAATGTACTAAGAAACAACATCCGTGCATGTTGATTAAAATGCAATTCATCAAAATGTATTTTTTCTGTGGATCAACAAATGGAATTGACACTTATATCAGGCCGAGATATGCTCCTTGGATAAAGTGACAAGTGGCTGATCAAAGTGTAAGCCACAGTATCTTTAATGGACTTTGGCATTGCATTAGTGCGTTTACCCACCACAGAATTGGGCGTCCTGGTTCTGGCTGACGATGCGGTGAGGCCCCTGGGTGGGATGGAGCAGAGTGTCCCAGGGCAGTGAATTGGTGTAGCACAGCTGGGAATTGTTGTGCAACAGGACCAAACCTCCGCTGACGCTGCGTAGTGAACGCAACCCAAGAGACCGGATGTGTGTATTCTGGATGGCCAGTGAGAACACACCCCTGAACAGAAAGAGAGGTTGTGAGTGACCAGAAATTAACAGATGGGGTCAATTTTCTAAAGTCTGTCCATTATTAATGATTTATTTTTCAGTTTTGTTACAAGAAAATCAACCCAAAAGACTCACAAAGAATGCTGTATCCCAATATTATTTGATACATTTTGATATTGTGAAGAGATCAAACCAAATATGACTTAAACCCAGACCCGACAGGTCTAAGAATGATTATCTTTTGTTTTCAAATTTGGTTAAAAATTGTGGGAGATATACATGTACTGTATAAGATCCTACTCTGTATCATGGACAGGTTTAACACCTCTTAACACAAAGGTCAGGTTGTTTGTGAGATTACAATTAGTACAACAACTATACTTTACATATATATAAATCTATATAAAATCTATACTATATCTATTCGCGAGCAAGTGTGAAAATAGGGTTTAATGTGTAATTTCAGTTGAGGAAATATGAAAGTAAAGCAGTGAAGTCGACACTATAATTACGATAAAGAAACAAAACTGCTCTAATTACCCAAAACAGCCCATAATGTCAGACCTTGTCAGACAAGCAGATCTCACATTTGTCACTTTGACCTAATGTGAGCATGGTACACGAGATAGTCTGCCATAGACTGTTATCCTGGTTGGAGCAGCTGTGCTGGCTAATAATTAGACTTTATAACCCTGAAAGTGAACAAATGGCCTCAACTGAACCGAAGACACACAAAAAAAGAAACAGAAACAAAGACACTATGTGGGTGGGTGGACGTCAGGAAAGTGGCATGTGGTGACGCACCACACAGAAAGAAGCAAATACATTGATTTGCATGAAAAATACTCATCTAAATGTATTGTTATTTTTATAATTTTTACCTAACTGGGAAAGCTTTCCGAGATGTGAAACACATCTAGCTCTATGCACATATTGAAAAGTCTAGTTGGTATTCTTACTTACTATGTCTGACCATTTAATTTGAAGGCCTAAATGTTTGCTCATTTTTATATGTATTTGTTTCTCTCTTTATTTGTCTAACTTAATGTCAGAGTAACTGAGTGATTAATTAAATTATTTGGAATTAGTTTACATTCAAAGTGATCCCTTATATGAGAAAAAATACCAATAATGGGTCTAATATTTGTTTCCAGGTTGTTTTGGAGTTTGTTGATAATATAATCCAGCAAAAATATTTTCTTTTTTTCTTTAAAAAACACATATCACACTTAGAGGCAACTAAAATCACATGGTGAAAAACATACAGTACTACAAGGGAGTGTTGATTTTAGGACAATATGATCAATATGCAGACATGCAGAGAAAAGAAAGACAGACAGGTCAGTCAGACCGTTTAGAGGTCTTACTTGTAGAGCATCCTGCCTCTGATCACCTTCAGGTTCTCAAACACACTCAGGTTAGTCCACTCTTCTGGCCAGGCATCAATGTACAAATAACCTGCAGAGCGATTTAAGACAAAATAGAGGAGACATGGTATGCTCTGTATAGCTTCTACATGGTTTTATATGGAAAATCAGAATACATATTTGATTTGCAACAGTTGTGATTCTTTGCAAGTAAAAGCTGTGTATATCAGTTGATAATTAATTTTTCATCGTTTTAGGTGAGAGTTTTAGATAAGCCCGTAGAGGGATTGTACTTCACTTGCACATGTATTTTTATTTCTATTTATGTTTTCTCTCTCTAACCTTTCTATTTATAAAAAATTAAAAATTAAAACTTAGTTAGTTATAAATAAAATACAATTTAATACCAAAAATAACCTGATTTTACTTGCTTGGTAAAAGCTTAAAAAATGATTTAACAAACACTTCCTTCCTGTCCTCCTCAGAGCTCAGTACCTGTTATCTCTTCCAGTTTCGTGAAGCTGCTCAGTTGCTCGACGGTCAGTCCTGATATGTTTCTCACAGGGTCCCTGGACAATGACAGCATTATAATTAAATGACAATTTTCACACAGCAAGAGGCAATATATAAGTTGATTGTTTCACCTTGTAAAATCTCTGTTGACTGATAAAATATCCAGTGGTGCAGGTTAGCTCTATTCGTCTTTACATCGAACATCACACGAATACTGAACCCTCGTCAGACGTAAAATAATTTAACAGGGATTTGGGATCCGAGCTTCGGTTGGTGTCACGTAGGCCGATCCACCAATCTTTAATTTAACATCCACAGAGCGACTGCTGAGGCAGCTGACTAGTTTGATACACACTGTATACATCATTACTTTAAATAAATGATTCTTTTAACTCTTGAGTGTAGATAGGTCTCTATTCCGAATTAATTCGATTCTATGAAATTAAATAATCCTGATGAGGAGAAAAGACGCAAAAGCAGTTATTGTTCTCTTTGTAAACGTAAAGAGGCTTTAAGTACATTTGAGATCAGTAATCTAAAAGGGTTTGGCCTGGGTGGCGACTTTCCCCTCGACTTAGACAAAGAACCTTACGCAAATATTGCTGTAAACTCACATATTTGAAGGGCTGAACTTGAGGGATGTGGCTCTGTGACAGTATGAAGTCTTGCGCATAAAGCTGCTATTTGTGGTTACTAAAGTGCGCATGAGTGTAAAGTTTAAATTGAGTTTATGACTTTTGTAATTTCTAAAGAACCTTTGTGAGCTAAAACTGTATTTATGTTCTACATTTGGCCTGTGTGTCTCTTACCTTGCAAAGCTCTGAGGGAGGAAGGCCAGACTACCAAAAATCTTCTTACACTTGTTGAACTCCTCCACATTAGTAGATGTTACCATGGTGACACCATGGTTGTCCATGACGCCCAGGTTGTCCATACCCAGACCATAGCACACTGCGATACAAAGCATGACAACGGATTATAACCAATTTATCTTAAATTAAGCTGGGTTTACTAAAGAGGTTCATTTTCACAGGAAATGAATGAACAACAAATCTCCATATAAACCCGGATATCATCAGCGTAGAATGAATAATAGTGTATAGCATTCAACAAGGATGCAAGGTGATTAACGAATTGTTGATAGCGAAAATAAATGGAAAGAAAGGGCAGCCCTTCCTGGTGCCTCTAGCAATGTTGGTGAATGGAGGGCATGCCGTGTAAAAACTGCTGCACCTATGAAGTGTGTAATATTTATGTATTGTATCATATTAAGAAATTGTTCAAATCAATACAGGACCCTTTATAATGTCATTGAAGGTGGTCAAAGGCTTTCTATGCTCCATTGATTGATAATCTAAAAGGAGCTGACGGGTATTATACCAACTAGTGTTATCAAAACGATCAAAGTATAGATAGTGAATATTTGAAATAGTTTCATTTATAATTTTCCGCGGTATCAAAACAGATGTACCAGCTGCTCTGTGCGCTCTATTTTCCCCGACAGTGAGTTGACACACTGCTATTCATCTTTTATTAAAATATAAAATTAAACTCCCTTAACGTCGTGTCAATTTTTCCCTGTGTTATTGAAAATGGTGTTGAATATCAATATTTTTTTAAGGTATTGTATCAAAGTTAGTAATTCCAGTATCATGACACTAATACTAATTGAGCTTTCTTTGATCACCATGTCTAGTCTTCGTGTATAAACGTATGCATCTTTATATTTTTACATCATTGAAAAAGAAGAGTTGCATTAGCTTTTGAATGTACTTTAATTTTTTTTTAAATGTTTAGCTAAAGAGGTCCCAACTAAGGCCAAAAAGTTAAATTAAATTTATGCAACACAACTTGAGATGACGCAATAGCTGTGGTCTAACTCACAAAGCAGGATTATTTAGTAATCCATTTAACTCCACTAAGTAAAATCCTGAGCTGAAGTAAAAATTAATGACGAATTTATCTAGATGTCCTGATTGATGAGACAAACCCCAGTTTGTAAAAACAACAAGGTACTTCAGAAACAGGTTGGTTCACTTTCACAGCACGTGATCAGTGTGTGCAGCACATGCCAGGCATGTCGAGAATACGTCACTTAAATTACTTCACAACATTACGTATACTCGTTATGTAAGATTTGAGTCACATAACATGAAATATTTTTTCCCCTGTTGGACTTTTGGATAGCTACTGTTTCCACTCATGAGCCACTTTATTAGGTAAAACCTCTCTAACACCAGCTAGCAGTCTGCATTCTTCCTGGCATTCATTCAACTAGGTGCCCAAGGCATTCCTTAGAGGTTCTGCTCCATGTTGACTTGGTCGCATTACACAGTTGCTGCACATTCATACTGCGAATCTCCTGTTCCACCACATCTAAAAGATGCTCTTGTTGTATTTGTAGAACCAGTTTGAGATGACGAGTCTTTGTGACATGGCACGTTATAGTTGTTCTGGTGAACCGAATAAAGTGGCCATTGAGTGAATGTAAATGATGTATTGTGACATTAATGCAAATGTATCCACAAAGACACAATGACTCCTACTTTTGGGACAGTCTCCTTCACACTTTTCACATTTCTGCATCTCGTTTCCTTCAGGGTGGGCGATGACAACTTCCTGGTTGGCTTTGGGACAAACCAAAGTACAAGCCACTTCCATAGCCAGATAGTTATCTGCAGACAGGGACATAAAAGGTTCAAAGGACGTCTTTGCAGCAAAGAGAAAATTAATTAGGTCTGATGAAATGGGAAGCTGGTAGCCTAAAGCATTAAAAGTAGCAGGGATTTCATTGTAATACTGCCAGGTTTGAATCCCTCTGTATGTGTGGAAATCTTGGCAAGGAAACTGAATAAATAATCTACTTCTCCTCCCTCTCCATTCAGCATCTACTATCGTCATGGCGCCCTACAGCAAGCCGCCTAATCAGCAGTTGCACCAGTGGAGCTGCACAGTGGCCACCAGCTGAGCACTGTGTTGTAGCTTTCATGAATTAACAAGGTTTGTTCAAAATAAGTTCTCACAAGGACACGTCTTGACACAGGTGGCTCCAAAGTTGAACTTCTTGTTTGGGTTGGGTTTGGTCTGAAAGGTGACGGGGTCATAGATAGTC
The DNA here is from genome assembly GCA_016806645.1 of Ophiodon elongatus. NCBI lineage: Eukaryota > Metazoa > Chordata > Actinopteri > Perciformes > Hexagrammidae > Ophiodon > Ophiodon elongatus. The sequence continues at coordinate 711,630 of JACSYO010000093.1, forward strand.
GGGGGAGGACAGTTCTCCTTACACACGCCGCTGTCGTTGAAGTGGCGGCAAGCCTGGAGAGAAGAGGAATAAGAAAACACGTTACTGTGTACCTGACCACACAATGAGATTACAGCGAACACAACAAATAAATGTTGAATATGTGTGGGAGTTTGTCTTTTACCAGACAGTCTGAGTCTTTGGGTCCTGTGCATCCAGCAGCACACTGCATGTGACAGCAGTCATGGGCAAGGGGACCCTTACACCGCTGACAGCCACTCGCACATGTAATACGGGTCACTATGAACAAAGATGAAAAAGTGAATATCTTTAGCTGTACTTCACCTGCTCTGGACGTTTTCCACTGAAAACCAAATAGTGTCAATGTCACACTCTGCATGTGATGTTAACTCACAGGCCTGGCAGTCCTGTGCAGTTTCTCCCCAGCAGTTTTGCCCACATACAGAGGAACAATTAGGACCTGTGCAAGAGGAAACACGAGAACAAATGAGGAGAGCTGAGCACTTGTCCCACAATTTAAGAAGAGTCCACATCTACACTAGTGGCTCTGTACTTAAGACGCCAGTATACTTCATCGGACCTGCTAGGCGGACGGCCGAATTGATTAGAATAGAAATGCTAACATGCTCAAGAGACAATGCTAATATAATGAGGTTTAGCAGTTCAACTTTGCCAGGTTCACCAGCTCAGTTTCGCCTGTTAGCACGTTAATTAGCCCGAAACATTAAGTACAGGTGAGGATGATAAAACTAATTTTGGAAGGTATTAAGTAGGGATGCACCGATCTGACTTATTACCAATAGCGATTCCTGGGCTTTGGGTATTGGCTGATGCCGCACTGGTCTGACACGAGTGTTTGATTGATGAGCTGTATGCCTAACTTGTGGAAGAGACTGGGATCATTCTTTCGTGATTATCAGGCTTGACTTAAACATTGCTCTCCTAACTTTGAAAAACAAAATGGAACAAATAAATACATAGATATAAATTTACAGAATTTTTTGTTAAATAATAAATCGTCCATCAGAAACTTGTTAAAAGAAATCTTCAAAATGACTAGAAGTTGCAGCAACACATTTGTCAGGCATAAACAAGAATTAAAATTCCAGTATATAACGTATAGAGTATATAAACATAGAATTGAATTGAATAGATCAGCCCCATTGTCGCCGATACCCGATCCAGCTATTTGAGTCAGTATCAGCCCAATATTGGTATCGGTGTATCTCTAGTATTTAGTCATAAAACAAAGTATTGGACAATTAGAGGATTCTCGAAGTCATTAAAATGTATCCATGGAGACGAGGGCCACAGAGTTGGTGTTGTTTAAGACATGCTTGAACATACTGTGTTGTCCCATCTGCTGTTTTGTATTTACTGTGGCACACGAGCAACAAGTTCAATATTTCAACCCATCCATCAGCTGCTCACATTCAGCGGCCCGAGGCTGCAGTTGGTGCTTCCTGATGTGGATGTTGTGCTCGTCCAAAGTGTCTCTCCAAACAATGTTCTGGGGGTCTGGGAAGCACAGCTGGGGGTTCCCCCAAATATACACCACACCCAACAGGATCTCTGCAGGGGAGACGATACATAAGAGGAGGTTATAAAGTTACTGTTACAGTAGATAACAGATGCTGGATGAAAGGAGGGAACAAAACGCCTTTAACAGATTTAAAGCTGAAGATATTAATAAAATGAATGAGTCAAAACAAATCAACCATTCAGTCTCGACCCCAGTCAAGTTCAGTCAGTTCATACTGGGTTTGGGCATCAACCATTAGCTCTACTATACTGTCACCCTACCTGTGAGGCTACGAAGCCGCAGGGTCCTGAGCCCCTGTTCGCCCAGAGTGTTATTCAGCACAGCCAGGGCGTAGCTGGAGTTGTACAGCTGGCTGCCTCTTATGATCCGAAGGTTGTCCAGAGGCAACAGACTCACTGACACATGAGCTACAAGTACGTAGCCCTGTACCTCCACGATCTCCTGAAGAAGAGGTGATGAGAAAACAAAAGGATGAGTCTGTTGTGGCAATAAAAACAAGTGGACCGACTATAAAAATTGAAGCAACTGAATCCTTGTTTTGTCTATATTTAAATTTCATCTATATAAATATGTAAAAATGTATATACTTGTAGGAAGGAGAGGTCAGGGTTTCCATGAAGGTGTGTGATCTCCAGGTTGCCGTGGACAACCTGGCAGCCAGTGTAGAGCAGCTTCAGGGTCTCGTAGTGATTGTCCAGGCTGGAGGGCAGAGTCAGCTTCATGTCTGTGCCCAGGCACACTGCAACACAGAACACATAGCACCCCAACTTCATCCACCATGTAAAATTCATTGCTCAACATTCATGATATTTTATAGCGAATTGTGTTTTACTGTCATTCAAAATCATTTGGAAAGCAAGCATTATATTAAAAATATAAAATATAAAAAGTATACAAAGGACACTAAGTCCACCTCGTTAACGCTTTGAAAGTTTCTATACACTTGACACTCAAATTAATTGCTAGAACTACTTTAAAAAAAATAATATCATCTTTAACTCATCAACAATAGTTGTTACAAAATGTAATTTAGGTTTACTGGTGCATGAGTTTTTCAGCATGGTTGTGTAACATCTGAATAATCCAATTAAAGTACATAATAAAGAAAACTCCATCAGGGCCTCAGCACCCTGTCTAGAGTTCAGTAATCCAGATAGTATGGCAGCATAATATGTGCATTAAAATTAAGCTTCAATGAACTGCAATGAAAACAGTCAAATGTATGATACTCATTGAATGCATGCATCATAATAATAAGAAAGAAATAAGAAGTTCATACAAAATATTGATTTGATGTCTATCAAATACATTTAAATTCACAACAAAAGCCACCTCAAAACGGATAGGGTGTAATTTATAACTATAAGTTCCCAATATTAAAATGCTGAATACTGAACACCTTCTTGTTGATTATTCTGTTCAGTGCATCAATTAATTATCTGAATATATTATTAAGCAAAATTACCAAACATCTCAATTTCTTAAATGCTGTTTTTCTCATTATGAATTGAATATCTTTGGGTTTTGGACTGTTGGTCAGACAAATTAAAGACTTTATAGCATAAACAATAATTTGATTAATTCAAAGAGTCAAAAAACAGATTTAATAAGAATGAAAAACGTAATTAATCTTTTTCTGTGATAAATACAGAGCAGACCCAGTTGATTAAATATTCTAAGTGTAACCTCTTTCCTTTTTTAATGCTTTGAAACCTCCAGCTGTTACACCTTAGAAGGAGTGCTGCACATTTATAGTCACAGACATTGTGTTAGCCTATACGATACGCTCAGGCTCCAAAAATGAAGGCTGTAAGGACTTAGACTCCACATATCTTGACAATGTAACGGTTTACGAGTGGCCTTGAATGGTTCCTCTGAAATACAAACTATATGCGCTGCCACAGCCTTGTCCCTTAGTATACATGATATAGTTTCCACTGAGAGCAGATTTCCCCGCAGTGGGTCACACACGCATTATATTCAGGGTCATACAGCGCTACAATTCACGGGGGCTCTCGCACACACATAGCTCCCATGCTTTAGCAGGCAGTCACACAGTGGACGGTCCCTCCTCTGCTGAGGTTATAAATGACTTCCTCTGGCCCCCTTCCAACAGCCCTTCAATAGCCAACCCATTTTTCCTGATTGTAGCCCCCCTCCCCCCTATGCTATCCTCGTCCCTCCTTTTGGAAAGCACAGCTCGATGGACTTACATATATAATCAGAGGGGTAGGAAGTACTGGCAGGCTGCAGGAGGGTGATTCCCATAATACACCAGGGTTCAACATAGTTCAGAAGATATCCGCTCAAGACATGCTCTTATCACTTATGTGTGTCCGCCGTGTGTAAAGTTTCCTGGTGATAGCTGACACTCAGGACTTCAGACATATTACAGCCACTGCAAAAAAAGTATTGGGTTATAAAGTGAAAATAAATAAGTTCCACATTCAAATCTGACAGCTACTGCAACAAATGGCTCTATGATTAGTAGAGTGACAGACAAAAATACACACTCAGTCGATGTGTCAAATATCAAATCAAATGATTAATCACTGCCTCCCTCAGCGATATCATCATGGAAAATAGTTCTACATGTCAGGCCAAGAGGGGAGTCTTGCTTTTATTCTCCAGCATTTAAATCATTTTTAACAGGACAGAATATCTAAACAGAAACAAAAATCAGACTCCCTGAAACTCTGTGATTTGCACAAACTACCACACGCAAACACAAACAACCCAGACAGCTCCAGCTCTGGGGATTAAGTAAATGTGCCGTAACAGAGAGCACAACAGAGCAGATTTTCCATTTCTAAAAAGTGTGTGTTAAGCCAGTTCTCAGCTTCCTCTCCTTCTATTCCCTCATTGTTTGCTCTCCAAAAGTCTCTCAGCAACGGCTGCGTGTGTGCATGCGTGGCCTTGTGAGGAGCTGCCCACCCCTCCATCCCTGGAGCCTAAAATACTCCCTCTTTTATCACTTACTTTGCTCCATCTGCCCACTGTCATGTCGCGGCCTTCCTCTTTCAAATTCAATCACTACATCTTCTTTATTAATTGCATTGAGAGTCAAATTATCTCAAAATGTCCCCTCTTTTCCCCCCCATTCATTTATTCCTGTCAATGTAGTGCATGAGTTGTTGCACAACTCTCTTTAGACTCTGGAAAGTGTAATTTCACAGGAATGTGTGTCTTTGCATATCCAGGGGATGACACACCAGTGAGGCGGTGAGGTGTGTGTGGGGGGGTGGGGGGACCTGGAAATTTAGAAAAGCTGGTTGTAGTTCGGTGATAATTCAAGACCCTCCAGGTCACAAGACGATCTCTGCGTCCAGAAGGTTACCAGCACAACTAATGACTGCCACTGACATCCGAGCACACAATGAAAGGTGTGAGTGCAGAAGCTTCTGCACAGCGTATCGTGGCAACTTGGCTCTGGAAACTTCCACTGGTCAAGTGTTTCTATGGTTAACAAGAGAAAGACATGCCAGCTTTTTAACATGTTGTTTCTTAAATCAGTGCCCACTTCTTTGCACGTAGAACAATTTTTGTGTTTACTCAGTGATCAGTGGCGTAAATGCAGAGACAGGTTTTAAAGCATCACTGGAACTTGAAATCAATAAAGTAGTTTGTGCGCCATATCGTCTGGCTTTGTCGGGAGGCAAAAACAGTTGTTACGAACAACCACAATTGAAGGCGGGATGAAAAGCTTGCCGTCATAAAGAGGGGGGGGGGGACAATATGAATGTTTAAATATGGGGGTTACAGCGCAAAGTAGTTTCAGGCAGTCTCTTCTGGAAGACACAAAAAAAAAGGTAGTTGTGTACAGAACGAAAACAACTAAACGGAGACGTTTGCACATTTGCACAGCTGGCCAATCACGGCATGGGGAGGGAATGTCACATTGCCGGTTTTGGAAAATTGCAGAAATTGTTGTACGCAGCTCTCACAATCCTGAAGACTGGAAGGTGTGTGTGTGTGTGTGTGTGTGTGTGTTGGAGAGGGGGGGGGGGGGCTTCAGACCATAAAACAAGCCTTTTGGTTGGATAGTATTGATACCTTTAATGTAACTTTCTGAAGTGAGCTCAGTGATTGGCCAGCTGTGCAGAGGTGAGAAATTAAGCTTGGTTTGAATTCCTCTCTCTCGAACTCTCATGTAATTTATTTATATATATATATATATATATATATATATATATATATATTTATTTAGTTATTTCTGTCATTTTTGGTGCAAACAATGGAGTGGAACACTGTCGATGCCTTCAGGAAGATTTACTACTTAGAGGCTTTTCCCAGTGTTTCATGTCGTAATTTGAAAGTGGCTATGTTTGTCACATCAGATTGTGTCTCATAAGAATGAATATAGACTTGATGAGTGATTTGATCTTTATTTGCCTTCTTCTAAGAGAGAAAGTGGTGAGTTTAAACTATGTCTGCAAACTAAAAGCCAGCTTGAAGCCACACCTGCATGTGGCAGCGTGCCAGTTAGCACAGGGAGTGTGTGCGTGCGTGTGTGTGTTTACCAGTGTGTGTGTACATTAAGTGACAGAAACACGGTGGCAGCCAGGCGTTAGAGTGAAGCACGGTGGGAAAGCCTGCAGCTTTACACACCAGTCAGACAACAGTCAACAGGATCCTCGGGCCTCGACTCTCGTCTGGATCAGATCCCCTCAAAGCTCAACACAAACAGAACAAGCTGATCCAACAGGCCTTCAGTTTATTATCCCTCAGATTTAACGTGTCAGTCCTGATTCTAACACAATGCTAATCCTAGCGTGTCCTGCATAAACGTCACATTTCTCCCAACCTCATGGAAAACATTCTTTCTTCCTCTTCACTCTACTGACGAGGAAGAAAAAACAGGTATTGCTCAACAGACAAGCAGAACAGGATCCGTAATGTACCGGAGCCACACACACACACACACACACACACACACACACACACACACACACACACGCGCACACACACACACACACACACACACACACACACACACACACACACACACACACCACTGCATCACAACATCTCCTGCATACTATTACATATTCACTAACTACAGTTTAATAGCAGATGCATTCAAATTTAGATTTGATTTCAAAGAGAATACAAAATAAGAAATCGTCTGATCATTCTGTTTATGTGTGTATGTATGATAATGAAAAGTTAAACTGAAATTGTTATTTTCAACTCGCAATCTAATGTATATTGAGGGAAATCTGACAGTATGATTTCATTGTAGTGTTTATTCAGAGAACCAGATTGTGTGTGACGATTCACGTTATATCATACATAACCTAAAATCTCTAATCTATCCAATTCTAGAATATATCAATGTTTTATAATTACATTGATAGATGAACCAGAAATACTGGTATGTTGTCCCAACCAAAGCTGGACAACAACAATATTCAATACACACAACTACATAATTCAAGTATTAATATACTGCATTACAATATATGTTATTGCAATGAACTCTACAGTGATGCTAGGTGCAAAAGAATATGTTTTCAAAAACGCTTTAGGTTTAATTTTGTGCAAGATTGTAATTAGCATTTGCTTAAGTTCTTACTCTACAACAGACTGGTAAAAATAGTATATAATAATAATAATCAGGCATCATTTATAATGGGTTTGTAAAAAAAGACCCCTTAAACTCATCATTTGACCAATTAATTAGCTTCTGGGGAAAAATGTTGCAGACACCTACATTGTTTTTTATTAATGGGTTATCGATCAGTTATCGTAACCGATCTAAAACACATTACTAAAGGATTTATGAACGATTAATAAAGCTGTTAGTAGTAACTAATATCAATAATAAAAGGAGGCCTTCTTGAAAAGTGGTACCAACAGACTGAGGAACCACGAAAGCTCTGTATCATGAGTTTCATCAAGATGTAATTCTACTTCCAGTAGTTACGATAACTGATCGATAACAATACTGACCTGAAACGATCGTTACTTTAATTTAAAGTAACGTTATCCGACAGTCAGATCACTTCCACGCAGCTTAGACTGCCGAGTCACGGCCGGCTAAGCTAACCTGCCACCGAGGGTGATCCAGTAGGACTTAATCACTTCACAGGGAGTTTCACTCAATAGGTGCACCAGAGTGTGACAAGGACATGAACTCTGTGGATACTGAGGCCACCCAACACAAAACACACAATATTTTCTCACACCATCTCACACAGGGGCAGGCTATTGAAATTATTTGTTCAGAACATGGAAGGAAAAAACAACAACTTCTGACCTTTGGAGTCATACACTTGTTGGCCACAGGACGTGTGTGTGTGTGTGTGTGTGTGTGTGTATGCGTGTGTGTGCGTGTGTGTGCGTGTGTGTACGTGTGTGTGTGGACAAAAACAATACTTCATTACTGAAACTAAGACCTGTGCATGATGCATCTCTAAATACAGCTGCTACAGACCAATAACAGCTCTCACGCTGAGCTGATGCTCCAGGTGAAGTGCACCAACCTGTTCCCACCAACAATGCAGTTTTGTTTGGAAATCACTTCACTTGTGACTAGTGGCATTGTTTGTGTGTGTAGCAGCGGCGGTAGCAGATAATAAAAGATAAAGACACTCCACTACAATATTTTGTACTCATATTGGTCTTTTTAGAAAGTAAAGAGGACTTCATCCCCAAACATGGTGATATTTCATGTTATCGTGCACTGGCCTATTTCCTCACATGGGCATGTCGATAAATGCTGTCAAGTGCGTGTCAATAAAGCACATATTGGAAGGAATTCTCAGTTATTGATGTGAATATGTTTTCCATTAGCTTATTAAATGTTTTTAAAATCATGTGATTTAGCGTATTGACATCTGACTCTACTTAAAACAGATCTCTGTCAATATGGAGGCCTATGCAGCCATGACTACAAACTACAGCTGCAAATATCCATTATTTTCATGGTTGAGATTAACTGTTTGGCCTATAAAGCGTCAATAAATGAGAAAGAAATATCATGGAGGCCAAAGTGACGGATTCAAATTTCTTCTCTTTTGAGTCCTGAGGTTTTCTTTAGTATTACAGTCCAAACCTCAAAGCCGCAAATAATAATATTTAAGAAGCTAAAATCATGAAATATTTCAACACTGAATCGATTTTCTGGAGATCATCTACTCAATGAATCGACTAACTGTTTCAACCCTGATAAGAGAAAGAAAGAGAAAGTGATGTTGCAGAAAATGCAACATTCTTCCAGAAGACGAAAACAAACTATGAAATGCTCTTTTGCTTAGAATTATCCTAGTTATACTAACGTATGATAACTAATAAAACAGGGGACAAATGTTGGACCATCTTGCAAATATGCACTTGTTTGCACTTTCACTTAGCTCTTGTTTTACTGGCACGCACTCAAGCTCCAAGTGTGACAAGTGGCCCTCTATCAGACAATGTCCTCTTTAGAGCCAGAAGTGAATAATTGACATCGTCATGATCCTTGGCACACAATGGCCCCGTCTGTTATTGTTGTTGGTTTGTTTTTGTTTACGCGCAGAGAAAACTAGCCTTCACGTCCTCCTGCGCGCACCGCCGTCTCTCGGTGGCCCCGAGCTGCACCGGTTCCCAGATTTATCACCTGTTTCACTACTACTAAAACTACTACTACTACTACTACTACTACAACAACTACTACTACTACTACTACTACTACGTTCCAGCGGTGTTATCTGTGCAACAAAATATACTACAAAGGGAGTGTTAGTCAAAACAGTAAAGGCTACTTTGTGACAGGTGTGATTTTGTTCTCCCCCTCTCGTGATCAGCGCTTCATAAACCCCACGAGCCTCCGCGGTGCGCGAGAGGACGAGGGCTCGCGCAGGAATGTGGTCCCATAGCTCGAGATATCGCTCTCTTTCGGGGCCGAGCTGAACGTCAAACACCTCCTCACATACAACCCCGCGCGCTCTACCGCGTCTCCTCCGTGGAGACGCGAGTGTCCGTGTTGCAAACAGGGGAGCCATTTAAAAAGGCGAGACGAGCTGTGAAAGTTACCCACCTTCTCTGCCCCACGCGCCGGCCACCCCGAGCAGCACGGCCCCGACCAACACCAAACTTCTCGCCGCCTCCATCTGCTGCGACCCCGGCGCCTCTAGTCCATATTCCAAAGTTAGACGTGTCTACTGTTCCCGAAGAGGACTTGGCGTATTCCAACTTGTTCTCGTCTCCAGGTTTTTCTTTCCCCTTCTTCTTTTTTTCCTTCTGGCACCTTTATGAGTTGTTGTTCGTTTCTCAATCTCAGTGACTTCCTCCCTAGAATTTTCGTGCCTGTTGGTAATAAAGCGTGACAGCGCGCAGGAGCAGATGCGCGCTCCCGTGAAGGCCTGAGCGGGGAGTGGCAGGTTGACTCAGCCCGCCCTCACTTCAGACTGTTATCTGCAGGGCAGTGCTGCTCTAACTTTACTTTATTCTAACGTGTACATGGCATCCCAGTGGTTCCTCCTTCAGTCAGGACATACTGTCCGTAGGTTTGTACTTTAAAGCTCCAATTCATTAAAAAAAATGTGTTTTGCTTATTGTTACTTCACTTGGATGTTTGAGCTTCACTGTGCAGATCGATGTGAGCCCAGAAAGATGAAGAGGAAAAGTTTCTTTGTACTCACCAGATGATTTAGTGACATCATAACTAGTTTTGGGGCCAGTCGTGGTTCAACTTACAAAAATGTGATCAGGAAACTTGAAGCCCCCGGTGAACATTCATTGAAATATACAAATATATATTTGTTGATTCTGGATTATTATTATATAATGCAGGGGTTGTGCAATATGTTGCTTGTTCTTATCTGGTTGTGTAGTGTGTCCTTGTGATGTGCTTTAGGACATGTTGCTTTGTTTGTCTGTTTCCTTTTTATTTACTACTGAGACAACTATGATAAGACAATATGTTATGTATCATATCACATGTGCAGCATTTGAGTCCAAGACCAATTTCCTTATGTGGATATGGGTATATTGTATCGTATCATTAAGATTTCTTTACCCTTAAAACTATCATCGCCACAGGAAGTGATCAAGTTATGAAATATGACGAACCAAACAACCCTAGCTGAAGAAGTACTCAGCTCCTGTAATACTAGTTATAACTGTATAAAAGTTGAGGGTGAGAAAGATTGTTTCAGAGCATGCAGACCAAATAATTCTTACAATAATCCAATAAATACTCATTCACACACTTTATCTGGCCTCCCTCATTAAATGTTGTGCTGTTTATGTTTTCCAGTTCAATCTTTTTGTGCGTGTGTGTGCGCGTGTGTGTGTGTGTGTGTGTGTGTGTGTGTGTGCGTGCGTGCCGTTGACTTTATTAAAAGGGAAATGATTTGCGTTTAACCAGCTTGGAGCATCTTCATATTTCTCATGCCCTTCACTTCACAGTCACAAATCAGGAGTTGAAGGAGGAAGAATAAATTCTATTCATCCGAATCTATCCACTCTCCCCACCCACAGCAACAAGGGTCAGAGTCCGAGCTCCAGCACGGAGCTATCAGGAAACAACAGAAAGCTACTCACTGAGCCTTTGAGAACACGAGTCCCAGACTTTTCACGATGTTAGTGGTCCGGGTCCGGCTTCCCACAGAATAAGTCTCAGCTGTAAACTTCAGCAAAAATGAATGAACCAAGTTTTATGAGGAGTTCTTAAGTCTTGGATAAAGTTGGCTGTAGAAACATGCAAGTTGTCACATTAGCTATGAAGTTATGCTTTTCGAATGCATATGCATTTTCTGCCCCAATATTCAGTTTTCATAAAATAAATACAATTATAATATAAAAAACGTTCCGTAGGCAAGGGTTGCAAAAACGTATTACTGTCTCTTGTGAAAAAATAAATATTTGTTGTGGTCTGTTTTGGGGGTCAACAAGGCGGTGAGAGATATGTGTGCAAGTGAGAGAGTCCAAGGACAACTATTACACAGACGGCAAATAATACAGTTCCTGCCAATGAAATAAAGGCTTGTTTTGGACAATGAATACATGCCAGTTGTACTTGCTTACTTAGATCAACAGGTGTATAACATAGACAGGCCTGGAGGAATCTGTCGTGGTAATATTAGAGACATAACAACAAAGAATCTGTGCATATGATACTGGCACAAATGGTACAATGTCAGCAGGACCTTCAAGCTGCAGTGGAAGAGGGGAGGGATGAATCACAGACTATACATGTCACTGTTTGTGTCCTGGATGCTCTCTTTGCACCTTGTTTATGAGGTTGAGCATGCATTTATTTTATGTATCAATTACCAAAAAGAATTACCAGCAAATATATAGAGAAAATACACTATCAGGGCTGACAATGCATTGTTGTATACAGTATTAAAACAGTTGTTTCAAACATGTTTGACTTGTGATGCTTTACCAAATACCTATCTGGTTGCGGCCCCTTGGCATGTTTCAGATGTCTTTGAGCTGTAATAAGTTTCACCAAAGATATACATTTACTCTCTAATCTTACGAATAGTTTCATTTCAAACAATAATTTGAGGCACAAAGAGGTGAATCTATCAACACAAAAAAAGCAAAGATGAGATCCATGTCCAACAAATGAACACAGATTTGTGGAGCAGAAGTTAGATTCTTCTTCTTACCCCTATGTTGTGAACTATTGGACTAAACCTGAGCGAGTAGGATTGGTGAAAGGTGGTCGTGCTCTGAAATGAACTAATATATACCAAAAAAAGAACTTAAGAGGTTCTTGAAAGTGAAAGTTGCCCACCTCACTCCAATATGTATCATTGTTGAGAACCACTAAAACAAGATAATTGAAGAAGAGAATCACATTCACAGGATAAAAGGCCAAGTCTCTAGTAAGGAAACAAACAAGCTTAATTCCTTATCAACAAAGAACACTTTTATTTGTTCCATTTCTTTTTTTTTTTTGGTCAAATATTAGATGTGAGGTGGAGGAAAGTGCACTCAGTAGGAGAGGTGATGTTCACAGGGCAGCAGGCAGGGGGCAGCAGATGAGTGGGAGGAAGAGGAAGATGTGGTTATTGGGAAAGGAAGAAAGAAAGAAAGATGATTTACAGAGTAAAACCTGGTGTTGGTTTAATGCTAATTCACAAGAAATCTTGAACTTATTATAACAGAAACCAATGAGATAAGTTTCTTCACAGTAGTCAGACCACTTTCAGTTTTGAATAGGCTGAGATTTTGGGATAAATTTAAATTAGATTTTGTTGGTCTAGCTTTTTAGAGGGCCACAGACACCGTTCCATGAATGTCAGTGGTTAATAAACATCACTACATCTGAGAATATGAACAGTTTGGGCAAAGAATAATTAGAATATGCACTATATAATGTTTCTTATCTCATAAGGAAAGTATCTCTGCCATGATTTCAGGAATCTTTCTGCCACCCAAACATATGACAACCTCCACGTGTCTTTCTTTCTCACCCGCCCACCCCCATCACAGGCTGTCAGCAAAGCTAAATGTATCCATCGTCTCACACACATTCACACCGCAAACCTCCAACATGGTATATATATATATATATATATACACACACACACACACACACACACACATCAGTAGTTTTACAAATGCATCCAGAACAATCTAGCTCTCTCTCACACACACACACTCAGTGATTCGGTTTACGATGGCAAAAACAACACAATGTGGAGTCAAGGCAACGTGTACACACACACATACTGTACTGGTCATTGTTCTCACACAGAAATACAAAGGCATGGGCAGAATTTCAAGAACAAAAATGCACGTAAATGTCCACACATGCGTAAAGTGCACATATGGAAGAGAACCTCTGATGGACGAAGACATACACGGTATGAATTCTAGAGCTTTTTGGTGCCAACTCTGAGAGGAACAGACACATTTGATAAAACAGAAGCGACATGCTCATCGACGAGCAGGCTTGATACGATATGTAAGGCCGACATGGAGGGAAAGGGAGTGTTTGACGTGATGGGACAGTTATCTGAACAGCAGCTGGTTGTGTGCGTGTGTCATTCTGAGGATCATTACAGCAAGAAATGCAACCAAATCCAGATAATAGGCGTCAAACAAACACCTAAACACTCATTCACACACACCACCTAACCCCAGAATTTATTTGACACTCTTGATGGGAAAAAAAAGCCCCCAGCTTCCTGTTGCAGCTTATTTCTCCAACCTCGGCCATTTTCTCCCTCTCCTCACACTAAAAGGCAATCCAGGTGAATTAAAACAATATTTCCATTCCATGATCATCCGCCATATCCCACCCAAATAAAAAAAATCAAGTAATCAAAATGTAATAAGTCAACAAAATAAAGCACACAAATTGGTCAAAGACAACAGAATTAAAACAACTAAGGCAGCTGATAGATATTAAAATAGACATGTGAAATGATACAGAGGAGTATAAAAGACAAAAGCAGCAATGGAAACAATGCAGGCACAAAAATACATGTGTGATGGTGAGAAAAAAACCCCGGTCAGCTAGAATGGCCTCCAAACATAAACCCCCTCCCCCCCCCTCTCTCTAGAACAATCCACTGGCAGCCCACTTCACAAGGGGCAACTCTCTGTGTCCGCCAGTCCTCTTTTAGCACAGACGTACTCTGATACATGCCGTACCAAATGCAGTAGGTCATGATGGCCTGGCAAGGGATTTGGTGCCATCTATTGTCGGCCACAGCAAACTACCATCTGTGCAGAGCTGAGCGTGACACTTAAGAGGCTGGTGAGGGTAAAATCATTGGTTCAGGGGATCAATCAATTTCAGAAGCACCCGAGATTCGAAGGAAACAGGATATGCAACCCAATCATCACAGTTTTCTGTGGTGGAACACGAAAAGCTTTTCCTTCCTCCTGTTTTGATGATAAAAGAAACGCGGAGCACATGTCTGTACAGGGCAAAGTTAAGTAGAGCAAGCATCCATCGTGATCCGAAAAATAGAGAAAGTAACCCCACCCCCAGATAAATACTAAAAATTCTTAAAACGAGAGACTTGTAAACAAAATCTACTTTGATGGAAGTCAATGTGGTGTCATGCATGTCATCTGGGAGGCTGGGCTACTTCCGTGTTCGGGTGTCCGGCTGCCCTGATTGGAGACGTGCAACGGTGTAGGCGTGGTGAAGAGGTGATAAGCTCCTCCTACTCGACTTTGACGCCCATCTTCTCGGTGTTTAGAAGGTAGAGGCTGTCGTCTATCAGGAAACTGGAGGGAGAATGAAGTAAGGATCATTTTTCAGGTATTTATCTCCACTAACAATCATTTGAATTATCTCCTTTTTTTATTTCAAGGCAAGAATATAATCTTTCTTTCTTTATGTGTGAAACACAAGACAAAGCACTTGAGGGGACGAACCTGTAGAAAAGGAAGTGCACTGGTACTGTGCTAAGGTGCCAGACAGCGTGAGCATCTAGGACCCAGAGCATTGGGGGGAAGTCCATCAGCTCCAGAAGGGCCAGACCATGAAGCAGCACCACCACCAGGCCGCACTTCCACCAGTATGGCAGGGTCCGCCGGTTCTGCCAGCACCAACACAGCCACCACAGGAGGTTCACCATGCCTTTAAAAAGACAAAAAACGTTAAGAACAATGGAATAAAATGTGTAATTAAAAGTACTCGTAAGTATAAACACAGTAGATTTTTTTTTTTTTTTTTTTTTAAATAACAACTATCAAAATTAAGTTATTACAACGAGCCAGATTTAATATGACTCTTGAGGCATAATGCCGTACCGATTGTGACGTTAGCAGCCATGTTGTAGCCGTAGTCGAAACTGACAAAGGTCAAGAAGGACACATGCGAGGTAAAGGCCAAGATGAGCAGAACTCCCACCATGCTTGACACCCCAGGTCGCCTCAGACCCAACGTTCTGACAGAGAGAGCGTGAACAGAAGAAAATGGATTAACAGAAAGTTACATTTCACATGAACCACAACACAAGAGTCCCAGAAGAGGTTTTTGTCTTCCACTTCTGTGACAGAAGTTGAACTAAATAATTCATTATTGTCATGAATTTATAAACATTAAAACAGAAACTTCCAACAGGGTCAATGATAAGTGGAGTTGAATGGGATTTGAATTCTCTTGCGACCTTATCTGATCTTCTATGATGGGACAAATGAGAACATTTGTAGGAGTACCTGTTTTAGAGCTTACCTGACACAGCATAGGTAGATGGAGTACAGAATGACCGCTGTTGCACAGAAATAGTCCATTTTCTGGAAGAGAATATCACAGAGACAAAAACCATAATCAAGATCAAGAGGAAAAGACTTACAGTATATGTTACTGAAAATATCTGGCACACATCTGTCAGTAATGTTACTGTTTAGCTAAGCTAATTAGCCAATAAAACATACCAAAAACACTAATTTCAGCATGTGGTCATTCAGATCAAAAGATATTTTAGCAGCTCGCCACTCTGTTTATAATAAAGTTGTATCAAGTGGTATCTTTTTTT
Organism: Ophiodon elongatus; assembly: GCA_016806645.1. Lineage (NCBI taxonomy): Eukaryota > Metazoa > Chordata > Actinopteri > Perciformes > Hexagrammidae > Ophiodon > Ophiodon elongatus. The sequence goes on from JACSYO010000093.1 coordinate 727,614, forward strand.
TTTAATTAACACTGAATGAACTGAAGGTTGCTTTTATCCGCGCTCAGCTCATTGTTTCAGTCCACTGGTTTGCATATTGAGTCCTAATTGCTCTCACCGACCCGCCATATAAACAGCGATCAGCTGCTGCCTGCCCACAAGCTGACTGAACAGATGTTTTTCTCAGAAGTAAGTGAACCAAACTGCGGCTGAAAGGTGAGAATTTATTCTTTTTACATCAGTCAGGTAGAGAGAAAGAAAACTCTGAAAGGATGCCTATGCTGCCGTTTCTTCTGAAAGCGTGACTTTGGAAGTCGTCGCTTACAGGTATAAGGCCATAAAAACTTGACAATCCAATTATTATTTTTGTTATATGGCTTTTTTTTCTGCCATCAAGTGAACAAAAACCAGCTGGTGCAGTTTTACAAGTATCTCTAGGCAGTCAACAAGCATTACCTCTGTGAGATAGGTGTCCCGAGTGTGAAAGACTGTGGACCAGAACCAGGCATTAAGGGAAACCTAAAGAAAAACACAGGCCCTTGTTAAACACGCATGGTACATTTTGTCATGAGTGTATGATCATAGTATTTGTGTATTTATTTGTGCCAAGTTCTTTCATTCCCTCACCAGAGAGAAGGCGTTGATGGTGTGGTACATGGGGCTCTGGCGTGGCACCATGCTCCGATAGCGCAGCAGCATGAGAAGGCAAGACAGGCCATTCAGCAGAGAGGCCAGGGCAGAGGCCGGCTCCTCAAAACACAGGAAGCGCGTGAATGGCCACTATGAGAAATAAAATACATTTCACATTTGACTTAAAATCGGGTGAATACAACAACAACAACAACACTTGTTCTAGGCTAGTTCTAATATAATCTACTGATTTAAGTGAACTGAGCCCAGTGTCCTCTCCAATACTAAATATCTTTGTTGTGATGCACACACGGGCCTCTGTCAGAAGCACCAACCTTGCCGTGGAACTGTGGGATTCTGTACCCCTCGGCCTGGTAAAGGCCCACGGTGGTCCACATGCATTGATAGCGACAATCATCGCGGCATGTCCAACCTGCATCACAGGAGAGAGGAGAGAGGAGAGAGGGTCAAAAGGGGCAAGTTCAATTCAATAGGGACAAATGTTCACCGATAAAATACATCTGGCATTAAAATACAACTGTATAGAACTGAAACAAATGTCAAATGACATTAGTTGGCAACAACATATTTTCAATGGCTGAAGTATTATTTTTTTTAAACATTCTCTGGTTTTCTTCTTCTTCAATGTGAGAAATTGCTGTTTTCCTCTGTTTTAAATCAATAAATTGATATACGTATGAGTCCTGTTGCTGGTCGAACAAAACAAGATATTTGGGCTTTTGGGCTCTGGGAAACTGTGATGGGCTTTTCATTTCTGACATTTTAAAGTTGACTAATTGAGTAAATAAAATAATGGTTAGTGGCAGCCCTTAAAATGTGCAGCAACAGAGAAGGAGGCACTACTTCTTAGTTTCTCTCGTCTGGTTGGATTACAGTATCAATTGTTTCTTCTTTTCAAAATGTTGTGTTTTTAAATCTCACACAGACACACTATACAATTGCTAACGATCTACTGAAGGTGGAGTACATACAATACACAATATACAATAGGTCTTTTGTGACACCTTGCTCGGCCAGAAAAACTGGCTTTCAACTCTCAGTCAGTGTCACGTGTAAGATATACTGCGTTAAAAAGCCCCTTGCAGCCATGACAGACGAAGCTAGATGTTAACTGTGAGCAAAGACAGTCAATGGCTGCATTTGACAGGGTATTACCGCCAAGTACGTTGGGTAACGTTACTCTGTTTAGAGTAGCAAGCCGGAGTTAGCCCAACTTACCTACCAACAACAACAACAACAACTCACCTGTGAGCGCCATGTACTGCGGCTGTGCAGACTGGAAGCCCCGGAGCCGGTCTCCGGTGCAGTTGGTCCGGACGCATTGCTTCACACAGTCTCGGTACACCGGCTCCTTGTCGCCTTGAGAAGACCGGACAGTGGGCACCGACAGCAGGAGCAGCACGACGGCGGCGGCGGTCACGGCGGGAAGTCCGGCAGATGTGCAGCGGGGTGCCGCTGAGGCCATGGCGGCGGGTCTCGGCCCGTCGGGACTCACGAAGGCACAGCGGGACGACAGCGATGGCTTCCGCAGCCGACGGTCCACGTTACCAGGGCGACATTCCTCGTAAGCGGTGACCACCGGGCTTGAAGTGTGTTACAGTAACAGTTCAGTGTGTCCGCTTGTCCCCCTGTTCTCTCGCCAGGGTCAAGTTACACACTCGCACATCGGTTTCCGGCGCGCCCCCTTCAAAATAAAACATTCTCCGGTGGACATTTGTGGACGCTTTTATTTTGAGTAACAAAACATCAAGTTATAGCTGTAGTATCAGTAGTGTTCGGTCTAATCTTTCCACTTAGCTTTAAGAAATAGCTCTTGTTTTGCGAGTATACTTATTTGTTAAATTCAATACCGTTTTTTTAGAGCGACATATTTGTATCCTTTGTTTTGAAGGCAGGACGTTTTGTTTATTGTTTTTACTTCCTGTTTTGATTTCGACGTCACAGTGTCACGTGACTCATTGATCTATTGATTTTGTGAATTCATATAAATATATTGATATATGACAGTGCAATATAATATATTTGTGTTTTTGTTTATTACAGTATAGTAGTTTAAATACACTAGGGGAACTGGTGATAATAATACAAATAAAATAAACAATAATAACAACAATAATAACAAGAACAGGCACTAGTATAAGACCAGTATAACATTAACAGGTGTCTTCCCTACTGTAGAAAATGCCTCATGCTTTGAATATGCAAGTATGTTCTCACTGTCTAACTTTACACACTCATTCATCACTAGTCACTTTCCACCGCCTGTCAACATCAGTGTTTTGCAAGAGGTAAATGAAATAGCCTTTTAGGGAAATTGATGGCTGAACTATCACTTACTTCCTTTAAGTACGTGATAGTTCTGAACCCAGCTGCAATACAAAGAGCAAAGTTACAATCAACTTATTTTTAACAGGAAAACATTTGCCAAGCACTCTTTGGCAGAAAAAGTAGGAAAGTTATATAAAAATCCTTTATTCGGTCATGCACACTGGTTTAAAATGCAGACAGGTTTTGACCAGAAGATCTTTATCACAGCGGAAATAGATTGATTACACCACCCTATGATAGACATTAGGTTGAAATAGACATTATTCCCTCAGATAGTGAAATTACCAACATCCAAAAAGAACTATCATAATGATATCCAAAAAGTTCTGCATGATCATGTCCATATATACAAATCATACTATTATGCAGTCCCATCAATAATTACAACTATGAAGGTTATATATTAAAAGGCTTTATAATGTATTTCTTCATTCAGAACCAAATATAGTAAAGAATAAAATCTGAAAAGTTTCCCTCTTAAGTTTTTTTTTTCAAAAGTATTTCTTATCTGTTTGTGAACCTCAGATATCAAACTGTTTTTCATGCTCTATGACTCTAGATGGATATATTGTATGCAGCTACTATAGACATGGTGACATATGAAGTATTACATTCTCACACTGCATGCTCTATGGAAAATATCTTATACTGAAAACTGAGGTTGTATAATGTTCATTTGTGCATCCAACATTTTAGCCAGTCCAGTTTTCCCAGATTGATCAATTGCAGGAGGAGTGAAACTGTGTTTCCTATGAAAGTGATGCTCATCACTGGAGTTATAACAAGACAATGAAGGATAGTTTCATCCAAGCCCAGAATATGGGACACTGTCATACTAATTATTGGAGGAAAATAGGAAGTAAATGTAATTAGAAAGTTGTTGATGATGATCTTCACAGCCTTCTTCTTCTGGGGGTGGATGTCTTTTCCTCCAAGTTTAGATCTCTTCAGGGTCCAGATGATGGAGAAATCACAAAATCCAACAACAGGGAGAGTCAATGCAAAAAAACAGATTGGTTTTAGGTCACTGAAAATGTCATCAATACTGACAACAAAATGAATTCCAGCAGCAAACGTCACAGTCCAAACACCAACAGCCATCACAACCCTGGGAGTCAAACTATTCCTCACCCGATAAGTAACAGGATGAACCACAGCCAGGTAACAGTCCAGACAGATGCAGGTTATGAAGAGAGGCCTCCCACACAAAGTGAATGAAAGTAAGAAGGCAAAAAATTGTTCAGACTTCAACTTGATTGGCAGGTCATACAAGTGTGGTAGAAGAAGGAGTGAATTAATCCCATCCAGGACAATGAGATTTGACATGAAGACATCATTGGGGGTCAATGAGGTTCCTTTTCTTCCTTTCTGAAATATGTCCAAAAGTATGACAACACCTCCAGGAAATCCAAAAACAAAGGAAACTATAATGACACATGACCAGAAGATAACACCCCCCGGATGGTCTTTACACGGAGAGTTGTCAGCTGTTGCATTCGAGTAGTCAGTGAGGTTAAGTAACCAAGCCATTTGGATTTGTTGTATTGGAAGAAAAAAGCAACGCAGACCTTTCGTTCACTCTCTTATTAATCAGTTGAAAGCACCAACAGCAAGTGAACCCAATAAGCCGACCTCTTGCTGTAAGTGAAATGACAATATGACAGCTGTGTTTGTGTGAGTTCTCTTGATTTGAATAATGTATGTGCAGCAGTGAAAGTTGACGAGGCACACACCTCATCATCCATCACATCTGTCTCACAGATTTGAATTCATTTTACTGTAAAATCAGGATGTGGAAATGATTATGTCGTGACACATTTTAATCTCTGTTCAACAAGCGAATGAAATAGAACCTGATAAGTGATGAGTGATAACATGCTGTCATTAAAACAGGCATTATGAAATAAAAGGGTAAAACTAAAATAGGTGCCTCGCTCAAGTTTACCTTCACAGGAGTTGTTGTGTGCGGAATTTAATCTAGCAGCCCTTAATTGACAGGCCATCTCTGGAAAAACTACAGCTTTCTCCTTACCAGGTTATTCTTATCTGTTAGGTGTTTTCCATTTTTGTGTCCCTCTGTCTTGCACATTAAGAGTAATGAGTTGATAAAGCGTGGAGAGATTACTCAACTGCAATTCAGCGTGACACATTTGGTATATTTTCTACTTGGGGATTTTGATCACTTATCCACATTTTTTTGATCGCCTTTTAAAAGCAGGCTAATCGATCAAAACCTTGACATTGCTTCAACATATGCATATATGACAGTCAGTGCTCGACAAGTCCAGGGTCAACCAGCACGCCCCCACTTAAACCAACAGACACAGTGTAATACGAAAGTTAGTGGATTTTATTTGTACTTCTTTATTTGTTACAGTCAGACACAATCACAACAGGAGGAAACAGCAGTGAGCGGGAGGAGGAAGAGTCATCAACAAAGACTTTTTACTTTTGATCATTTCTCCCCTCCTGCCCACTCACCAGCTTTCACCATCTCTTTACCTATTTACAAGATTTTGAAGTTAAAAAAAATCATGTTTTCCTATTTTTCACTGCAACCTTTCCCTTTCATCCTGTTTTGAAGAGAAGGAGCGACGTATTTAAGAGAGGCGGGCAGGCAAACTATTATAGTTCGGTACTCACACTCTCTTAATGTGCGCTGCTCTCCATTTTCAAACAAAGGGACAAATCCATTAAACACTCTGCGTCAGGTTGAGACTAACAGACCACTTGGGTCAGGCTGCTTTACTTGTTTCAAGTAAGTGACTGTGCATGCACCACAGCACCCAAAAGACACTTCTGACTGACAGCTGTATACAGCTGTCAGTCACTACATTATGCATAAACACTGCGTGTAGGTATGATGCATGCACCGCTGGCCTCAACACAGAAGGACAGAATGGATGATGGGGGAAAAGAAGGAGAAACAGCAGGCAGGAGCCGAGATAGAGAGAGTGTTTCGGTGCCACAAGATTATTTTATTGAAAATAATCCCATGTCTCTCTGTTGGTGCTCACACACAAACAACCCACACAGCCGTCAGTCCTCTCACTGAGTATCTCAATAAACGAGACAAGTCTTTTTCGTAGTGAGCTGGCAAGCGGAAAGAGCGGGCCGGGGGCACGGAAGTGTGCGAGGAAGCCGTCATGGTCGGAGAGAAGGGGGAGTGGGTAGATGGTCGGTCGCGTACGGGGTGTCAAGGGAGGTGGAGATCTTTAGAGGGGTGGATTTTAATCTTCCTTCTCTTCTCCGTGTGTGATGACGTAGCAGATGCTCTTGTAGTCCACATTTCCAGCCACATCAGGGGGGAAAGCAGCCCACAGGTTGGTCATCTGCGTGGGAGAGATCAAAGACACGGGCTTACAAACCCTGGGCAACTCAAGACAGAGTGGAAACGCGAGCGAGACAATGGCGGTTTAGCTCACCTCCTCAGCGGTGAACCTGTCGCACTGGGTGGTCAGGAGCTCCTCAAGGCTGGAGAGGGGAAATGGAGGAAAATATATCAGATGGTCTGTCTTGATTCAAGATCGTCACAAAGAGCTAAAATGCTGATGTGATAGACTGTAAATTAAAAGCAAAGCCCTTACAATTCCTTCTTGATAGAGCCGGTGGCCTCGGGGTCCAGGACCTTGAAAGCGGTGACGATGACGTCCTCGGGGTCAGCACCTAAAAGTAAAATATAATAATGACTATAATAACTATAATAATGATAATGATTACATATTAATCCTGAATTATATCAAGGATCTAATGTGAGGGAAAATGTACGTAGTGAGACAAAAAGTGACACAAGCGTAGTTGTCTTCAGCTTATATTAAAAGAGTGTCACTCACCCTTCAGCTTCTCGCCGAACATGGTCAGGAAGACGGTGAAGTTGATGGGGCCGCTGGCCTCCTTCACCATGGCCTCCAGCTCCTCATTCTTCACGTTCAGTTGACCCATGGTGGCCAGCACGTCCCTGAGATCGTCCTTGCTGATGATGCCATCTCTGTTCTGGTCAATGATTGTGAAAGCCTGCCGGGGACAGTGAGGAAAGACGGGGTCAGTAAATGATTTGATTTGTTGGGGCTGCACCAAATGTTTCACCCCCTCCTCTGGTGACATTCAGAAGCCATCAAACTATAAACTACATTGAATTAAAACAGTGAAAATTGAGATCCTCACATTTCTCACAAGTCCTCGTCATAAGACTTGCTTATGATGATTATTTGCGTGCGATAGCCTGCTAACATAAACGTGTAAATGCGGTGGCGTTCTCCACCTCTCGTCCCACATAGCTGGGTGTAGCACCCAGTGAAACCAAAGATGGCATTGCAAACCTTTTGGGACTTGGCAGCTGGTCGACCACTTGTCTTTCTAAGGTGTTAAAATGGTCTCGGAATGTGGGACAAGCCCATTGCGACATTTAAGGAGAAGGTATTGATTACAGCTGTCACCCCCCCCCACCCCTTTCCTGTTTTTGCCTTGTGACTAAATCTGATGACCCTGTCTCCAATGTTATTCCAGCTAAGCTGCTGTCACAATTGTGCTCTCTTTTATTTATACCTTTAGACGAAGGGAAAGCCCCCGAGAGACCCTCGTGATCTAACAACAGCAATTTTCTAGTTGAGGGACGGTGCTACATCCTTAATTAAGAAAAACGTTCTTTAGGTAACAGCAAAACATTTTGTTCCTTTTTCCTACCGCTAAACGCAGACTCAACTTTAGGATCTGAAATGTTTTCTTGTTCTTTCCACCTTGAGCCTCTCTTTCCTGCTTTGATTAATATTACCGTCCACCAGCTGTTGGGCGGCATTCCAGTGGGGTCACCGAGCGTGACGTGAGGTGTTTTGAGTCTCTAAAGAGGATTACTGAGCTACCGTGATGGAGAGGTAGCTCCTGTCATCGGAAAAAAACTCTTGATTTAGTGTCCGGTCATGCTGACGGGACATTCTTGCTTTCATGCAGCCATCTGATAAGGTCTATAGCTGCAGAGGTCAAACGATACATGCAGTCATAGCAGTGTACAAAATGTCCCTTTTGTCACATGGCTTAGAAAGACCTCAATTTAGACTGCTCGAAAACTTTAGCTTTGAAGTACGTGAGATGTGATGAAGAAAATGTTACCTCCTTGTACTCCTGGATCTGGCTCTGCTCAAACATGGAGAACACATTGGAGGATCCACCCTCTCCCTGCTGCTGCCTCCTCTTGGCCTTCTTGGGTGCCTGGGGAATGAAAGGTAATATACATTTTTAATATACAAAAAATCAATCAAACAGACTTCACTATATGATGCGGTGATCCTGGCTAACTCTAAGCGAAAATAAAATAAAACTGCATGTTTCAGTAACTTCTCCATCCATATTGTGGCTAAGATCAATGAAAGGATGCTCAAAAAAGTCTAATTAAATCACTGTATCTGGTGGTAGAGTTTTTTTCCCGTAAAATAAATCTATTCATATTGAATCTATCACCCAATTTAGAGTCAAGTACAATGTAATGGTTTTGGGGACTACTATAATAAGCCAAATATCCCAAAACAATTTGAATTTTAGTAATTCATCACAGTTAAGGTTTGACATGTTTAGCTCAAGCCAGCAGATACAGTTCAGGCTGGGTCCAAATCCACCAATTGGGAGGCTCAGCTCAAGAGACTACTTTATGGTCTGTTGGTAATCCAGATAGGTAAATGTATCAGTGATGCTTTCATCTCATCAAAGATCCTAGATCCCTAGAGACTGTTCTTCCAAGGAACATGGCCAAACTCACCATCTCTCAAGTTTTTGGGATTGTTGGTGGTCAAGAAGAGAAGCCTACGCCAAGCCGGTGTGACTGACATGTAAGCACTGGATCCTAGGGGCCTTATATACTAGCCCACGGGGGGCTAACTTTAGCCACACCATCAGGTTTGGCAGGAAAACAGAGCTGAGGGAAAGTAAGAGAAAAGGGGAGGAGTTAAGAGGTGGCGGGGCAGATCGGCTTACCGATGCTCCGAAATAGGCCCCAGGAGTCTTGGAATGAGGTGAATTCAATGCCAACACAGTCCCCACTTTGGTGTCATCGGTGGACTAATATGGCCAAACTGACAGGACATGCTGAGGGACAACTCATCGGCCCCTGTACCGCTCTTCTTCATCTTCTTCTTCTCCTTGACACACTTGAGAGTCTTTGTTGTGGCTATTTTTGTTTCTATTGCATCCACCGTGATTGAACAAAACCCAGCGTATGATGACAAGCTGCTGCCGCTCTACTTCCTTGATGCACACCACACGTACAGGATTAACATCAATTAACAACCTCAAGCTGGTCAAGGTGCCAACATGTGCTCGCAGTTGACATATTCTGAAGTCATCACCTGTCTACATGATAGGTTTGGTCTAAGGTTCGTGTCCGCTACCAGTCGTAGCCAGCGGGGTTTATAAACAGTCATGAAACCTGAAAACAGTTGGCTGATGGATATTGGTTCTGCTCCAGCAATGACACGCGACTGCTAGGCCTCTTCAAACACTGACCTTGCATCAATGAGAAATGTAAACAGTCCTTTAATACCGACACTGGCACCTGGAAATACTTTCAAAGCATGTTTGTTTTAAAAAAGTTTTTTTTTTTTTTTTAAATCTAAAGGCTGGTTTATTTTGCATGTTGCTTCGTGGCTTTGTGTCTGGTAGAGGTGCAAAATGCGATACACCTGTTAGAAAATAAAGATAAAGTTCAGAAGAAAAGTTATCTTTTGTATCACATGCATGAGAAATTCTCAAATATTTAATCTCTCTCTGTAGAAGGAGGGCCTGTTTATGTCACAATAAGTCCCATGTGTGATGGGAAACAACAAATGATGATTAAGCAGCTTTGGGTGCACTAATTTGGGGTGCTTCTGGAGGTTCCCAGTATAGTTGCCTTAGAACAGGAGAACTGTGGCCTACCCACTTAATACCATATATGAGCTCCATAGGCTGCCATAAATCACACAAGCTAAGGCATGTATGTATTGGGATCCAGCACCAGCGTGAACCGATACTTTGGGACCAATTTACCTTTTTTTTTATTTAATCTGATCCTAGATCCTGCCACTGATTATTAAAAATACTAGATAAGTTATTTGCAGAGGACACAAAAAATAAATAAAGTAAAGAAGGTCGCGGGCAGCAGAGCAGACGCTTCAAGTATGGGCTTGAAGGTGACAGAGGGAGAAAGAGACCAAGCTCTGTCAAAGACCATAAAACAGGACAGCTGTAGCGACTGAAATAGCGCTGCCTCCCCCCACCATTCTCTTTCTCAGCCATTTTGACTCTCTTCTAAAATTCGACAGACTTCTCCCTTCTTGTCCAGCTTTGCCCCGATACAAGTGCCAGTCCTTTTTTTACCCACAGTCACTGGCACTTTAATTCACTTGCATACGGACACATTGGGTAATTAATTGATCAATAACACTTCACAGATTAACAGATTAACAGGGCTCGGTATCAAACCTCGCTTTGGTAAGAAAAACAAGCAAGCAACCAAGCTGGCATCAAACATCTCGTTATCCGGTTTATTTATTATTTCATCAGTTAGGCCGTGGTTTAAAATCATAACTTGGCAAAGTTCTTGTACAGCTGTTTGTGTTTGGACAACATTGAACAATTTCTAAATGAAAAACAAGGCTTTTGTCGAGAGGCATGGCTATAAATCTGAAAGGTTTCAGTATCATTTTGGTATCCGTACAGAAACTCTGGTATCAAGTCAGCTAGTATCAAACTAGAATTACCATCTCGTGGTTGTACGTCTGCCAACCAGGGGAGTTGCAGTTTACATCCATGTCTGTCCAAAATGTCATTGCATCCTTTTCAACATTTGTGTGATATCGTCATAGTTGGCATGTGAATTCTTGAGTTATGCCCAAATATGTGTTTTGTGAGGTCAGTGACCTTTTGCCACCAAATTATAATAAGATTAGTCATCGTTGAGACTAAGTAGACTTTTGTACCAAATATGAGGAAATTCCATCAGGTGCTCCTGAGATATCCCAGTTCACGAGAATGGTACAGACATACAGACGTTCATACGGACAACCCGAAAACATGATGATAAAACCTTATACCATGGCCACAGTGCATTTTCAATTCTGATTGACAGGTGTGGATTAATTTGGGTAACCAGACATGAATGTTGTGGGTCTTTGTTTGCAGTTGGTGGTACTGTCTTTGAAAATATGGCATGAGACCCGTTTTTAAAGTTCACTTGGAGAAATCACTTCACTGTTCAAGATCGAGAAACAAAGATCAATAGAGCATGAGATCATTTATGACATGAGTAAAAAATAAACAGTATGCTCTTGAACACAAATATACACTAAAGAATCTCAACAATAATTGTTGTAGTTCTAATTCATATATACATAATAACGTATCTCTGTAATGCAACCACAGGTATTGAAATTAAGGTTTAGACATTGTTTAATTTCACACTTTCTATCCAAAATCAATTAAGTTTTCCTCCTGAACAACGTTACCACCTTGTCCCCTCTTTGACCAATCAACAATCAGTTCCTTCACCTCTTTTCCAAAATCTTCATGCAACTTCGTAAAATCCTCCTTGGTGCCTATACAGGCCCCTGCCCACTCCCCCAAAGGCGGAGCAGGAGTGTTAACAGGCACAACATTTGCGCTCCTCTTGGGCCAGAGCTTGGGCGATTTCTTACAGGCCGTCTTGGACGAAACGGTCGTAGGTAGAAGCATCTGATTGGAGCTCAGACCGAGCCCCGCTCCTACACCCGCTGCTGGATACGAAGGCAGTGTCGCAGAGTGTGTGCTCTGATGGGCTGCGGGATATCCCGCCTCTGCTGTGCTGAAATTTGGCCTGCTGAACGGGTTGGTTGGTTCACTGGGGAACTCACCTAATGCATCTGAGGAAAAGAGCAAATAAGACAAGCAGAGAAAACATAAATAACAGCTGAAGTGACGTCAACAGAGAGGCTGAAGCTGCTCACATTTCACTGCCCTCTTTTTTCCTCCTCGTAAAGTAACAATTTAATTTTCTCGCAAGGCTGCACAATCAGAGGATAAAAAGTGGTGTAACACTTTAACTATGACCAGCGTCACTCTTGGCTTACCATGGCACACTTGGCACCAAAATGTCTCTTTCCAAACCTAAACGTAAGATTGAGCTGAGACGAAGACGGTTTTAAGAACGGTGGAAAACTGATAATTCTTCTGTGGCCTTTAATGAGACCTGTCTCATTTCAGCCCCCCCAAAAAGATCCCCATAATACATTCAACATAAAAAGTGTTATTAATTACCGTAATTACATATTAATAACTACATACTGAAGATGCATACAAACAAACACCTGTATTAAATAAAAAACAAACTTTGTGAAATGTATCATGTTCAGTCATTGATGACTTACCATTAGAGGAGTTCATTTATACCTTACAATTACAATCAAATACAACAAAACAACAAACTACAGCCTCAAAAACTATGACAGGGTTGAAATAACCCCTTTTTAATAAAGTTTTAAAAAAAATTTAGATTGCTCCAAACTTGACTCAATGTGTTCACAATGTGTTCGACAGACTGATGCTATGAGATTATGATGTCTGCATACTACGTGCCATGATGTACATGGCGTGTGATGTGGAGGCTGTAAACAGTGATGTCTCACACAGCTGCTCTCGAGAACAAAGGCAGCTTTCTTTCGCCCACAGACAGAAGGAGGCACTCAGGCCGTCTGTCTCTCACCTCTGTACTTCTTCTCCAGGTCCATCACCAGCAGGGACAGGTAGCTGTGGTTGGCTGACAGCAGGGCTTTGATCCAGCTCTCCTGACTGGCCTGGTCCTCGGCAGCAAACTTGTACGTTCGCAGTCCCGGCTCGCTCCACACAAGCGAGAAGGCAAACTGCTCCTCGGACTCGCACAGCTGGATGGTGCAGCCCTCCAGAACAATCACTCCCGTCACCTCCCGGTCAGACGGCCGGTCCTTGTAGAAGAGGAGGTTCCCCTTCAGCACGAACCAGCGCTTCCGATAGGAGGTCTTGATTTCGCCCTGTGTGACAATTGTGCCATCTGTGGTTTACTCACTCCTGTACAAATAACTAATTTACCTAATTTCTTACAAAACAGTTGGTGGGGAAATTGGCAGCTTACTGGGAGGTTAAATGTTTATGAAATGCACCAAAAAGTGGAATTTTTGTATTTGTTTATTTCTATGTGCTTAGAAATTAAAAATATGAAATGATTTATATATAAATAATTGGCAAAGCCCTTAGTAACTTTGTTTTGATGCTGCCTGTAAATAAAGTTATAAATATGTGTTTCAAATATTATAGGCAAAGTGGTTATTGTAGAGTGTGTAAAACCTCAGTTCACTTTTATTAATTATTGAAAAGACAAAAATAAAAACAGCATGTGGGCTACTTACTCTTCATTTTTTTTTAAATGATTATTATTATATTTCCCTACCTTCTTGCAGAGGTACCCTTCTTTGTCCACTTGTGAAGCGCAAGATTCAAAATAGGTGACAATTTTTTCATGAATCTTCATTTTCTACATCACAGGCTGCTTTGACCTGAACCTGCAACATATGAAACAACAGCAATTTATCCGAGGCTACTTACCCATGTATTACTAATGATGTCTCCCCACGGAGCACTAATATTAACGAGCTCATTAACGCACACGGTTAAGCTCGTGCCTGTGGGTCCAACACGTTTTCAGTGTTGCGATCCGGAAATGCTCCACATCCCCCGGTTTAATACTTATAAACACAACACAACCGGGACACAGCGCTTATTATCGTTTAGAGTTGGAAACGTGCCAAACGGAGCGCCATTAATAACTCGCCTGCTGTTTTTAAGGCGGTAACGTCCCTTTACCGTCCGTGTTCCGTGTTTAACACGTGACTCATGCATTTCGGTATCCCAAATATGTCAAATGTTTAACTTTAACCTGAGGCAAAATGTTTATCTCCTCCACATGGCTCTTTATCACTCACCTCTCAGAAGTGTGTAACGTTGTTTCAGTTTCCTCCTCTCAGTGTGTCAATCACTTCCTGGTCGCCAAGGTGAGGGCAGCTCCACGTCAACGGCACTAACTACACCAACGTCATCTGTGAGCCAATTCAACCACAGAGGAGCCAGTTGCTTTAATATGAAAGGCACTCAAACGTAATGTAGCCTACTGGGCTGTGGTTCTGATGGTTCGTTGGCATTACACCAATGGCTTCACCCATATATGTCCTTTCCAGGGGGATTTGCATTAGAAAATAACTTTAATTAACATGTATAAATATACAAAGAGGATTAGGGCCATGTGTGAAAATAAAAACGGGTTTGCTGAACCAGTCTGGCATGGTGGCCCCAGACTTCCCTGGGCCCCGTAAGTGCCTGTATGTCAGCATTAGTACCAATTGGTTTAGTAAATTTGATTTATTAAGTGACAACTAAAACAGCTTCTGCATTAATAGGTAATTTTGTGGCTAGTGTTGGGGACCTGTTTCGAAATAACGTGTTAGGATTTTTTTTATTACATTTATTTGCTATCATTTGTTATAGGGGCCATGTACAATATAAAGTATAAATGAGGATATTTGATGTACTGTACTTGAGTTAGCGTAAAGCACATTTCCATAGTAGGTCTCTGGTCATATGATGAAGCTGCCATGTGTACTTGTGCGTCGTACTGCATGTATAATTAATATACACAATGCACTGTAGATGGTAGTGGGGACATATGTAACTGGCTACAGCTGGTGGGAGGTAAATAACTACGATAAAATCACTAATATCTGGTGTGTAAAGTCCAGTGGGTGCATGTGATAACTTCTCACACATTCTAGCTGTATAATATTACTTCAGGTAAGAATTACAAACATCCACAGGGGGGATGGAAGGCGATGTTTGTCTGTTCTTACTTTTTTTTATTAAATAAGCCATGACACAGTACACCAGTGAATACATAAACGAGCCTTTGAGTGATGTTAATGAGACTTGTAAAGAATAGACGCTCACTTGGCCGTTTGTGGTGGTAATAAATTAATTTATTGTTTCGCTGTGCAAACTCTATATTCATGGCTGTTATCATTAATAACCCCGAAAAATTGGAATAAATATACCCAGCATACAGCAAGCTTCAATCAGTCTGGAAAATCAGCCAATTTCATTGACAATCATGCTATCCCGATTTTAAAAAGTTTCAATAATTGTCTTCACCATTTACCTATTTGAGAGAACTCGTTTTTTTTACATGTATGTAAAATGTGTCACGATATAACAGTGTCACCTTCCAATGTTTCAACCTGCTCTTTAGACCAAAGGCTCACTGGATATAAATATTTAGTCCAAAATCAATAATAGTTGTTACAGCAAAGTAGAGATGCACTAATACGGCTTTTAAAATGTTAGTGTCTAAAGTTTCCCTTCTGCATTGTCTGACACATTCCTGATGTTATGCATCGTTTTAAAAAAAAAGAAAAAAAAAAGTTGACCACTGAAGGTGTTAAATAAAATGTACAATTTCCTCATGCCCATCTTAAAAGCGCCGCACACGCCTACAGGTGTTTTCACTTATTCTGGCTGATTAGATCTCCACTCAGGTTGAGGTTACGTGGAGTAAACAAAACTCTTTTTCCTAACAAGAATGACAGAGGTGGAACTTTTGGTGCAACGACGCCAACAGGAGAATGACAGAGATGCCACAAAGTCCTGACACCTAATCAGCCACAATAATTGAAATCAGCTGTATGATGTACCGTGGCTGTGGAGGACCTTTAAGTATATTTCTTTAACGTTTCTATGAGGTGAAATTCCACAATTGACCAAATTGCGTTAGCCAACACAATCATACAGATATTCATTTATATCAGTGCATCTCTCTCTGTAAAGCCTCTTTGGTTACAGCCCCGTTTCATCACAATCAGAGGGGCAAAAAGACGAGCGTAACAAGCACACAACTGGCTACACACCAGAACAGCAGGTAACTCATTGCAACGCAATTCCAAAAGAGTTTCAAAAGACGAGCCTTTCAATGTGTTCTGTAGTTTGATATTGCAACTATTACTTAAACGCAGGGCAAAGTCCCAAAAAGATCCATCACAGATTATAAACAAAGGGAGTGTGCTGATTTAGTTGATCTGCAGTCGGTCGAGCGTAACCGTCATGGCTGCTGCTCCCTCCACACTTGCTGCAACTGTAAAATCTCTCCGATGTGGATCTTCTGGTGTCTCTTCAGATTCTCCCCCCGACTGAAGCTCTTTCCACACTGGTTGCAGTAATACGGTTTCTCCCCCGTGTGGACCCTCTTGTGTTTCTTCAGGTCTCCCGCCTGACTAAAACGTCTCCCACACTGCACGCAGCCGTACGGCTTCTCTCCCGTGTGGCAACGTTGGTGGATCCTCAAGTTCCCGACCCTGCTGAACGTCTTCCCACACACGACACACAGGTGGGATTCATCGCCACTGAAGTGCTCCATCCGGATTTTTCTCCCATCAAATGCGGCCCTGTTGGTTTTCGCAAAGCCGTGCCTCCTAGGTACGCCGTGTTTCGAGTGGACAAAGACACGCTCGTGGGGTTCGGCGCCAACTTGTGCCCTGTGCGTCTCGGCAGAGTTCTGACGGGAGGAGTTGCAGCTTAAATCTACACACCCGCTATGTTGCTGGTGAAGAGACGGCGGTTCTGACGCCGTGCAGTCTGTTAGTTCGACCTCTCTTTTGATAGTCGCCAGGTTTACCCCGAGTGAGGTGCTAAATTGAGAGGCGCAGGCGTTATTGGGTGAGACGGCACTGATTTCTGTGTTTGCACCGTGTGACGCGTGGACTGTCATTGCGTCCTCAACAATCTGCGTCACCACCTCCGGTTGCGCGACGCAATGTTCTGTCGTCTGTGCAGAGTTCCACTCGGCTCGTGGTTCGGTGTCATTG
The DNA here is from genome assembly GCA_016806645.1 of Ophiodon elongatus. Lineage (NCBI taxonomy): Eukaryota > Metazoa > Chordata > Actinopteri > Perciformes > Hexagrammidae > Ophiodon > Ophiodon elongatus. Next base: position 744,449 of record JACSYO010000093.1, read on the forward strand.
TAGTTCTCCTGTGGTTTCAATTCCTGCTTCACGTCATGGTCGGGTTTGTGACTGCTTATCTGTTTTTGCTCTGCGAGAGCGAGGTCAAGGTCCGGCCTCAAAGCGAGCACCAAATCCTGCTCTTGACTCTGCGTGTCTTCTTTTTCTTCAGGTAACGGACTACTTGTGGGCGGAAGAGCTGTGAAATCAAGACCAAAAGAAGGAATTGTTACATTTGACTAAGTAACTCATGAATAACACACTTCAACTTAGATAGTAACATTATCTATGATTCAAGGGAAATTACACTTGTTACCCACCTATGTTCGACCTCGTTATCGTGTCCTGAAGCTCCTGCAGCCTTCTCTTCAGACTCTCGTTCTCTCTTTGTGTTCTGGCAGTTTTCTCCTGGTACTCCGACACCGTCTCCTTCACCGCCCCCAGTACCTCGTGCACCGCTTCGGTCAGCAGCTTGGCCACGCGGGCATTCAAACGTTCAAGTTTAGACATCCTGAAATACAATGGCACTCAGGGTAAGAAATGACTGTGTGCTGCTTGTGCAAAAATCCCCTGCAAAGCCGAGCTATAGGTATACAACTCTTATTGCATAACCATTAACAGAAAGACTGCTGTGTGACATCACTACTTCCTATTGTTCTCACTCACTTAAACGCTATTTGTCTCGACAAGGACAGTTAAATTAGTTATGCCAATGCAGTTTCCAGCATTCCCACGTTACTCTTGGTATGAAACGTTTTACATAGACAGTTTGATGTGTTGGTGGTGCAGTCATGTGACCTTACACCAGGCTGCAGTCCTTCTGCCAGTTTAAGTTATTTACAAAGAGGCTGTACATTAATCAAGTAGCATGATGGCTAAGCGTCACACTCTGACCGGCATTTCCACTGAGAGATAATGTTATGGTGAAGCGAAGCGGTTTATGTGCCATTAACATCGGAGCAAACCTATCACAAGCATGTGTTGAATGCCGTTTAACGTAAAGCATGTTCAGACCCGCTGTACCTGCGAGCTAGCGGCTCGTGAAGTCAGCGGCTCCACCGGGACTCTGCGCGTTCTCCCTGAAGGCGTCAGACAAACGCGTCATGTGGTCACTGTGTGAGCGACACGAGGCAGGGAGCTCCAGCCCACTTGGCTGGTGAAAACAAAGAAACAAAAACAACTGGAAACGAGAAAGCAAAACCAAAAATCGGAACGTCAACACCACAGCTCGCAACCTCCGGAAGGAGAACGTCAATTACATCCGCTGTGTGAGTTCGGTGCTTTTCAGAATAAAAGTGCGAGTGACATCTGACCTCGAGCAGTTATCTTTCCCCCCAGCTGAAGTATTCTGTTTGCATCAAATACAATTTGAATTTTTGTCGTCCTGTTATTTTACACAGCTAATAAAATGTCCCGGAACTAAATGATCAAAACTGGGATTGCATGCTTACTTAATGTATCCAAGTCACAACAACGAAAGAGAACAACTTAGTAACTAAAATGGCCAACCTCCAAGATTAGAAGTATCCAAACCAGTATGCATACAACATATTGTTTTTTATCATTGAAATGAATAAAGAAATACACAAGTGCTAAAGTACAAGTTATAACACATCCACAAGCACACAAAGCTGCACAAATATACATAAATATATGGAAATGCACTGAAAAGATTAACTTAACCACATCAAAATACAATAGGTATATGCAACCTTAACTTGACTGAGTGAGGAATGACTGAGAAAGGCATGCACAGCCTCATCAAACACCTCATCCAGTCCATGCTGGTTGATTGAAGCACACTCAAGATATTTCCCTGCTGCTTGGTGACTGTGGTCTGATTCTGCTCTCCCAGTTTCTCCTGCATCTCCTGATCATCATATAGGTCACAATAGGGCAATGGTGTTTAACCTCTGGATGCCATTTGTGCTCGACATTCTCATAAGATGTTGGGCTCGCAGTGGAGAAGAAGATGATGATGACGTTGACTTGGGTGTAGCAGAGTAAATGGTCGTATTCCTCCCTGCCAGCGGCGTCCACAAGGTTCAGGCTGACAGTCGGGACATCTACATTCACCTGGGTACTCTATGTGTCATAGAAACCTGTGTACTCCTCAGGAAAGACCTTTTTAATATAGAAGAAGAGTAAATAGGTCTTTCCTACTCGACTGTCTCCAGCGACCACACACTCGACGCTCTGCATGACTACTTCTGAATTTTTAAACAGAAAACTTGAGGATTAAGCTTACCACAGAGGTTTCAAATGAAATTGATTTGTATTTCCATTTCACACTTCAACATCTGCCCAATGTTGACTGTTAAAAAACTTGTATTGTAGTGTCTGATCAAGATAACGGTGAACTGAGTTTGATCTGTGTTTTTCAGGCTCAAACTGAAATACGAACTGAACTAAAAAGCTTGCCACAGGACAATATGTGATAATAACACATGTTTATTTTATTGTTTTTTTTTTTTTACCAATATTAGAAACAGAACCAATATCAATAAACAGACTATATGTAAAGATCAAACTTACTTGTCAAATATATTGTATCACAGTCTTCTGGCAGTGTGTCTTACAGCTTGTCCATGAGAAAAAGTAAATAATCTGTGTGGTAGAAGTGACATATCTGGTAAAGTAGGCCGTCCTGTGAACCCAGCATCAAGCTTAAACAAGACAGACTTTGTTGTGAAGGAAAGGGAAGTGGTTAATGGAAATTTGGTGATTGGGCAACACCTTCAAATGTTACTCACTTTATCTGACAGGGTCAGGCGTGCAGATAACTGCTTCACTATGCTGCATCTCAATTAAGTCTCAAAAAGTGAAATATTATAAAGACATCATGCAAGCTGCATCCATGAGATGTATGGAGTCGATTAAAAAAGATTACACTTACGATGAGGCCCAATAAAATGGTAAGAATACAAAACGTTGACAGGTTATAACTACACCTCTGCTGAAAGCCTCAAAGGCCAGTCTCGTCTCTGTTGATGCTTCCATTTTGCCCACGAATGACCCGTATATTTTGTTCGGGATGTACTTTTTTCATATATGCCCGGCCTTGTTAAACAATCACAGATCAATCATTTATGATTTATACACTTTCCATGCGGATATAGATTCAATAAAGGCAGGATTTACTGTTGAAATACTGCCTGCCTCACGTCACTCACCAGACTGCGACTCATTTCATCACTGACAACTAATTGGTCCTGAGACAGAGCAACTTGTAAAATCGAAGTGCAATATTTTTAAATGCACTGACTCCCACTGTGAAGTCTTACCCAGCAGGCTAACATTTGCTCACTGCTGCTTTGAAGTTTTCAAGTTGACACAATGTATGTTTTGGGGGATTCAGGTTTTGTAGGAAGATTTTAAAGAAATCTTGTTGACAATACAGAACAAATTACCACGAAGAAGTAACAAATATGTTTATTTGATTTGCAAATTGGACAATCAGGCTCGTTTGGCATAAAACAGGATTATCACACTGTGCTTGACTCTTGAAACTTTCTAAACAGGATTGCAATACGCTCAGTAAACCATGATGGATCACTTGACATTGAACTTTACGAATACAGCACTTTGCACCTTTTATTTTTCTTGGGCATTTTTCTTTACAAAAAACAGGCAGCCCTTCCACTGTCCAGCAACAATAGAGAGTCTGCAGCCTCACAGGTGAGTCTGCTGGTGTTTCTTCATGTTACTCGAGTGGCTGAAGCTTTTCCCACAGTGGCTGCAGCCGAACGGCTTCTCCCCGGTGTGGTAGCGCAGGTGCACCGTCAGGTAGCCCGACTGACTGAAGCGCTTCCCGCACACCGAGCAGCAGTACGGCTTCTCCCCCGTGTGCACCCGGTTGTGCTTCTTGTAGTCGCCCGCGTGCCTGAAGGTGCGCCCGCAGAGCGCGCAGCAGTAGTGTTTCCTCACGCTCCTCGTGAACGCTCGCGAGCCGCCGGAAGCGGCCGCTTTGACGTTCGTGTGAGCGGCGTGTGGTTTCTCGGTGTTGTTGTTGTTGTTGTTGTGTCTTTGAGGCGGCGGCTCCTCCGCCAGCCTGAACACGAGCGCGGACTCGTTGTAGAGTCCGGCGTGAGCTGGAGGAGGGTCCGGTCCGCGAGAGGATGTGGCGCTTGTGACGTCGTAGAAGTAATGAGTGGCGCGCGTGGCTCCTTCGTCCGACACGGGCTCTGCTTTCATTTCATGGTCGTCTTCGGACATTAAGACCGCGGTGATGGAGCCGACGTGGTTGGGGGTGGACAGCCCCTTCTCGGTCTCCGCTTTAAGAGCTGTGGGGTCGTGCAAGTCATCGTCACCTGAATGTGGTCCCCCCGTCGGAGGAGGGGAGAGACCGGAAGTGGCCAATGATGTGACGGAGGCTTCTTCGCAGGCCAGGTCTTCAAATGAATACGAGGGACAGATCACTGCGATGTCCTCTTCTTTCTGTTTCTGCTCCATCAGACGCAGCTCTGCGTCACCCTGCTGGGACGCAGGGGAAGTTTGTGCCACAACTCCTGCATGACAACAAAGACGGCAAAGCACACACACAAAAAAGAGATAAATTGACAGATTATTTTCTTTAGCAAACAGTTTCAACATGTTTTTCAATACATCTGACTTACCATTGCTCTCCAGGTGTAACTTGTCCTGCAGCTCCTGCAGCCTCCTCTTCAGACTCTGGTTCTCTCGCTGTGTCCTCGTGGTTTTCTCCTGGTACTCTGACACAGTCTCCTTCACCACCTCCAGAACCTCCTGCAGAGCCTTAGACAGCAGCTTCTCCACTCGGGCATTCAGACGTTCAATTTTGGACATCTTTATTGGCTGAGAATTAGAACAAAAAGAGAATATAGAGTGTCTATTTCATAGATATTTGCAGGGAACTTTCTATCAATATTACAGATGTTTACCAACTATCAAATGTTCATTTTTTAAGATACCATAGCCTACAGATATAACTGCATTGATCCAGATTCAGCCACAATAATAGCGAAAAAGCATATAAAAACATAAAACACCATCTCACTATTAGTAATAATGGACTAAAACAGACGGGCTCCTTAGTAGTACCATTTCTTAACTAAAGGAAAATCAGCATACCTTGAACCCAGTGCAATTCCGTCAAATAATGTCGCAGCCTTTAATGAATCCCAGATTTTCTAGTCGTGATCCAGATGAAAACGCTCATTGTTTACAAGATCCCCAATCGTGCAGATTTCGCAGTCAGGTTGCAGAATCCCGTCTCAGGACATGGCAGACCGGGAGTCCATTTGGCAGACAGCGTTTCAAGGAGATAAACGGAGTCGGATTATAAAATGGTTTGGCATATAAATATCCCTAAAGATGCGGGTATCCTGTGCACGAAACATTACCACCCACATCATCCCCTTCCTGGGCTGTTGTTTTTTTTTTTAAAGGGGGCTGGCATCTGGCGTGACATGCGTTGCTGCCATCTACTGGCGAGTACGCGAACACAACAACATTCATTCATCCACTGCTGGTCTTATTATATGGATTTATGATTTATATCCCTTACAGTCTGACTCAGTGAAAATCAGTCCTGTCACTGATGGGGGAATAGTTACACAGAGAGACAGACAGACAGACGCACACGCACACACGGTCCCTTCTACCTAAAACATAATGTACAACTTTAGATTGTTTCCCTCTTTGTTTATTGTCTTCTGTACCTCATGAGGTTAATGACTCAGAGGACACATAGCGAATGATAATTTATTCAACATTACACAATGACCTGTCATTTCAGCAACAGATTGTATTTACACAAACATAAAAAGTGCTTTACGGTCTGATTACATGTTCAACCCTTTTCCCTAAATATATTTTTGTTCAAATACACATAAAAAGAAGCTGTTGTAAGACTGTTACAATATGGCAAAAAAACAGTTCATACAAACTAGGTACATTCAAACATGAGTTCCTCCTCACCAGACATTTGAAAGTGAAAGCACGGTTCCCTTAAATGTAAACAGGCAGTCTTGTACTCATGGCTGTCCCTCTACCGTCGTGTCCTCAAACAGACTGAGCAGGTTCTTTGGTTCAAAGTTGGGTCGGGGTAAGGCCTCCTCGGTTCGGACCCAGTTGCGAGCACCTCGCTGCGAGGACTTGGTGGATGAAGAATGACGGCTGTGCGTGGAGTCTTCCTTCATGCGATCTGCATGAAGCTCTGCATGTAGCTCTACATGTATGGGGCTCGCACTGGGTGTCAGTGGGTGGCAGGAACCATTCGAGTGGATGCTGGACGGGGTTTGCGCTAAGTTAGAGGGGAACCAATCACCCAGATTTGAGTGAGCAGGTGTGCGGGCAGGACTTCGCTGATTGTGTCTCGGGGATCCTGGGAGAGGAGTGGATGTGCTTTCCACAGACAGTCTAGATTTAACCCTGTGGAATGGAGGAAATGTAAAAATAAATAAAGATAAGCATGGAATTTGACAGGAATAACCAATTTAGCTCAAGGCAGTGTCCAAATAAGTCTCTATATTTCGCTGTTGCTGGATAGTCATGCAATTCCAAGACATAATGTAAAAACAAAGTAATAAATTAGCTATTTTTTTTTAAACATGATTCCCTACCTATGTGAGAAGGTGGGGGAAAGCTCTGGGTTTGTGGGATCCAACAGAAACACAGCGTCATTCTCTGGGCTCCCAGAGTCAGCGTGCATGGCACTGAGGGGGAGGGTTAAATCCTTGTCCCAGCTTCCCTGAGGAGGAGTGCTGGGCAATGGTTTGGTCCAGTGAGGAAGAAAGGACAAGTGAAGGGAGGACAGGAGTCTACACCCAAAGCACACTACCGACTACGAAAAAAAGGAGCAGAAAAATAAAAACAATTTGAAGGTAGATTAAAAAGTACACTTTTTATGTTTCATGATTACATTACGTGTTGTTTATTTAATTATTTAAAGAAAACTCCAAGCGTTTTTTTAAATTTTTTTTATAAAAAGGTCCAATAGACAGACACATACCTGACAGAAGGAGACCAGTGTCAGCGTGGTCTCGGCGACCAAAAGATAGAGGCGCCTCTTCCACCTGTGTTTCCTAACAGAGGGGAGAGCGAGAAGCTCAGAGACTGTTGGCCTCTCAGACGGTTCGGGGGCCAGCATCATCCGCAGCACTGTCTGAAGCTCAGTAGAAAGGTCTGCAAATGCAGACGGAAATGGTAGAAACACGAGTCATTTTAAAGATAGATTGAAGATAATGGAACAATTCAGGAGGACTTAAAATAAAAGTGGCTCTTACCGCTGGTAAACTCGGAGGGGAGGCAGCCTTGTCGGAGCTGTTGCCAGCCCTCTCCGCCGTTTGGAACCTCCATATTACAGGTGAGCTCCAGTATAGAAATACCCAAACTAAAAGGAAAAAAGGATATTTGGGCACTAATTTAAAACAGATCAATCAGTTACATGTCATAGGACATCATTTAATTTTCTTATTTATGTTAGTTGTACCTGAAAACATCTGCAGCAGGTCCATACTTCCCACAGAGCAGCTCAGGGGCCATGTATCTGGGATCTCCCTCCTGGACATCGTCTTTTACTTTCCCCTCTACGGACTCTGCACTCTTCTGATTAAGCTCAAACAGCAGCCCAAAGTCCCCCAGCTTAAGGCGGCCAGAGTCAGTAATAAGAACATTGGCAGGCTTGAGGTCCAGATGCACAAAACCGCGAGAGTGCAAGTGTTGCAATGCTGAGAGGAGGTCGCACAGGTAGGCCCAGGCTGCAGGCTCATCTGGAAACGAAAGCCTGGTCAGTTTGTCTGGAGCAAGAATATGATAGCTAATACCACATCTGGGTAGATTTTATTGCGTCTTTCAAACATACCTGGGCCAGGAGGCTGGTTCTCAGCATGGAGCAGCAGGCTGGTGCTACACAGCTCTGTCTGGATGTACAGTCGGCCACACTCCTCCCAGGCTGCCACAAAATTCAGGATGTGAGGGTGAGGGCAGAGGCGCTCGTGGTTCCTGGCTTCCCTCACGCTCCGGTTTCTGTCACTGTTGCCCCTGAAGCGATGAGCAGAGCGCTTGACTGCATACTGACGGCCATCTTTGTTGCTTTCCACCTAAAAAAAAAAAAGAAGAAAATGCTGAGGTCTTGTCTTCTTCTCAGTGATCTCCTGATTACATTTCTGGTGAGAAATAAAGGCTTACGGAGATATGTGTATTGAGAGCTTCGCCATACAAAAAACAGTCAAGATTTTATGTACATTCTGCTGTGTAGCACAACTCCGCTTCAACCTAATTCAACGTCCAGGAATGTTTTTAACAGGATTAGAAGAAAAAGAAAGATAAGAGATAGTAGGCACTGTTTAACTTGATGATCTACATATTATAAACTGTTAATTTCCCAACCTAGACAGCTAGCACCTTATTTAGTTTTTATTGCAAGCGTCTTAAACATATGCATTTTATGGCAACATTCTCACAAAATGATAGTCCTTAAAATGCAGAATTTCCTTCATGTAAAGAAACAACAACATATAATTCAGTATATGTAATTACACCATTTTCATGAACATATATGCACAAACTTTGCTCACCTTGTAGACCTCTCCGAAGGATCCTCTTCCCAGCAGGCCCAAGTTAGTGTAGCACTGACTGAAATAGGACTGCTGTTTGCTGGGATCATACACAGAATTCGGAGGGGGAGACTTACTAAGGGAATGCGACAGAGGTGTCCAGGGGGATAGAGGCTGGGGAAACATCCGGCTCAGAGGGGGACATCCCTTGGACGGTGGCAGTGGGGGCAGAGAATGTGAGAGCCGGGCAGGGGAAGAGTAGGACGAGTTGGACGTAGACGACGAGGAGAAAGGGAGACGGCGCTTTTTGAGGGAGAAGGACTGCTCTGCATTGGAGAAGTGGGTCGGAAGAGGGAGAGGTACTCTGGACACTGTGGTGTCCATGGCCACTGACATTGTGTCGGCACTTGTTCAGCTCCTTTCCTCAAAGATGGTGAGCTGGAATATTCAAAAGAAAAAAAAATGTAAGCACACACAATCTTGACTGTCAGGTAAAATGAATGTGCCAATGCCCATTCAACGAACATTTTCCCACTGATGCACAGATAAGTAATCCATCCTACTCATTTGCCACAGAACCAAAGCAAATACTTACTTAAATGTCCCCCTAAAGCCTGACACAATTGATCTGTTCAGGCACCAAACAGGACTGTGTTTCCAACCTAAGAACCAGGATTTAGTGGGTCAGAGAGAGATATCTGGCACCCTGGTTGACAGGTTTATCAGCCAACTGTCTGATATGAGTATCGATACGCTCTTCTTGACCCTCTGAAGCTCACCTGTAGAGCAGGTCTAGGCAGCAGACAGCTTTCGGGGCAAAGAGGCAGAAGAACCTGAACGAAACGGAGCTGAACCGACCAATGCGATGACGTCAGTCGTCACACGTATGTTTATTTCAGTTAACGTAACTTTGCTGAACTCGCCATGACTAACATTAGTATTATTCATTCCCTGGCGTCACTGACAAACGTCACCTCGCCCAAACTAGTTTTGTCTACCGTTAACTGACCCAGTCAACAACATGACACCACCTCGCGAGCTCCAGTTAAACACCGTAACGGACAGCTCCTGACTGAGTAAAGTTTAGTTAAGTAACGTCACCAAACAGACCATACTCCAGCGTTAAAGGCGGCCCGTCTTCAGGGGAGCGGGGCTCAGCTCGTCCGGGTCCAGCTCAAACTGCGCGTCCACCCGTCAAGCTTGTAAATAACGTCACCTCGCGCCAAATTCTGAAAACGCTGCGCAGCGCTGCGCACTTTGCGTCCGTGAATACGGAACGCTTATCTGAGTTGCGCAATTTCCGCAAGCGGTGCAGTCTGGGGTTCTGCTGGCGCAACGGGCTAGCTAGCTGAGCACTTGAAATGGTAACTCCGTTGTTATTATCGATCGGGTCTTTTTTTTAGATTGAGGCCAAGGTACAAACACTGAATAAATGTCCGGCGCTTCGTTCAAAAGTATCCGCGCTTTTGGTAGCGGACGGTATTGGCGGTTGTGGGCTGTTTGTTTCCGTTTGTGTTTGCTAGCGAGCTAACTGTGCTAAGTTTCCTCTGTTAGCTTCGCCTTCTCGTCTCTAGCTAGCGATATATGGCTCTAAGGAGAGGTGACTTATCTGAGCCTGGCTAACCTGGGAAGTGATGTAACGTTAGCCAACTAACCCAGTTAGGCCAGTCTGTCGTTGTCATGCCTGAAGTACAGTGTCTGTTCATTTAAATGTCATTTAACTGGCTCTCAAACAGCTCATGGCTCTTTCCAATCGGCTAATGTTGCGTTAGCTCAGAGCTAAATACACTAAATACACTGTTCGCTGATTGTTGGTAACGTTGGCTTATGAATCAACGAAGTGTCAGCAGTGTCACTTAAAGAAAATGTCCCTTATACATTCACATATCAACCAACTAAAGACTTGACTTCCCTAAAAGGCTTCGCCAACAATAGTAGCTCAATCTAACGTTACATACAGTTTAATAATGTGCAATAAGCATTTTCCATATGGACACTTGTCACGACTTACATGGTCTACTGAGAAGTTTAATCAAATAAAAGGTGGTTGGAGGAGCCACCGATTCCTCTAAAGGCTATTTGATGCCTTTCTAATTTTTAGAGGAAAATTGTTTTAGCACCAATTTGAAACCCTCATCTTCAAGATGAAATCACAAATCAGATTTCCTTTGACACCATTTTTAATCCCATGTTTCTCTCCCCGCTTCTTTCCCTCAGGACGTGTTCTTAATGATCCGGCGTCACAAGACCACAATCTTCACAGATGCCAAGGAGTCTACCACTGTGTATGAGCTGAAGCGTATTGTCGAAGGAATCCTTAAGAGACCACCTGAAGACCAGAGGCTGTACAAAGTGAGTTTAGGGCCCAGCATGCCAGTGATGCCTCATTAAGTCCAGTCACATATCTGACAACATCACAATACTAACACTCACACGTCTCGGTGACGGCAGTGGCATGTAACATGTTTTTTCCAAGGGTGACTTAAATATTCCTTGGAACGTCTCGCACGCTGTCTCAATATTCATTGATGCATATTCATCCATTTTAGGCGAGTAGTGGAGCCTGTGACATTTTCAACTTGTGTCCCACAGGATGATCAGTCGCTAGAGGACAGCAAAACTCTTGGAGACTGTGGATTCACCAACCAGACTGCCAGACCTCAAGCGCCAGCTACAGTTGGTCTGGCCTTCCGCATAAATGGTATGTTCAGAATCTAAGAATTGGGGGATAATTACTCTTTTAATGCGTCAGTTTCGGGGACAGGCATTATGTTTTTGGGTTGTCTGTGCGTCCGGTTCATTCTCGTGAACACAATTTCTCAGGAACATCCTCGAGGGAATTGGTGTAAATTTGGCACAAACGTCCACCTGGACTAATTAATAAACTGATTCGATTTTGTAGGGGAAAGGTCAAGCTCACATTCTCGTGATAACACCTTGAGCCTTTCTTCAAATTCTTCAAATCTGGTGCTTTCACTTGCACTCAAGGTTGACCCTATTATAATTTGGTTGTGAAAGGTCACCGTGACCTCACAGCATGCATATTTGGCCATAATTCAAGAATTCATATGCTATATATGACAATTTCACACAAACTTCGAATAGGATACAATTATGAAGTTATTCGATTTTGGACAGACATGGATGTGAACTGCAACATGACTCGTTGCCGGAGAATTCTAGTTCCTCATATTAGGGGGATTTTTGAGGCAACAAGTATTTACTGTCTTTCTGCTTCTTCTTAAAGGAACTCAGCTTTTCAGGGTGGGAAGTTATTCGAGAAGTCTTGTTTTGAACTTACTTGTTCAGTTTAGTTGACTGTGAGTAATTAATTGCGTGATTGGTGAGAATAATTTGTGCTTTGTGCAAGTTAATCTGCATCAATCTCATTTAGTCTCCCAAGATCTGTAATCTGGTGCTGCACAGTATGTATAACAGTAGATTACTGTGATTATCAACTACTGTAACTCATTCATGCTCTTGAACTTTTAAATATCAATCTGTGATGTTCATTGCCATCTAGAAGATATTTTCTTATGAAATAATGTGACTTTAATCGGTTATACTGATTCCACATCAGTCTGCCTTGTGTAACTGTCTCCTGTGAACATTGATGAGTTCAGCTTTGGTTGTGCAACTTTTTAGTAGATGGCACACTTACATTTTTGCAGCAGTGTTCAAAAGTCACTCAGGGACAAATCCAACGCAGACAAGAAAGTGATATTAATATTTCTAGTTTTTATGAATTTTCAGTAAAATGCACAATGTAGTGCCACGTTGTAGGTAGCTCACGTTGTAGAGCCAGCGTCCCATGTACCACAGCGGCCTACGTTCAAATCTGATTCTGGCCCCTTTGCTAATTTGGTTTTATGGTCATTTTTCATCCTAATGTACATGAGTTTACGATGTAAGACTACATTAGGGACAAAGTAAATGAACATAGCCCATTTAAAATGTGATTTGAGCCCGAGAAGTATCTCTAGAGATTAGATTTTAATTGAACTTAAAACTGTCTATGAATGCAGTTTGAATATGATTCACAATAATTGTATCCCATGTAAATTATTTCTCTGTCCAGACTTTATAAAATCAATTCTATTGTGGATTTACCAAAAATCAAAAGAGTTTCTCACAAGGTTCTCACTGGTTCCAGAGAGGAGATGCACCAGTTTGCGTGTGACCAAACACATTAATTAAAACACATTAACCACAGTAGTTCTTCCCCTCCAGTTTAGGAATATCCACCTAGAAAGACATGCCACAGTCAGTGTTCACTACATCATATTTGTAACATGACTGATACGGCCACATGCAACTCTGCGGTCTTGATGGAGCTAACGTTTCCTTGTGTCCTCTGCCTTTCAGATGAGATGTTCGAACAGCTCCACATCGAGGCCTTCTCCAGCCCCCCAGAACTCCCTGATGTGATGAAGCCTCAGGACTCCGGTAGCACTGCCAACGAACAGGCTGTGCAGTGATGACAGGGAGAGGAAACGAGCATTGGATGGAAGGATGGAAGTGGGTGTGTGTGGATTAACTGCAGTGGAGAAGTAGCAGGGTGGAGGATAATGTAATATAATTTCAGTTGATGGATGGGGACATTATAGGTAACCAAGCCTATCCATGTTACCTTCATGCTATCATCCCAACATCTCCCCCAATTTGCTTCACACATACATTTTTTTAAAAACTCTTTATAGTTTCCACATCACATGCGGTTCTGCTCCTTGACTTTGCTCTTAAGCACCAACTGACTAAAACTTCTTGAGTGAATATGTTGGTTTGGAGGGTATGATTGTGCGTGTGCGTGAGTTATTATAATTATTGTCATTTAATATTTTGGAAAAGGTGAAAGCGTAGTTGTGTCACAGTGCTCTAGAAGTAACATGCATAAGTAAGGAGTCAGGTGTCTGAATCGGCGAACTGCATGAAGAAAATTCAAAACAAAGGCTTTATTTTCACTGAAAAGGATAAACCTTAAGCTGATAAGTTTCCTTGGTGTGATTCTCCCAGTTTTGTTGTACATTTCTGATTTGATATCATACCAGGAAAGAAAGTCTTTATAATAATTCTGTGTAGTTTTGTGTCATCATTTTGTTTTTTTTCAGTATGTTTTACTTGTCAGTTCTTTGTTGTATGTTTCATGCACTGAGACCAAAGGCGGGTACCTCTTGGACAACAGAGGGATTTTTATTTTGGTCAAAGGACATTCTGTCTGTGGCACACGGTAAACACAGGAGGAGAGTTTTCTGGCGTTAAAACCCTAAGTTTTGAAAATGCGTACATCACCACATGTCCCCAACATCAATGTGGCACCTTCCCCTAATCACACAAACATTGCCTGTAACTGTGAGCTTGCATAATTAAAAGTTTTTCCTGTTTTGTTTTTTACACTGCTGGCTTTTTTGTTTTTAAAAATGTATTTTAAATGCAGGCGTACGTCAACATTTAAAGATAACAGAATGTAAGTGGTCTTTTGAAGACGTTTGTGCAGGGCTGTAGCTACCATATAGGCCTTAATCATGGCAGACATTTAGAGTGGGGACAGAGTAGGATACACACCGGTGGAACTAATAACATTAACAATGGCTCTGTTCTATTTAAGTGTCCCAAAAAGTGGTGACAGTGAGTCAGCGTGCACAGCACCGGGACCCTGACACCGAAGCTGCTCAATGAATTTCAGCCATTGATGATTTAATTATTTACACCTGTGCTTTTCTTACTGTGACGTCAACAAGTCTTCAGTGCAAAGCGTAGACAAGTCGTTTTTTTGCAGCTAGTTTTATTTTGTAATTATAAGTTTCACACTCGTATTTTTTTATTTTGTGCCACGTTCCTCAAGTCACGGAGTTTATTAGTGAATATACACAACAAACCAATGACGTCCCCTCTCCAGCGCTCCAGGGTCCCCCAAAAGTCTCAAAAGTTTGTCTGGGAATATGCACCAACCACTCTGTTGTGTGTCCGAATGCATGCGTTATGTCAGAATGTAGTTCTTCTAACATGTTATATCTTATATTGTGCTCACATGGTGCATTTTCCTAAATTAAGTTGTTTCAACAAATGACCTTAAACTGACTGGCATACAGCAAACCGAGAGGAGGGGTCATGGGGGTCATGGGTCTCTCTGCAAAATCTAATGAAGCTGCTGCCATCTGGTGTGCAGCGTGATATCTACTTGATTGGAACTTGAGAGGCAACAAGGGCCCCAAAAACTGTTTAGGGGATACACTTTTTTTCATGTATTTCTTAAAAGATGCTCACAAACTCCCATTGATTAATTTGTACTCGGTGTAGTTATTTCTACTGTTCATACTGGCCATAAAGATGAACAGTGTGCAATGGTCTCTGTGTTATGCGTAAAAAGGCACAATCTAACATTAAATCGCTTTAGGGATCTTTTTTTAAATTATTTTTAATCAGATTAATTTTTCTCATCTCAATAGTCCGAAACTTTCTTAGCTTTATACGAATATGTATATTGATCCTGCCTATAGGCCGGTATAAAATATGAATATATTTAAAAAGAAAACTATTTAAAAAGGATATAAAGCCTACATGAGCGTTTACAAACTCCTTGGAAAAAGAGGGCGCCGCCCCTTAAGTGATGATCCCACTGTGAAGCACAGTAAAATAATGTGTGATCCACAAACAGTTACATCGTCGCAGCAGGACGTCAAGAACTAAATCACCTAATTTTCTCTCCCAAATATGGACTCGGAATGTCCAAGATGACGTCGCGTGTCCGGGGAATGCGGGGTTTGTAACCACATTTATTTAACTACGCCTTCCTCCAGTCTGAGGTCCTGCCCGGCATTACACAGGAAGAGAGTCGTGTAGGAAAAAAAAAAAGAAACGGGACGCCCTCCTCCTCCTTCTCCTCCTCCTCCTCCTCCTTCTCCTCCTCCTCCTTCTCCTCCTCCTCTCTTGGCGGATAACGGTGTCTAAGAAGTTATTCGGGACCGACGCAGACAATAGCGCCGAGGCGGCTCTATCTTGCGGGCTTTGATACGCTTCCATCACTACTTATTAATGCTGTCCGCGTCCGTCTTGTGTCACACAGAGAGGAAAACACTCGGCTGAAACCCCACCATGGACGATTTGGGTAAGTATTAGAGCTGTTCTTCTGCTACATGTTGGGATATCTTCATGGGGATCTTTGGGAAGGGGTGGTGTGCCCAAACCTCCCAGTCTGTGGCCCAAACAGAGGAAATAAGGTCTGTTCATTCTGGCAATCCCTGTGGAGTAGAATTTCCTTTTCCGTCCAGGAGGACATGTAGTGGGGCTGTAATGAAAAGGGGATTTTATTGGCTCCCATAATATGTTAAGGCAGAGAAAAGCTATGTTACATCCTTAAACTTCTATGTCAGAACATTGCATACATTGTTCCTCCTTATCTTATGATATTATCCTGTTCACAGTAATTCTCCCTACAGCGTGCTCCCGTCCTCTGAGAATTAAAAAGTGTTTTCATTTGGTTGCAGAATTGTGTTTACCTTTTCAAGCAAACGCGGCCACAAACGCACACATACTCACACAGGTACCACGAGAACTGGTACTACATTACTCTGCCCGGCCGCCATTGAGTGCTTTGTGCATGCCCTGCAAATTCAATAAATTCTTCTGTAAATTAGATTAAAAGGGATCCACGGCGGGCTTTCCCATCCATTCATATTAACAAGTCAGGGATGGAGAGAAGCCACATAACAGCTCCACAGAGTATTCCATTTTGAAAACATCAAAGGGGGTTGTGACCGGCGTCCGGGAGCATGACTGGTTCTGTCTGTTTCTATTGATGAAGATCTCGGAGGAAGATTTCTTCTCTTTTCTCAAAACAACATTATGAGAGGCTCGCTCTTTGTGTGCCGGAAAGGCCCTGAAATAGCCCAGGGCCACGCTGCTATTCCAGCAAAAAACAAAAAAAAAGCCACAGAGTTCAATGAAAATAGAAAAGGCTCTTTTTGCCTCAGCTGCCCATTGGCTTTTTTTAGAAACTTTTATCCACTTCAGAATTAGGGGATTTATGCTTTACAAGCAATTGTGGAAGGTATGGCTAGATGTAGCCAAGCACATCTGGGCACATCTGGATCGGATTGCACACGGAGAGAGACCCGGAGTTACTGGGTGACTGGCTGAGCGTTAGTCAGGCGGTGGCCATGTTCGGGACCCTCTGTTTATGCTGTTGTCTCATAATGTTGTACGTTTAGGTTTGGGATCTGGCGAGGCTTTTCTGTGAGAGAGACCACTTGTTAGGGAGCCTGTTGGCCAAGACAAACAAGTCGACAGGCAGCTCTAAATATGGTCACAATTCCCATTGAGACAAGTTCAACTCCTTATATGAGCAGATCAGTCTGTAAAAGTGTGTGCGTGTGAGAGAGAGACACACACACACACACACACGCACACACACACACACAGCAGCGAGGGCCAGTAGTATATGCACAAGTTTCTCACCACATGGCCGTACCAGAAGTGTGACTCATCTGTAGCAGAGGTGACCGCGGGGATGAACTAATGCGGGTTGAATTGGTTCGGTTCACCGTGTCACATAACAGATCACCAAAGATGTTTCATCGGTCGGATCAAGTGTTCATCAAACATTCATGATATCAGCTTACAACCTGAGGTTACAGAGATTCGTCCTTTTTTTAAAAATATTTTTTGGGGCTGTTTTATTTGATGGTGAGACAGACAGATAAGTCCTTTAGCCGGACTGGGCCGGACTTGAACCCGGTACGGTACGCATGCTCTACGGTGAGCTACCAGGGCGCTCCCTAAGATTAATTCTGGACGTTGGAAACATCATCTACAACTACAATTTAATATGCCGTTACCAAAACAAACCCAAGCAAAGTTAACTGGTGTGTATGGAGAGATGAGGTCTTCAGCACACGGTTTTAGTTAAAGCTTTTTAACAAGGGACAGCACCTTATTAAAAAAGCTCTAACTGTAACCACGTGCGTCATTTGAGGTACCTGGTTTTACTCCTGATTCGTACTTAAAATGATCTCCCAGTAGATCAGTGATTCCCAACCAGAGGGTACATGTGCAATTGCTAAGCTGTATATTTATTGTATAATAATAAGTGATAAAATGCCGGCTACGATAAGCTAATTACACAACCTGAGTCCGTGTTAACACTACAACATGCAGTTGGTAGTGAGTGAATACTTGTACAAGCAAGCAGAGAAGTCAAAAGAGATTTAAGAACGAGTTGGATTAAATAGTTGAAACATTCAACTTGTTTTACTCCAACTGCTAGTAGTTTTCAAACCTACTGAAAAAACAGCATCCACTTTTGCACCATAAAGACGTTTCACTTCTTTCCAAAATGCCATTAACTTACTTCACTCCCAAATACAATGACACAGGGTCCTCTTACATGTATTACACATTAACACATTTTAACGTGCATATTTTTCCTCTTACCCGTAATGCTATTCATCAAACTAGATTGTTTTGGTGTGAGTTGCCGAGTGATGGAGGTATTGGCCGTAGAGATATCTGCCTTCTCTCCAATATAATGGGATTGTATGTGGTGCTCAAAGCGCCCCCCCCCCCACCCCCCAAAAAAAAAAAAAAAATACATTTGAAAAACTCAACATCAATGTCTTATTCCAGAAATCATGATCTCAAGATAATTTCATGTAGGAACTATGGTTCCTGTTCTTCTTTATGGTTGTTGGTCTGTGGTAGTGCTCTAGATTGATACATGGCAAGACAGCTAAAGGGAACAAGTTGGATTTTTGATTTTGGGGTGAACTGTCCCTTTAAGACTGTGTTAACCCGGTAAAAACAGTGAAATTAAATCACTTTTTTTACAAACTTTGGCCTTCAGTTGCACGTACATTGACTTGTTAGCACTAAATGCTAATCCTTAAGCAAGTTTAGTTTCTGGACAGCTTCCAATTGGACTGAGTGGGTGGGTGAGTGAGTGAGTGAGTGAGTGAGTGAGTGAGTGAGTTGGGGTGGAGTGGATTTAGATATCAGTTGCTGAACACTCTTCCTCCTCTGCTTCCTTTCAATACTGGCATGTCTTGGATAAGTTTGTGTGCGTTCTAATAACTTCACTGTGGCGATGGATTATCTCTGGGTTGCACAAACGTCTCGACTGCCTGGCCCTCGGACCGATGTCGTGTCTGAGGACGCTCATTGTCCTCCATGTCGTGTCTGATGTGTGTGCTGATGTGCTGCTGCCGTATTATTGGTCACACAGGCTGTCTGTCTCTCCTTAGGAGTGCCTGAGCCAGCTAACTACCCTCTCAGTCCGCGTATTGTTGTGTTTGGTACGTAACTGCCTGTGCATGTGTTTGCATGTTTCATTGTGTGTGCCGTTCACTTAACTTCATATAATCTGTCTAACATCCAGTGTGTTTTCGTCTCCACCTGTACTGCATGTTTTTTTTTTTTCCAATCCCTTTCTTAATTCCCATCTCTTTCTATTTCCCTTTAATGCTGTATAAACAAACTGATAACACTATCATGGGCTTTCGTAAAAAATAAAGAGATGTATTATGGGGTAGTTGAGTGTCTTTCATTTTCATCAAAAACCAATCTGAAGCTAAATTAAAATTGTAAATCTAACCAGACTTTCATCACCATTCATGCTGTTGGATCAGTTTCTTTTCCCTACCTCCCTTGCAGATGCCCTCCTTGCTGATCTCGAGAACACCGGCTCTCCTCTGGCTCGGTGTCCTGTCCTGCTCACTTCTGAACCTCCAGAAAATGCTGACCCCGAAACCAAAGAGTCCACCCAAACCCGGCCGCCGCCGCCCGCCTACACCCCACAGCAGGTAGACCGCCAGCTACGAGGGGGAGATTCATTTAAAGCTTTTCACTGCAGATTCTGCTTCCACTCTGATTTTCCCCTTCTGGTTTGTCTCTCAGACGGTTTCTGCTGCAATGAAATCTTCCCAAAACTCCAACCCAGACAAATTATACAGGTAACTTCCTCTGTTTTACACGGTGTAATCAAGAATATATTAGTTAAAAAAATTAATAAGTGTAACAAAGTGGCCATACACTCTGATCATCAGGCTGAAGATTTCTGTAAATATAAGTTCTTCAGATTTTACATCAGAGAGAAAGTGACTCATGTCAAATATCTGCCCAGAGCTAATTAGGAACCACATTCAAGAATTTCTTTTCATTTTATTACAAATTTCAATTTTCGGCAATTTGGATTTTAAAGCACTGCTATGGACAGATGAGAGTATTCTGCTACATGAGTCCTTTCAGAATGGACAAAGTTCAAGAGTCACCTATGAGTCTTGACAAGTGACCATGAAGAAGCCAACCACAGGAGTGACAGGATGTTTCATGATCTGTGTTCATTTGGGACAACGCCTATTTTGCCTTTCTTACAGCACAGTGTGTAAACCGCGCTCTCCACGAACAGCAGATCCTCCGCCGGCCTTCTCCTCCTCCTCGCTTCTGGGAGGAGGTCTGAGTGAACTGGACCATCTGTTACAGGAGCTGAATGCCACCCAGTTTAACATCACAGGTTAGTGTGTGTGTGTGTGTGTGTGTGTGTGTGTGTGTGTGTGTGTGTGTCATGTCCCTGTGCTCTGATTGGAACTCTGAGTTGAATCTTTTGCTTTATATGACCTTGTTTTTGTCATCAGATGAGATCCTGGCCCAGTTCCCTTCTTCTAAGAAAGATGAGAGGGACAAGATCAAGGATAAGGTCACCAGCTCCTCCTCCAGGTACCAAATCCATTCAATTTAGTCAAATCTAAAGAATCGCCAGAGTTCAACGCAATTCTAATGAATGCAAACTACTTAATGTAGCGTTTTCGTGCATCTTTTAGGTGCAATATATGGGCTAGAGAGCGAGCATTTATATAGCAGCAAACAGCTAAATACTTGTAAAAATATTGTGGCATAATGTCCACCTGAGAAGAGAATGAAGTCGCTCTCCCTCTGTGTTTGTTGTTATCAGAGCGTCTCCTTGCTTTGTTCACATAGCCGGGTCGGCCTCGAGGTGCTTTTAGTTAGTTAGTCTATGTTAGTGCGTGTTAGTGCGTATTGGTGCGTGTCAGTGCGTGTTAGTGCGTGTCAGTGCGTGTTAGTGCGTGTTAGTGCGCCTCACTGGTTAGCTTACGGTCTCTGCTTTGCACTGCTCTCATACGACGGCTACAGCTGAAAATGGCGTCCCAACGGTCGCAGAAGAGTAGCACCCACCTTCTGGTTCCCCCTCAGGTTAACGCTGTCAGCGCTGTCAACACTGTTGCCGTTTTTTGCACTGTTAGCACTGTTAGCACTGTTAGCACTGTTAGCACTGTTTGCTGCAAGCCGCCAGCTCAGCCACCGCCATGTTGAGAGCCGCTGAGGCAATCAAAATGCTCCCAATCTCGTACAAAGCACCTAGAATTATCTAAACTAAATATATGTATGTTTGCAACATATACAGAGAGATACCGTTTTGCCAAAACTTATTTATTTACTTACTTATTCACTTACTTATTCACAGTCAGTTTTAGTTTCTAACAACTGATTTGCAGCTAGATATGAGGAAGGGAATGTCTTGATTAGCTTCAAAAGCAGATCTTTTTTATGCATGTTCTACATTTTCAAAGATAGATGGCTTGTTTAAATAGTTGCTCACTAACAGCCATCAACATTTTGTCAGTAATGTTCACAAAGTCACACTTTGATAAATTGTGGGCAGGATACAAGTAAAATCTGATGAAATTGTGTAATTGTGGTTTAATTCAAGCAAGAACTGTCTTTTTTTATTCTAGCTCTGCGAAGCCTTCAGCAACATCAGCCACACTGGAATTGGACAAACTGATGGCTTCTCTGTCAGACTTCAGAGTCCAGAGCACAGTAAGAGTCCACACAACGGCACAAAAGTGACCAAAATCAATTTTCTTTTGTGTGCAAATCAAATTGTGCTCGAAATGTGACCGCGAGAGCACGCTGTCATCATTCCCAGCTGTTCCAGGCTTTAACACAGCTCACGCTGACTCATGGTGGGTTCACGAAGTCGTTCACTTGACTTCACGATGACTTCACTGTTACTGTGCGGCATGGCCGCAGCACATGCCTCCTGGTATAAATCAGTCACCAGATAGAGCCCGAGGATGGAAATTAGTCTCGGTGAAGATATTTTCCAGCCTCAAAAATATGTTCAGATAGTTGAAAGTCAGAGCTATAGATCTGCATTTGGTATGGTACATAATCCAGTCATTCTCCTTTTCAGGGAGTCTGTCTGCTAGAATGTGAGCAAAAGTGTGTTTGGTTCCAGTGTGCAGTCCAGCTGTGAGTTATAAACAAGTGAGAGCATGAGGTCACGGGAACAGTGAGTTGTAAAAAGCAGCATTTCTCCATTGGAAACTCTGCTTCCACTCATATCTCCCAGTTTTGATTTGCATTAGGTTTCAAAATGTTGATACATACCCGGTTTAACCATGGTTTAACCGCTTTGATGCAAATATAAAATTCTTATGGAATATTTCAACAACTACTGTACATGACGGATTGTTGTGATATTTTATACTTTTGTTCTTGACCAACACCAGCAAAAAACAATTATATTTCTCTTTCTTGCACTTTAGTGCAAACTAGCAAATGTCTGCATGCTGAAAAACAAGAAGGTGAACTGAGTAAACATTATTTTCCCTATACAGTTTTTGAACAATGGGTTAAAATGTCGACTTTGAAGAAGACCTTGCTGTTCTGATGCACTCGCTGACTCAGTGTTTTAGAAAACATTAAACTTTCACTGCACAATTTCTCAAATTTATCATTTGACATTTCCTATATTTGGCCGCTTATCCACAGAATTTTAATGAGATACATCATCATACAACAAATCAAGTTCAAAAGTAAACACAATATATTACGCTATTTTAAGGCAGCGTTTTCAACATAAATTTCTTTGTATCCAATAAAGTTGGATGTGTCTTTTCCTATGCTCACTTCCTTTCCATTTCCCTCCTTCTCGTTTCCCAAACACACTCCATGTTTGGTCGCTGTGCCTCAGACAGCCTCATATCTGGATGTTTAAAAGCCTTACAGTCAGTCTCTTATGGCAATTCATCTCAAACCAACTGTAGATTAATGATGAATTCCAAAGACACATGTGCCATTCATCACTTTTCTTTCTCTTCTCCAGCCAGCTGTGCCTGTCAATCCAGTGGTAACAGCACCACAGCAGCCCACCCCCCCACCGCAGGCCTCTTCCGGCGGCTCGTTGGACAGCATGCTCGGGCTGCTTCAGTCGGACCTGACCCGACAAGGAGTTCAAACATCCTCCAAAGGAAACTGTTCGGCTTGTCAAAAGCCGGTTGTAGGACAGGTGGGTAAACAGAATAAGCCGATGAAGACATGCACAAAACTGCACTCAGCTCCTGACAACTCAATTGTATTAACATTCAATAGGGCTTTTAGCACAAGGTTGGACAGGACTTTGTTTCCAGTCCCCGTGACTGTAATCATCAAAGGATGGTGTTCATCAATCATGCTTTGACTGTGTCCTCTTGCAGGTGGTGACGGCTCTTGGGAAGGTTTGGCACCCGGAGCACTTTGTGTGCACCGAGTGCGAGACAGA